>OZ017772.1:43102615-43464615 GCA_963969385.1 Philonicus albiceps | reverse complement strand
AACCGAGCAAGTCGTTGCTGTTTGTTACTTAATTAATGCTGCTGTGAAGGTTTTCTCGCTCTGAGACGGGAACAATCCAACGAGGAGGTCAAGGGTGCTCGCTCTAAAGTGCGACAAGTATTTTCAATTTATGGACCGTCTATAGCTAGAACTTTTGAATTGTGTTCTCTCACGGAGCTGGAGAGTTAGTACCAGTCCCAAAATTTTTGTCTTTTGGATTAAGCGATCTTGTCAGATAATTCTTGCAGAAATTTCTAAAAGAATTTCAAAAACAATGCGTATGCTTCATTAACCATAAGTAAAACCCATAAAAGCCTTAAAGGCAATGAAATTTAAATGGTATATAGTAGGTATATAAATAATAAGGTATACATTGAATTTGTTGCCGAACTAGTGGCAGATTATTTCTATTAGAATTTCCTGTAGATTATTCTGAATTTGTTAATAAAAATGCTCAAGCAGCTCTATGTTAAAAAAATCGCTTTTACAAAATACAAAAGATCGTTTATTTTAACTATTTAGAGAGATTATAGAAAATCATGGATTGTCTATGTAGCTGGAAAAGTCGTTCAGGTGGAGACTTGAATTTTTGCCTATTTTAAAAAATACAAAAAAAATTAAATGTTTTGGAAATTTATTTATTCAGCTTGCTTAATACAACGTATGGGTTAAACTAAGCTGAACTAACAAAAACAAATAAGCTTTTTTAAAAAAATAGTTAAGGGGATGTGGGATGTATTAATTTATGATAGGTTAGGCAGGTGGTAAGCATGTTCTTTTTAAGGGTGACCAAACCTAACAGACATACTCGAGTAGAGGTCTTACAAAGATTTAATCAAGCATACAGCAAAGTTGGCACTGCTGATGATGTTATCCATGTGGGAACGGAAGTTTACCTTACTGTCGCAGATAATGCCAAGATCCTTGAGGGAGTTGACCGAAGGTATAGGTTCTTCGTGAAATCGACTTATTTTCACAAACCATGCCAAATGATGAATGAAGACCATAGTTATTGATCATAGTTGTTCGTCAAGATGTCCAAAAACGGTTTTAAAGATTAGTGGTTTTCCACATTTCCCGATTATGATACCGGCTTTCGAATAAGTCATGCTACAATCTTCTAAAACCTTTATATATTACTGGTTTTTCAAAAACGGGCAAAATTTCTGTATTTTATGATATTTAACTTCACTTTTCTCAAAAATGAGAAATACTTGAGAATCTTTATTTACAAATTCTTAATCTTACAGAAAAAAATCCAATAGAAATAAATTGCCACTTGTTCGAGAGCAGCACCGTAAGTATTAAATTTGTTGAATCTCAACTAGATGGAATTAATTGGCATTCCTGTAACTTCTTTCTATTAAACAAAAAAACTATAAATACTCATTAAACGTATCACAGAGACAGAGATCATGAATATTTTTTTAAACATTCCTAATAGTCCAAGGGGAGACTGTGGCCGCGGCTGATTACTCTCGGGACGTTTCATATATGTATATCTTTGATTTGGGGTTTAGTGGCACGTTCATCAGGCTTTAATTAAATTTGGGGAACGTTTAGCGAAATGACAATATTATGCAATCGATTTGTATGCAAAATAGTAAGGGTAAGGGTCTTCGGGGCAGATGTTTTCGAATTGCGGTGCCAAATTTGAAATTTAGTATCCAATTAAGTAGCAGATCCAAAATTGCCAAATTTAAAAAAAAAAAACATAAATAAAAAAATATTTGTTTGAACAAATTCTGTAAAATTGTATATAGTAATAAATGTTGTTACAGAGCGGGAGCGGGGAGAATGATGGGACAATGAAAATAGATGATTACAACGACGTGCTCCGAAATAATTTACTGCAAAGCGCTGCAAATTTAAGTCGGGATTGTTCAAGTATTTCGAACAGGAAAACAACCACCAATATTCAATGGAGAAAATTCAAGAATATCTACTATATAATGTACAATACCGACTTATCGCCACACTACAATCACCCGATGTTAATCTTATAGAAAATTTTTATGGTATTCTTGCATTGTGCACAAACTAGGAATAGAAAACTATGAAATGAAAATGATTTAAAAAATGTCTCTCTTCAGGAGTGGTTCAACATTTGGCCCGAAACAGCAAGTAACCTAATTGAACCATTAAACCATTAGTTATGCGATAGGATAGACGAAATATTATATACACAATAATATTAAAGTTTCTGCCATAAAACGTTGCGTGCAAATCCTTTTTTGAAGCATTATATTTACTTTTTTGACAATAACACTATATCCTTATATTTCTTAATTGAATTAGTTTATATAGCTTTCATTGTACATACAAATTCTCTTGGAATAAAAAAATAATTTATAAAAAACCATTTGGCAATTATCCTTTGCCGAATCAAATAAACATTGCAGAGTTTAACTTTTGAATTTTAAATATCCCATCTTACAATGTTTAACAATTGATTTATTTAAAAAATATACAATTCGTATGAATGTTTGTTACTTTCATTCGGTTCCCCGTTCTCTTAAATCATTGTATCAGATCGCGTTGTTACAAAGCGTATAACACGTAGCAATTCGGACTAATAAAACTCGAGTTGGGGCAAAAAACAATTTTGTGTCAAAGGTACAAAAAGCAACGAATTGTGCCTACGAGCAGAACATATCGATCGAATGCTAAATGGAGTCTGCCCGGTTACATCAGCAATTCACTCCAGAGGAAATCAGCGATTCGAATTAATCAATTGAACTCAACAGAGCTTCTATCGTCTCCAATTGAAGCGATGATTCACGAGTCGAAATTGGCCAAGGTCTGCTCTCTTGACCCCAGACTCGAATGCTTCAATGGACCCAGTAAAAAAGGTAGGCGTCCTCACCGATTTAATTTGGGCAGTCAAAAGCTCTGACACCGCCTTGCTTGGGAGCAACTCGCCAGCACCTTCCTTTAATATTTCATGAGGAAACGCAAATAAATCCCGGGTCCGGCCTGGGCGGCCCCTGGCGTGCACTTAGCCATCTGAATGGAAGAAGCATCTATTGATTGAGTTCTCTATTTCATTTGTACGCTTAAATAAATTTAATTTTATAGGACTCAGGAGCAAACTGACAAATTCGCATTTGTAAATATTTGCTCTAGGAGCGCCGTCCTCTAAGTGCAATCCAGGCGCCGGTAATCCCAAGAATTGCTGCAACATCCAGCCCTTCGATGGCATTAATGGGGGATCCGACCGAGGGGTGCTGATATCTGAGCGGAAAATGGACAAATCGACTTATATAGATTTTCGCAGCAAATTGTCGGGATTCACCAGCTGTGGGTTGCTTCTTTGGGTCAAATAAAAGGGAAAAACTGGCATGTATGGTTCCCAGCTCGGACATCAGAAACATCAGGAACATCCGCGCTACCGACTTAAACGCATCGTGACCCGGAACTTTGCATTACAGTTTGTTCCTGTCGGTAGCCAGGATTGTTCCTGTAAAAAATTGAAGCGTGAAAGCGCTCGTAAAGTGAGAAAAATGGAAATCAGATCAAATGTGCTCACCGTCATAACCAATGAGCAGGAAATTAATAGCCACGAAGAAAATTAAATGTCCCCCAGATTACTCGTGGATTGGATGACTTCCTAAGGGAGCACTTTTTGGAATATTCCGGGGATAACAACCCCTGCGCCTTCGTGTACCGCATTCCCACATTACGTTAGTATAATTTTATTGTGACGCTAAAAAATATTGGCACCCACTTTAATTAGATCCCAGTCGATCCCCTAGCAGGCCCATTTCGATTGATTTGCTACCGATTTTCAAGGTCCACCGGCTAAAAACCACTTCCCCGTAGTATCAATCGCCACTGTCATCTTACGCCGTGATTTATCTCTCTCAGGGATAATTTATCGCGCTGATGAAGACATCTAAGCGCAGCTATTATGACCCGGTAGTATTATGGCATTTTAGTCCGATGAGTGATGGTTTTGGGCTGTGCAGGGGATCATTAGCAGGAGTAACTTTACGGTTCCTTATTTATATTTAGGGCGTCGTGATTTTAGCGGATCTAATTGGATGGACAATGAGCCATAGGCGATGGATGGCTTGTGCTGTTCAATCCCTGCGCTAGATAATTTTTAGGATGATTACATCGTTTTATTTACACGCCAATTCAAGTTCGGATTAAAATTATTTTCTTAGTAACACAGATTGGTTAAAACTTAGACATCTTCATCATAGGAGAAATGTGTGTTTAAACGGAAATAACGTGGATTTACGAATTAATCTAAAACTTCCAAATTGTAGATATGTGGGTACTAGAAAAATGTTACGTGAAAATTTCCAAGCATATTGCCACAATTTCGTTTGGAACTATTGGGCAAATTGGGAAAAAAATTTCATTCCAGCGTCAAACACATTTTTGTAGCTTGTTATACTGGTCAGCTTTACCTGTTTTTATTTTGCAAAGAATTAGAAAATCATTTCTTATAGAATTCGTATATGAATGCTCTCATTTTTGAAAAAAAAGTTCAAAAGCCCATACCTTAACTATTTATGAAAAATTATTAAAAAGTAACGGATTAACCTAGGAGTTTATTATGTTGTTAAAATAATAGCGAACGTGAGCAGCGAGCCATCTTGCAAAACTAGTCCACCAAGATGTGTAAAAATTAGAGACTGAAAATAAGCGGCATTTTATAATCTTCAAATGAAAAAGTCATACATAAAAGGGCACTATAATGAAAAGAATTTCAGTCGTTTTTATAAAAATAAAAAATATGAATAAAAATCTGATTTTTATGATAAATTTTTAAAAGACCGCTAATATTTAAATTTTATTTATTCAGTCAAATAATAAAACTCTAAAAGTGAAGAGGGAGGAACTTACCACTTCCACAGAAAGCTCCCCAAACTATGATTGATGAAGCATTTTGGTACCTAGTCCCATAATGTTGCTTTTCTGGAATGTCTTGAATTCTTAATTACCACACACGATCATTTTGTGAGTGTGGTTGCTCCAAAACGAAGAGTTTTACATCGGAAAACAAAATTTGTCCCCAGCGTGGCAAGTAAGGACATTGCAAACTCTTGTGTGCTCTTTTTTGTTTGGATGATGTTGAAACTCTATGAATTTTTTGTTTTTTATAAGTTTTTATACCAAGATCTTGGGTGAGTATCAAATATGCTGAAGACTTCACATCTATCGCACGTAAAGCTTCCATCGTACGCGACTCTTTAACGAACTTTTATAACTTTAGAATTTTCACCATATGGGCTAATAACGTAATTTTTTTATCTCAAAAATGAGCTAAAAAAAAGTTGTTTGATGTGCAAACAAGAAAAAAGTTTGCATTCGAATTTATTGAATACCGTGTATATTATATGTGAAATTGGAAATCGCGACCAACAGCTAATATCTATACAAATTAGACCTTTGATTTAATATCCAAAAAAATACATATACGAGAAAAATGAACCTTCATTTATTAAAATTCATTAAGTTGTTTAGGCTGTAGGAAATCTTGCTGAAAGTCATGGAAAATGCGATAAAACGGGCACAAATGTGTATCAACACTGGCGGCAGCCACTTGACGGATATCATCTTTTCCACTTAACAGAAAAAATTGTAAAGGTCCAAAGATAAAGATTTCCATCACTCAAAATATTTTTTTTATTTAGTAAAAAAGTTATACAAAAACAAAATTGAATGATTAATTTTGCGCCACCTTGTATATATATGTTATATCCTTCGGCGCAATTTAATCAGTCTTTGTTTGATTTGAATTATTTTGATCTTTTTAAATTTTCTTATGGTTTAGTACACTTTCACTTTTCAAAGCCTGCACAGTGGTTATAAATTGTTAGCACTCTACGGAAAAGAAAGGCAGATTATGGACGGAAGTAGCGTGAATATAAAATATTTAAGACATTAATTATGCCGCTCACTTTCATCGAAATCAAGACGCAGATATTTCAAATTAGGTAGCAATATCGCACGAAAATAGCATTTAAATTTATCACCTTTAAGATGAAGATCATGGCATGTCGAGACACCATAACTTCTTTGAGCGCCTTCTTATATACGCACTTCGTATATAATGTACTAAAATATTCCCTTCGCCGCCATCTTTTATCCACCATCTGCTCAAATGGGGCCACAGATAAAAATGGCAATTTTTTGCAGAAGACATATTTATCCTATTGCCTGCTTGACTCTATTTGGGGTAATCACCTCACCGCTTGGGGGACTCTTCACCGGTGACGCGAGCAATCGACCATGCACTGTAAGCATGCAAATTGCTTAATTGACGCATTCGGGCATAAAATACGAGGTAAAGTTGCATTTTTCTGCATATTACTTCTAAGCCGGCTGCTGGGGCTCAATGACGTCATCCGATCACGGGTGCACCTTCCACTCTCGCCGCAAATGATCAAAACCCTGACAGACACGCCGGCAGACAGGATTATGCACTTGGGAGCACCTCGACAGATGTCGCAGCCGCGAAAGTGTTATGCGATCCCCGTCGAAGTATTGCGTGAGTCTCGGCTAATCAGGCGGATATCGTTTAATCGCAATTTAACTCGTTCAAGCTGGTAACAGGGTTGTCACTCGCACCAGTGACAGGATTTAAATCTCTGCTCTGTCTAGAGCGCCAGTGTGCTCTACTGCCTGGCATCCAAGAAGGCGACACAAAGGGCCTGATATAGCCTTAAATGCATTTGCACGGAAGGCATTCGCAGAGGAAATCTGCCGCTACTACGTGCATCGGGTGCTTACCTGGCCAGCTTCAGATCCTCAAGTTGATTAACATGCCGAGCACGTCCAGGCCTCCCAGCTCCAGCACCAAGCGGCGATTGAAAATCTCCGATAAGTGGATCAGTAATGCGATCTCCGCGCGGCAAATGATGAACTGCTGCTGCTGCCGGGCTACTTGAAATTTACGGCGGCATGACTTTGCCTCGCAAACGACAACCAGCTGAAAAATGCTTAGAAATCTACTGAGAAGGTCTTCCGCAACCCATAGGGACTTCAGATTGAGCAGCGTTGGCCCAGTTCGACAAGTAAGCAGCGATTTGTTGCTTTGCCTGCAGACAATGCTCGAATTTTAAGATGCTCGTTGGCATTGCTGGGGGCCTTTATTTAATTTAGGAACGTTCCGAAAGCGCAATTTAGTGGAACGTTTGAGGCCTTACAGTCCATTGGCCCACATGTGGAGGTATCCCGGCTACGACAAGAAGTTAGAAACCATTGCAATAATTGCTCGGCAATATTCATGCGACGCACGATCTGTCAAAGTCTGTCACTGTTAGTTTACTTATGTACTTTTAGTAAGCACTAATTTTAAATAATGATTTTTTTTCTACTTAAATTACAAATTAGAATCAGCTTTAGGGTCAGTAAATAAAGCTAAGAAAACTTTTCATAAAAGAATATAACCAAGAAACGGTAAAATATTGGTATAGTCTTTAATTGTAATATCCATTGTGGCTCGTGCTGTTTGTGCGGTTGCATCGTCTTATTAAAATCACATCACCAAGCCCTGCTCCTCCAATTCCGGCATTAAGAAGTCGTTTATCATGGCCCTGTAGCGTTCGCCAGTAACAGTTTCCGTATTGCCAATGGCGTCCTCAAAAAAATACGGCTCAATCACTCCTCCCGCGTGAACGCCGCACCACACAGTGGCCAGAAACGGAGATTTTGTTAATTGACGTAACCGCTTAAATGGAAATGTGCCTCGTCGCTGCGCTAACACCATCGACCGATTATTAGTCAAAAAAATGAACACAATTATTCCACGCTCTTGCGGTGTATAGCGCTCCATTGCTTGTCTGTTTGTATTCTGCAGCTGTGTAGTTCACAAATGTCAAATATGATTGACGTACGACGCCATTTGCAATAATTATAACATCTTCCGATAGAGTGATTAATTTTGCGCCACCTTGTACTATTTTAGGCAACATTTTGGACTTGGGGATCCCTAAGAAACACAATATGCATTTTGGAAAATTAAATAAAATAATGAACTCATTTTTGAACTAGACAGAAATTTTGGTTTTTATTACAGATTAAATTGTGATGCTTCAACGACATAAATTAAAATTCGCACAGTAAATTTAATAAAGCATTTTAGGTGTTTTACAGAATTACTTCAAAAGCTCCCGACACTGTCCCTGATATATTCTAAGTATCTACCTAGGAAAAAGTCTATGTAAAATATAGCCGGGCTAACATTTGATTTTCCGGTGTGGCCACTAACTCATTTACAAGGCAGTAGTATTTGTATTCATTTTTTTCCTTAATTCACACATTACTTTATTTGAGCCGAGAATATTAAAATTGAACAAAATCTGAAACTTTAGATTTTTTTATAATAAATTAATTCTTTCCGTTGCAATTTTTTTAGCAAAACAAGTGATAGAACATTTTGGATTTGTATTTAGCACCCGAAAAATAACAATTATAAGCAATTGTTTAAACTAAAACAGGCATTTACCAGCCAAACCTGTGCGATTAATCAGCATTTATTTTTGTATGAAATGCATCATAATTGTGTCTACCAACAGCTACTTGTAAATGGAGAAGTACTTTAACACGACTTATAATTGCTATACAACAAATAGCTTTAAAACAATGGCTATACAAATAATAGACAGCCATCAGACAGCAAATGGGGTGATCTAATCGCCCAGATCTAGCGCTTTGATCTGCAGTAATTAATACATTCATGTTCATATCTGGCAATTACCGAACAACAATAGACGACGTGCCCATAAACAAAATGGTATAATTTAAGTAATCAGCCAATCGCGCATTTAGCATGCAGCTGCTTGAACATGCATCGCCCCCGGCACGGGATGAATATTTTTTTATAGTGGTGTTGAGCGACGTGACGTTGACCACCAAAGTGTGTCATCGTGAACACTTTTCACTTGGGCCACGTCCTTCGATTCTTAGAATTTTCCCCAGCTAAAATAGAAGTGACCTCAATGCTTACAGAAGAACCAAAGTAAACGGTGAATTTCCGAAATGCTTCCTCTGTATGAATGAAGGCACTTACATCACCTGAGTCTGCAGCGCCAACTGAGTCACCAAAAAAGGTACTCCGCGCATTTGGCAATGAGAGGTGATAAAAGTGCCATCCAGGTGAGTTCGAAGGAAATCTTTACGCGGGGCGATGACCAGAAGCCAGCGCCACCACTGCTACTTTTTTAGCAGTCGATAAAAGGTGGTGTGAATTTTACAGACCCATTTGCTATTTAAATTTTTCAGTAGCAAAAGATACTTTCGCTCGACGACTGTGAGTCAGTTTCCTTTGGTCACGTAAACCATTAGCCAATGGGGTTTTGGATGCACGGCCTACGCACTCCGTTACGTGTTTATTTGAGTTTCCTGCAACTTTACGGAGAAACGTTTTAAGAATGCGCTACTCAACTCCAGGTGTTGGTAAGTTTATGTTTACAAGAAATATTGGCATTACGGTATTACGTAATTTCCATGTAATTTTGGGCGATCTTGGAAATATCATGATTACTTTGCTCACGTTTTGTTGAGTTCGTTAGTTTCACCACAAAGCTTGTCTTTGCAGCAGCTCATATTGAATGTTTTGTAAACTAACTAAAGTGTAGAAGTAAAAATGTATTAAGAAGTGTAATTTGAAATAGCTTTGCGTTTAGATAAGGAACATTTGGAATACACCATAACAATAATAATGCACTCATATTTTAGGTAGCAATACTGCAAATTCAATTGCGTTATTTTAACTCACTTAAGCCTATTTTACACGAAAGATTACCATTACCAAGGAAGAAACGGCAAAGCAAAACGGAAGGGTTAACGAACGAAAATTTTCCAGAACAGCAGCAAACAACGCGCGACTGCGTATTGCGTCATTTAAGTTGCCTTTATTCTTTTTTCCTTTTCATTATGGTTAGTTCCTGTTTGGTTGGAACAACACGTGTGTTTAAAGTTTTGATAAGTCCAATTCGAAATCGTATAATATGCTAAGTAAACGACATTTAAAACGAAGAAAATAAAAAGAAAGATAATTGAAAGATTAAGAGGGGGACAGGATAGCTGCCTCGCAATTTAACTGAAGAAGTTGTCAAAACTGTTAGACCAAAAATGGACTTATACCACTTTCAAAAACAATGGATCAATTAAGATTTTTGAGAACAGCTTTAATCATAATTATTATTGCCTTTCTGTCATGCGATCATGCATTAAACTGCATTGATTTTATCATCGATTACCTTTCAGTCATATTAACATATATCGAATTGCTTCGATTCTATCATCGATTACGTATAATGCAAAAGGTATCACTTACCGCCAACGACATCACAATATAAAAGTATTGCATAAAAGATCTGTTTCTCATTACCTATATTATAATATTACATAGAGTTCGTATACCAAGCAAATGAAATATGAACACAATCGATATGTCAACAATTGAAAATTACAGAAAAAAATTAATAATGGGACAGCCGTAATTTCAGTTTTGGAACTAACTAAAATAAATTAAAAAATCATTAGTTGTGGAATTATTTCATTGTTGGCTTTCTCTCTTCCTTATATCAATAATTTCTTAATCGTTTTCTTGAAAGTCTTAAGATATACTATATATCTTCCTTTTAAAACGTTTTCCCCTATTTAATTTACGCGACATATTTCTTTTCGGTTCTTGTTTTCTTAACAGTTGAATCACATATGACAATCACAATAGATGGTTTAAAATACAACAAAAGTTCTTGTATATGTCCAATTAGTCAATCGCATAGTAATTGTTGTATTTTCAATACTTTTTCGTTCAGTCATACAGCTTTCAATAAACAGCTTCGTTTTAAACAGTAGAAGACCTTCGTCAATGTTAAAATCGTTGAATGAAATTATCTTTTGTTCAATGAAAAAAACTTGTTAATTTCTTATGTTATGTGACCTTTTACATTCAACTTTTTTTTTCCAAAGAAGACAGAATTTTCGATGTCCGCTTTAATGCAGGTTTTCGGGGTAATGGAGTGAAAAAATGATTTGATACACCCGATGTAATTTTTAATGTCATCCGCTGACTTGTATGTATTGTTGGTTAGTGGTATTTATATTTTGTTCGATCGTATATGCTCTCCCCAAACGAAAGGACCACACAGCTAACGCATTCCAGTCCGTGAACTCCGTACATGGGACTCTTTCTTTTTCCTCTCAATTCAAGTTATGAAAAAACACAACTAAAATTTTCCAATTACGTTCCCTTTTTTCCTTATTAGATGAGCGCTTTAATTAACTTAATTTGTTTACATCATGCAAATATTATTTAGCTCACCCATTTACTAATTTGAGAGTTCGGGGAGGATCACAATTTAAATTCTACAAGAATTGTTTACTTGGAACAAATTTATGAAATTGTGATGGACTGTTTAATACCAAAAGTTTTAATTCAGCCTGCCGACCTCTCAGAATTCTGTCGACAAAATTGTTTTCAAAATGACCAATTTCACGGATTAGTTTAATATCAAAATATTTACAGCATTCACGATCATGCCGCATAATCCATACATTCCCACCACACTGGATATTTACTTACTCCGAAGTTGCAGTGCATTAAAATTCATATCACGTAAATGGTTCAACTATCACAATTATTTATTTTAATTCAAAACATGAAATATTGGGAACCAAGTGATTATAATACAAATTATTTTCAAGACTGAAAACTAACCAACTATTTGTTATAGAATTTATTTTCATAACTGAAAAATGTAGATCAAAAACGGTTTGTATATCTGTATGCTTGAAAAATCCCTGCAGCACTTTATATGAAAGACGCTAGAGTTTATACGGGAGTCGCTAGTATTGCAAAGATTCAGAATCATGCGGCTATAGTCCTAGTACGAGAGACATTAAGCTAAGCTAGTATATTCCAAGAAATTAAGATTTAATGAATTTGAAGCAGTCAACTGTGAGTTTAAATTATTGTAAAATGCATTTTTGAAGTATTTTTCAACTTTAATGATATAAGCACATAAAGTAATTACCGAACTTTGAGTTACATATGAATTTTTCATTTCGGCAGAAACTTTATTATGAAATTATGAGAATTGGTCTTTTAGTATTCCATATTACAAATTCTTCCTATTTTATTTATGTTTGAGTTATGGATACAAATGACACAATTCAAAACAGGGGGCTTAAAGTGGGCAATTAATTGGAATTTATTTACAATTATTTCCTTTTGAATTTTTAGAAAGCAACCTTTTGCCGTTTCGCTGAGATTTTCTCAAAGAAAACGGTAGAGTTCCACACATTTATCACTACGAAGATAATTTGGTTCTATGGAAAGAGTCATTTAGAAAATGCATTTTTATATATAAAATTAAACACTGTCTTAATTAACAATTCTAAAACTAAAGCAATTAATCTTTTATTTATACTATTGATTTAGTTAAAAATTTATTTAGTTTAATAGCAAAAATACGCATATACTTGTTGTGTACGAGTATGGCTGAAAATGAGGAGGCAGGGTAGTTTAATGATTTAAGTCTAAATAGACAAGGCGGCATGATGAAACACTTTCGGTGATTTAAACCAGCTCCAGCGATTCATTATCGTTAAAGGTTATTTAAAATGTTTGTTAAAATTTAGTTACCATACGCGACCATATTTTTCTTATTATTCTCTATTCACTGATGACAAAAGAAAAAGAAGAATAAATAAACGTAGCAATTTGCGTACCATTGTCAACTCTCCATTTTAGTTACAAGTTTGCAGATTGCGGCGTCTTCTCATATAATACCAGCGTACGGTCTCAAATGCAGCCATTCAAAGTGCAACCGCATTTCAAATGTAAATGAGGTTCATGACCGAAGAGTGTTGCAGCCTCCGCTTAAATGAGCCGCTCCGGACAAGTCATTAATCTCCGGTACGCGTCCCATTCCGTGAATCGCCTTGACCGACGTATGTCACGGAGATAAACCGTTTGGCCGCACAATTCGCACACCTCGTGTTCCATCCATCCGAATCGGAGTTTGCCGCATTACATGGTGCAGGTAATTCATCAAAAGTAAATTTGTGTCTGATTACTTGGTTCGGAGTTATTTTCGAAATATGGGGGACTCCCCCGGCTAATCCCCTCTCCCATCCGGCTTTAATGCTTGGATATCTCAAAAGGCGAGGCAATTTGCAGATTGGGGCCAGATAGCGCCATATCGGCAGAATATTAATCAAAGCTTGCCGAAACAAAAGCTGGCACATTTGGCTCCAAATTCAGGGCTGTGCTGTGCTACATGTCGGATGGGATTAGGGCTCCAGTTGAATCGCCCCCGTCACAGTAATTCTGCGATATGCCGGCATGCCGTGACTGCATGAACCTAACGCTATAGGAAAACTTTCCATAGGAACTTATCTGCGCACTAAATTCATTACAATTTTCATTCTAAAAGTTTAAAAACCGTAATTACCAAAGTTCTAGTTTGTCGACAACCCTGTGTAATCCCCTATGAGTCTTCCACGTGGCATTACCATCGCCCAGCCCCAAAAAGACGCTCCTCGAGGATTCTAATTGTTATGAATTCTGATGCCTCGCCTCGCCTTGCTCCGGCACGCTACGTGCGAATGGAAGAAATCTCAATAAACCCGAATGCTTCTCTACCTATGCGACTGTCGGCAGGTGCGAGTCACAGAATCGTGCTAGGGATCTATCCCGGCTTTCAGGTTCTGATGAGTTCTGGATGGAAATTGATGCTGTAAATAGGGAAAAACACCTTGAATGACATTTACATTGGATGAGCTCTCGAAGCGTTATGAATTTTAGGAGCTAAATTTATTACCGATCAAAGGTTCTGCGGTTAGGATACTTTTAGAAAGCAAGCGCCGTCACCCTCGCTTAGCAACTCCTAATTTTCGGGTAAAACTATTAAGGGGGATTATTTACATAAGTGATGACCCGGATTAAGTTCAGCTTTTTATTTGGGAAGGTGCTGAAATTACCTGACAAAGTTCTGGGGAAAGTATCTGAAGTAGGTATTGTGTCTTGACTGGCAAAAATCCTAAAGCGAACCAAATGTTTTCAAAAATTATGGTGAATGTTTATTTAGCATAAACAGGTAATTAGTTTTAATTATTGGTGCAAAACAGTCATAAAAAGGTTCATGAATTTATTTTATTGCCGTAATTAGCTTCACTTAGCCAGGCGTACTTGGGTGTATTCTGACCCTTTATTACTAATGCATGAGGGAAATATTGCTATAAAAAATGGTCAGTCAGCAAGGACATTGATCGTAGTTCAAAAACCAAGCGATAATTACGGGTATTTTAAGCTGAAATAATTAAAAATTACATTTATGGTGTAGTCGATGGAAACGAAAGAGAGATTAAGTGAAAACAATGTAATTTCAAATGGTCAGATACAAAAAAGGGCAACATCATTTCAGCATAAATTTCGAGTCAATGTTTGAGCTAGCATCACCGGCAAGCATTTGATAGAATCATTCATTTTGCCGCAAGTGCTTAACACGATCCCGCCGGCATGTACCACTAGTGGTAAATGGAGGACTGTCCCATCGGGCGGCTTGTACCACGGGTGGTACATACACAACAGTACGAGAAAGGTTTATAAGAATCGAAATATCGAATATTAGCGCTCTTACTAAGTTGATTGCCGCAGATTTATCAGTGAGAGTTATTTGTTTTTCTAAATTCAAAGGAAAATGTGCCGGTTAATGAACGATATGCGATTATATTCACAACACCGCCGGTAGTTGGAAAAATTATGAATTAGAGAGCCATCAGATACCGTGAACTGCAAATACTACCGCCGGCGGGAATGTGTTAATAGCCAAATTTATGTGGACTTTTTGGAGAATACACTGCCAGAACTACTTAAAGACATCTCTCTGGATAACAGTTTTACCAACACGATGGCGCACCAGCGTACTGGTAATATTGTGAAGGTAAAATTAAATGAACAATCTGCTTAACACTGGATTGGAGGAGGTGGAGTGATTCCTTAGCTTGCTTGCTCCATACTTTATTCGCATTAAAAAAGGCGAACGATGAAGGATGAAGTTTACACAAGCTCTTAATTAATTAGCAGAATTGGGACTGCAGCGACGAAAATATGGGAGAGGCTGAATACAATACATTTTAAGCAGAAAGTTTGAAGCAGGTTACTTGCATTCATCGAAAGCGGTGGAAGACATTTTGAGCGGTTTTTGTAAGATTTACTATTAAATTTTTATATGTACAAAAAATAAAAACGGACTTTTGCTTGCTGTAAATGAGATGTTATTCTATGAATTCGTGCCTTTCATACCTATTTTAGTTGACAGCAAACTATATTCACAATAGTCACAATATATTTTTAAAATGGAAAAAGGTTTGAAATAGGTATTTCTGCAAATCGGTTTTGACTCTTCAGTTTTTGAACATTTGTTTATAGACTAGAATTTGTAGAAGTATATTATTTTTTGTAATTGTATTCGAAAGCAGTAAAACTGAAAAAAATTATGCGTTGTTATTATTTCACTAAATTGGCAAGACAGTATTCTAATATAATAATTGCTGGACTGGTTAAATTTAGTCCGAGTTCAGAGAGCCGAATATTGAAAAATGATAATTCTGATTGAATTGTGAATAAATGGGGCAGCCCAAATAAAATCTCTAACCGAATTACATAAGAAATCGGTCACCGGTGAACAAGAAACAGGATCCAATTTTTTCATGGTACTGGTATAAATATTAGTAAAGTACGCCCTCATTGTAAGTGTAAGACTGTTAAATTCGGTAATAGAGCTTTGATTATTTGGAGTTGGTATCTTAGTTGCGATTGAAGATACTATGAATAATTAACAACATTTTTATCCTGGCACATGTTACGATCGTTATTCAGATCTTCCTCAGAGAAGTACTGTTAAAATCCTACTGAAATTACATAAGCTCTGTAGGTTGTTCATTATGTTCTTATTACAAATATTTGTTCTTATCTTGCACTATTCAATTTTAACGTAAAATCATATACAAGGTGGCGCAAAATTAATCACTCTATCGGAAGATGTTATAATTATTGCAAATGGCGTCGTACGTCAATCATATTTGACATTTATGAACTACACAGATGCAGAATACAAACAGACAAGCAATAAAGCGATTGGGCCATATTTTTCGCCCGATTTAACCGCCCCAGACTTCCTTCTTTGGGGCTACTTGATGTCGCGGGTTTATGACAACAAGCCTCAGACAATCGCAGCCCTTAAAGAGAATATTCGACAGGAATGCGAACAGTTATCACCGGAAATCTTGCGGAAAGTCATGGAAAATGCGATAAAACGAGTACAAATGTGTATCAACACTGGCGGCAGCCACTTGACGGATATCATCTTTTCCACTTAACAGAAGAAATTGTAAAGGTCCAAAGATAAAGATTTCCATCACTCAAAATATTTTTTTTTATTTAGTAAAAATTGAATGATTAATTTTACGAACATCTTGTAGTTTGTTAAAGAATTGATATATGCAAAAAATGGCTTTTCGGTAGCTCCACTTGATCTCGTGAACGAAGAAAACAATTCTCATTATTCTAACGCAAACTATTTTTTTTTGATAAAAAATAACCATATACAATTAATTCGTAAGAATCAATAGCAGGAATCAAGATTAATTTAAATTGAATTGCTATAAATTTGTTATAAAATAGATCTCAAATAATAATGCGCAGTAGATGAAAAAAATAACTGAAATTGAAGTTATACCATCTGGGAGACTCAAAAAGAAATAAGACACCAATCTTAACTTTAATGAAGCCTCATGGGTATTTTTTAATAGTTCAAATTATTATACAAATTCCAAAAGCAATGTACTACCAGCTTTTCAAATATTGTGCATTTCAATATAACTTTCTTGTGTGCTAAGAACTTAGGAACATGCAAAGGTCATTGTGCACCATAAAACGCACGTGTAAGCAATACCGCCTCAATTTCTCCCAAAAATACCCCAAAACCTTTCGGCTGGTTAGATCTACAAATTCTGGGATTGGTATCGTGAACTTCTTGAGCGAGGCCCGCTTATTAACAATGCCGGCGAAACCGATTGGCTGCCGGTAGGCTATAAATACGCACAAGGAAGTGTACGACAATCGGTGCGAGTCGATCAGAATTCAAAATTCGCACATATATCAACTGACTCAGATTTGCCAGAATTCGTCCAATTGAAGTGTAAACAAGTTCATATCGCGAGATCAGCGCATTCGCAGGCTATAATTAATCCCGCCACGCGCGCCTTTGGTCTTCTTTTGTAATATTTAAAATTAGCAGCAAGCTGAGTCGAGGAAAACTTTACGAGGTTCTGCCACGGTCATTAAGCGCGGATTGCGTCCAGCAACTATCGACTGGAAACTGGGGCTACACTAAAACTCGAGCACAGGCTCCGGAATATGGAACCTAATACGGGGGTAGATCATCGAATTGACATCGATTGGTGGCGTCAAATAACTCGCTGACACAGTCCTCGGACAGCTGTCGACGACTTAATCTCCGAATGATGTCATGCAAGTCTGGTGAGTGAATGGGCTTGTGGCGATTAGCATATGACATCATTTACGGCAATGGATACTTGATTATAACGATATCTACGATCTCTTTGCTAATCGGCTGCATCCGATTGGCAATGCAGCCGATGCATGCAAACCAGGACGGATACACAGATAGCTGGCATCAAGGCTCTAGACGCATCACCTCGTGATCGACGCTAGAAGGTGACGACATGAACTTGCAATCACGCGAATTGGGTGTAAGTGTAATAATCGATGAGCCCGGCCGACTGAGGCTGCCAGATTTACGGCCAGCCGTAGCGAGTGGGTGGAGGTGTCTGGCATGGAGTTATCCTAATCTTGTACAGGTTACGAAAGACGGTCGATAATGACCGCGGCGCACCTTCCCAAGTATTGAGACTAAGTGCCAAAATAATAGGCTCCCTGCGTCAAAATTTGTCTGTTGCAGAAGATCGATCGCATCCCGAATAGCTCCAGGGCGTAGGCACTTATTAGTATTGGTCTGGGCAGGGGAGTACATGAAAAATATGCAGTTGTTAACTGTCACTCGGGGCCAAGTCAATTTTGAGTTACTTTCCGATCTGAGACATTCGTTATGGGAACAACGAAGGAAAACAGAGATTTTATCGCTAATTGCGTCTTATATTTCCCCGTGGCCACATAAATCGTCCCATAAGCCTCCGTATCCGCGGAAAGTGGATTTCTTGCCGTGCTGGCGCACATTGCTTCAATGCAAAATATGAACCTATTTGAAACAGGGCTCCATATCACTCACAGGTTATCTGATCCGAATATCCGGGTTTGATTGAAAAAAACGTATTGAATATGTTGCAGTCAGTTTTGTTTTAAATTTGTTTTTTTCTTTGCCAAAAAGATTTACATACCAGATGAGCAATTAAAACCGTTTTGTTGATCGTTATTTTTATTATCACGCTCATTCTTTTAATTAATTTTGGCAAAAAATTACTTTAATTGGATAAACTATTTTTTTTTTTAACACATTCTCGTAGGAAATTTCTCATAACAGAAAATCAAGAACATAAATAAAAACTTTCCTAAACAAAGTACAATATTTTGATAAAATTTAAACGAATATATTTTTAAAAATACTGAATTAATCAATTGAATTCTAACGGACATTCTCTCTACAAAATGCTGCTATGAGAATTCGAAAAAATATTATTTCTTACCATGTATTCATGTTTAAATGAAAACATTATTTTTTCCATGAACTATAATCGTTCTTTGCTGAGTGACCATTTTTTACAGCAAAATTTTCGTCAGCTATTAGTAGCAGAGTGTCAGGATGCACTCAGGTATGCCTGGCTAAGACAAGCGAATTACGGCAATAAAATAAACTCCATTAGCCTTTTTATGATTTTTGCAGCAATAATTAAAGTTAATTACTTGTGTATGCTAAACAAACATTCCCGTTAATTTTTGAAAACATTTTGTTCTTTTTACGATTTTTTGCAATTACAGGGCAATAAAGTTTAAAATACCAGCCAAGGTTTTCTAAAGATCAGATTTTTATACCTCTATTTAACTCGAACATGCTGTATCTTTTTAGAAAGATAATAAGGTTATCAATTTGATTAAAGAATAAATAAATAAATAGATGTATTAATTACATGTGTTTCGGAGAAAATTCGATGAATACGTGAATTTTAAAAAAATGTGTCAGCGTTTTTCTATTTTCGAAAGTACTTTCAGTGGGTAGTGGTGGGTCCACATTGTTGACATTTTGGTTATGCATACCATGAAAAATTGGAATTTAATAACCACCTTGTAAAGGATTGAGATGCTCCCTCCCCCCTTGGCATGCAACTTTTTGTTTGTCTATTAACCTTGGAAAATGTCGAGTAATTTTGAACATTGTCTAACCTCTGGTCCGTTCCTTTACCAATTTCCAACAAATCAATAATTTCAAATTCATTTAAATCCAAAGCCAATAAATGACTATACCTACCTATAAAACATAAATGTGAGTTTCCTAAATTTTAACATATTACGATAATAATAAAAATGTTTGGTTTGCAGCCTTCAAATTATGAAATTTGAACAATATTTGTTGTTGATGTGGTTTGATTTGGTTCAAGTTTGATAATTTCGCACATTATGAAATTTTCATTAAAATGTAAAAATTCCCAATCGATTTAAATTTAATATTAAGCTTTCGGAACCGCGGGTGATGAACATTTTGCCAAAACTTATATTCGAATATGCGTATATATTTTTAAAAAACTAAGAAATTCGCTTTCAGTTAACAAATTTAATTTTTATTTTCTTCCAAAAAATTATTTAACGATTTTTCAAAAATGGCCAAAAAAACCGTCTGTATTTATTAACTCTATTTTTCTCAAAAACGTGATGTGATGGAGCATTTTTATTACAAATTCGTAATATACAGAAAAAATCTTATAAAAATTATTTACCAATTCTTTGGAGTTCTTGTTGGCTAGTGTAAATAATTTATGCCTTGTAAAAGTATCATATAAATTGTCAATAATATTAAATGAACGTCTTCAGAATATGAATGAGCACCTTATGCTTTAATCTTCAGCTATACAAAACTTAAGCAATCACACATATATTAAAAACAAACGTGTTGTTATAATTAGAAATTGCAGAAGAACGTTTAATTGGGCTTTTTTACTTATACTTTTTACTCTATAAAATAGAATGATGAACGATCTCCTTAAATAGAATTTCTTTATGCATTAATTTAGTTCTAAAGGAGATAATTATCTAATTTAAATGTACATATGCATGTATAGAAATTTAATTAAGAACTATGCAAAATACAAAAGCTAAATTTTTTAGTTTATTCACCCCAATATATAGTGTATTATTAAAATAAATGTAGAACCAACTTGATGAAATAAACAAAAATAATGAAAGCAATGGGGAAGTTTATGAGGACTCTCTAATTTGAGATCATCGTTTTGGCTGCATTTTGCTTAAAGACAGTTTTCTATAAGTGCCAAGTAATATTAACCAGATCTACGTGCCTTAAAACAACTCTATCTCATTCGATACTTCGCTACATAATTGTCAGACGAAAAGGTCAAAATCAGTGCAAAGAAATTTCTCTTTTTCCTGGCACTTCACGAACGACATGTTAATTAAAATTGCAGCAAGCAAGCAACTGCCCAATCAGCCGCGGCAATCAGCTTAAATGAATTGCGGCACAAATAGAACAGCCAAAAGCAATCCGAAGGAGAAATCACTTCAAAGATTTCCAAGAAGATAGCCCCAGCCGGCGACGAAGAAAAAATTGTCCTTGATCTCGAACACTCGTAGGGTTCCGATGTGCTCCAGCTGTTCCCCGAATTTCCTTATCCTTTCAACTGTGCCTGTCGAATTTTTCAGATTGTTGTTCTGCCCGAATGACGCTTGGTCTATGCCGCCCCGTTAGTGGGTCTCGAAAATGGCACGCGCTTCTGGTAAATTGTTGGCATAAATTAACACTGTTCCCAAAAATAGAACTCGCGATCAGAGATGCAGTTCAATTCGCGCATTCTGTGCACCACCTCGTCTCAATTCCCAGTGCCTCTTGGGTGCATTTCTTGGCATTAGACTAGACAGTCTGCGTGTCTTGATAGTGCTAATGGAAACCAGACCTCCACCGTCGAAATAAGTTAGTCATTTTTTGGAACGCTAATTGGTGTCGGCCTTGGGTAGCCAGAAGTACCCTCCGGAAAGTCCCATTTTGGACTACTCCCGTCTGGAATAGAGTCCCGAATGATGCTAAGATGCAGCCAATAACTAAAGTCACTCAATAGGCCTGCGCAGCGTCAAGTGGAAATTACGCCTTACGAATTACGATTTGGTCGCGTTGGAACGCCTGTGGATCTCATTTGCATTCCAAAAACCCGCTAAAAGTGGGACGATGCAAAAGGCATATTGCTGTACTGGACCACTATCATCCCAAATCACCTTCTGCTTGGTTAAGGGAAAAGTGTATTCTGCACCCTGTGTCTCGTTGAGAGTTTTGCAAGTCCCTTTCCATAAATTTTGGCAACAACTTTAGATTAATGTGACAAATTTATGGTCACGTAACTCATTTGTCTACAAACAAAGATGTTGCATCGGTTTTGCGGCGGATATGGTTCCAGTGCAAACCGAGTCAAAGACTGGACCATGAGACAAATATAATTTAAGTGGCATCCGTCGACGAAAGATATTTTAGTTCTGACCTTGTTTTACTCTGAGCCATCAAAAATGTTGTTTTTTAGTTTTGTTTTATTTATATGTTGTATTAATTATCAAAATGTCCGTAGCATAGTTCTCAGTTAGTATTATATTATTTTTTATGATGAAGATTGCTGAATTCAGAAATTAGCTGCTATTACCAGCTTTAATGGAAATGGATCTTTATGAATTCTGCAAGAAAGCGACTCATCTCTAGGTTAGGGGTTAGGTTAGGTTGCTGTGGCTGCCTAGAAAGGCACACTTAGGCCAATTTTGGCCCATTGTGTTACCACGTAGCGCATTAGACCATGGTTATTCGTGGGATTCGAACCCACAGCCTCTGAGACGGTAGGACAGCGCGCTAACAACTGAACTATCAGAGGCCCCCCCAACTTATCTCTAAATAAAGATAAATTCTAATTGCTCATAACAATGTGTCTGCAGTCCTCTTCTTAATCGTAGTGCAAAAGTGGGCACAAATATGCAAATGACGTAGTCTAGAACCATTTGCATATTTATGATATTTTTTTGGTCAAAGGTACATATGTAAATATATAAATATACGACTGGAAGCTGTGTAAATCAGTTCGTACTCAAAAAAAAAAAAATATTAGCCTAACTCCCATAGCTAGGCTTACCTCAAAAAATTTAGCGCATTAAAATTCCGCTCAGGACGTGCTCGACAAAAATCGCACTTTAGAAATTAAATGCTCATTCTGTCATGTAAATCACAGCCATAAAGTCGCCTGATGCGGGTCCTCGGCAGCCATAGGAGGCGTCAACCTCCGGCTCGGAAGCTCCTCTACCCCGAGATGCAATGCTTGGCGACACGACGTTTCTAATTTTCGAGAATAGGGTGCACTCCATGCGGAAATTATTCATTTTTCCTCGGGCAAATGTAAATCTTGGAAGAGTTTAGGGAGTACGTCAAAGGAGGGCAAAGATGAGGCACTTTAAGACTGCGTTAATCCGTCCAAAGGTAATTAGAAGCGACAGAAGTGCTCAAGGTCTGCGTAATGAATTTATTTATTTTTTTTTTTTTGAACGCTGTAGTCGGGTCGTGTTTCCTTTGGATACCATCGCATGTTTGCATGACGCCAAAAATACTTCAATCGAAGGTATTAAAATAAGAAAAGAAATAGGCTAAAAATACTTAAGGAATGTTCCATTAGACATTGCTGACATGATTTTCATTACTATTATTAAGAACAAATATTTGCTATATTGATTTCCTGTAGTACCTAAAAATATATACGCCAAAGTTAATAAATTTTAATTAAAAGTACTATAACAACAAAACAAAAATATAGAAAACTTACATGTAGAACTGCACCCAAAATTCTATGTTATACAAAATGTGAGACACTTGAGACAATGAATTACACTTAATAGTACAATTTTACAATAAGGAGTATGCTAGGCTGACTGTATAATGACTAAAATCGACATAATAAAGTCCTAAAACCAAAGGTTGTAAATTTAAAAACGCAAAGTTGTAAATTTACCTCGCCCAGTGAAAACACTATTGTAAAATTATTTAAACAGACTTGGGTGAAATATGTTGAATGGGAATTTATACTTTAAAAATAAAAGGGGTAAAATATGTATGTTCTTATATTTGGTTATTTTATACCAAGCTTGGCTTACTTTGATTTAATTCTTAACCTATCTAAAACAACTTGTGCAATTTGTCTTAGCAAATTTTACACAAATCTAAGGTTATTTTTCCAAACTATAGTGTAATTTTAACAAGTTTGCTACTAATTTTTCGAAAAAGGTGTCTGCACAGGCTTTACGAAAGAGAGCATGGGCACCCTCTACCCCTAACACTTCCGACTGATGCAAAAGCCCTGGGTTATCCATTTTATTATTCCGAAAGTAAACGTAAATAAAACACGCTTCTGATTAAGATTTCGATCAAATTTGTATGTCAATTTATTGTTGCGGCCTTGTCATTATGTGTGGAATACAACATCATAAAAATTTTCTCCACAGAATATCTTACAGGAGTAGATCCTTTCGAGGAAATTTTTGATGCTTCGTAGGCAGCAAAGATAATGAAATACTAGAAGGGACACTCGTGACGTATTCCCTTATCTTTTTTCGACCTTGGTCCCGTTAGCCCATCGGCCTTGCAGATTTTGCTAAAGTGGATAGTAATAAAGGACTCATACGTGAGAGAAAGACAAAAATTTAGGGGGAGGCGGAACGAAAATTAAAACCACGTGTTACTACCCAGAGGTGCGCTGCGTTCGAATACTTCAAAAATGCACAGCGAAAAATTGTAAACAGCCCGCATCCCTATATGTGGTCTGAGTGTGCTACCTGCGTGTTCCCCATTCTCGATTCCAGATATCCCTATGCTATAACATTGCCTGTGGACAGCACTAACACCATGCATGCAGAGGCACAGAGCTTGCCCGACAGTTTGGCTCGCCTTTAAGAATGTGCGATAAAAAAAGGCTGCATTTTATTGCCTACCCTGTAAGTGCTGTAGATGAGAATTTTTGGCTGCCGATTCTTATCTTCTTCGTTCTTATTGGCATTTAGATAAGGTATAGGAAACAGTAGTTCTTTGCTGCTTTCTCTAATGGGAAATTTTTCCCAAGACAGTTTTAGAACTTGCATATGGATTAGGGCTTTGGGCTTGTACAAAGAGTATCCCATCTAGTATTTCATGATCTTTGGTCAGCAGATGATGGGCAATAGTTCGGCTATAACTTGATGGTGCGTCAAAGATCATAAAATACTAGATATAACACTCTCTATACAAGCCCAAAGCTGTAACCTATAGCAATTTCTAAAACTGCCTGGGGAAATTTTTCCCATTAGAGAAGGGAGCAAAGAACTACTGCTTCCCATACCTTATCTAAATTCTAATAAAAACGAACGAATAAGCAGCCAAATATTAGTAGTAGTAGTAGTTTTAGGTAACCCACTGAAATTTATAAAAAGTCAATATTTTATATATAATTATCCAAATATTTTAAGTATTTTAGCAAAGGTCTTAGGTGATTTTCCAAAATATTCTTCCCTAAGTATTTTTGGGCATTTCACCTAAACTCTTAGAAGACCCACAAATTCACTAACAAATAGGGCAATTTATACATGGCTTTCAAGAATTTCACATTAATTATTCTCCCAGTATTGTCAAGTCCGTCATGGAAATCAGTATTTTGAACATTTCTCCTTGTCATGCAAAAGTTATCGATCAATTGACGAAAAGCGATTGAGTTAACGATTAGATCAAGACGGCCGTTAAATCATTAATTAATCAAAAATTGGAAAATTTTGAGGTCATTTAGAAAATGCAATTCGAATTTCCAAAAGTGATGCCGCAGTCTGATATAGCAATGCGAAAATTAATGAAAGTGATATGCAATGCATAATTAATGATAGGAAAGATGCAAGAAAAAGGTTTTTCGCCTATTATAAAGAAAGATTCACATGTGAGCCTGTTGGAAGAAGGTATACTTTTCATGAAGGCCTCTAAAATTGTTAATTTGGAGATACAATCCACATGTATGTATGGATATAAGAATGACCGATAAAACACTCCTAATTTTGGCTCTAGTACAAGAGGATGTAAAAGCTAATTTTGAAGATAATTGTAGGACTTCTTTGTCCTGTTATTATTACCAACGAGCGATCGATGTGCGTTTTTTTTTTGATAAGATATAGCTTCCAACATCTGATATCATAAGAGACTGCATAAATTTATGTTAAAATATTTTACTGGTTCGCCTCAGAGAGACTGATCTAATTTAATTTCGTGATTCGTGATAAAGTGCTAAGTATTCTTTTTATTCTTATTTAACTATTTACGTATCGTAGAGTGAATTTCTTAAATGTACTTTTAATAATAAATTAATTGAGTTGTAAATATCTCGTAATTTTCATTAATTATCCCTCATTTGTATCTCAATACTAGTTTAAGATAAAAATCTGGTTTTGCATTAATTTAATCAATGCAAACATGTATGCCAATAATTTAACATGTTGACAAAACACAAGTCTTCCAGGGATGTGCATCTGATGGTAAAATATGTTGTCATCGGTTCTAGTAGACAGTTGTTTTTCTGTGATCACCGATGATAAACATATCGCCCACCTCATGTATTAGAATCTGCACCTGCTTTGAGATTTCAGAAATTTTATGGACTACATTTGATCATGCTGTGAGTCAAAAAAGCAATTTTAGCAAAATTATTTGGGTGATGATTTGTTTTTTTCCCCGAACGCTAATCACGATCAAGAGTTTAAATCTCATTCTTTCTAAATCAGTTCTTTCAAATGTTCAATGTATGTTTTGGGTCGTCATCATATTGGAACATTCGTCACAAGTCATGTCCCATTGGAAAAATGTTCTTATAAATGAAAAGCTCCTCAGTATGTTTTATGAACCGGAATTTTTTTTTTTTTTTTGTAATATAAAAATCTAAATAAATTATTTGTGTCAGCCGCAAAATTCCAAAGAAGTACACGTTCATGGTTCATAAAAAAAATCAAGTAAGTTTTGAAAAATATTAAAATTTTGATTTTTTGAAAAAAAAAAAAATTCTTGTTGCACATTTTTTTAAAACCTTTCTGAGTGTGAGAAGACCGCGACTGTTTAGTTGCTAGGTATAGTTCCTCAGAGAAATAGTTAAATGTGATGTGGAACAATTAAATTATTCTCATAGCATTGACAGGCATAAATTTCGAGGTTATCGAAACTATTACCGATTTCCATATCGTCTTAAAATAATTTTAAAAAGTCTACCTTGGAACGTCCTTCTATTCCGTTTAAAATAAATGGTAATAAAAAGCACCATCTGATGCATTCCCACGTTTTATGAATTGTTTCATTCTACTCGATGTTTATAGACTCGTTAGTGTTATAGAATATTAGTTGGCATAAATGATACCCGCCCAAGCAGCCAGAGTGAACTTAAAAATACATAAAACGGTTTTGCATATATTGTCACTCAAATTATTTTTGAACTTGACATCACTTGAATCTAAACCGATGCTCGCAATTAACTTACCCGCTCAATCTACCAGAGTCGGATGTCTGAATGGAGGCATCACCCCGCCCAAAAATAGACACTCGCCGCTGATCAAAAGGCGCAGTAGAAGAATTTTCAGAATTTGTCATCGTTAATTGATTGGGCAAAATCGCGCAATCGCTCGATTGCCGGCAATAAGACCGACAATGCTCCAATCGATGGGGACAATCTTGACGGGATCGCCTTAAGCTTCGTCCAAGGCCAATTCTGTTTACTTCACGCCATGCGCATGGAATTCATTAAATGCGCTCAGCATGGGGCCCCATTCAGATGCAGGCGAGAATTTACAAATGAAACTACTTTTAACTTTTGGTTCATGCAAAAAAAAAAAAAATGAAGAAAAAATCAACCACAAAAGCTAAGCGCCGGTTTCGTGCGATTTGATTGTGCGACAGACGAAACAGTGATTAATGGGAACGCAACTCAAAGGATTTATTCAAAGGGGACAGCGGCATTGGCGCCAGAGGAACTGTGAATGCGGGTGGAATTTTCGCACAAGCTACGATGTTTGGCCGTTTTAAAATATTCTTAAAGTTTTTTTTTACAGAGAGAACATACGAGCAGGTATTACATTGACTCTATTTTTTCGAGTGATTCGTTCTCATTCACATAAACAATTGAGTCATGCAAGCTGTACACAAAGTGGTGGCTTGTTGATGCTCGTTCTGTTTTAAAAAAATAATTGTCACAGTTATTATCGGATTATGTAAATTTGATTAGAAAGCTAAGATGACTATTATTAAAACCCGAAAACCCCTGTCTAGAATTAGGAAAAACATACTCACTTTACAGTGCTGTCGATTGACTTGTCTGACTGGCTGATTGGCTGTCTTTATCTACATACTTATATTTTCGCTACATGCGTTGAAGAAAACTTTACCCGAGTAACCTAGTTTATATAGATTCATTTCTATATATATCAGCATATTGTATGGCACCGACGCCTGTAGTTGAAAACTATACTATTTATTTTATTTAACGCTTAATACAAGCTACGTACAATTAAATGAACTTAAGACTAGCGCTAACCTAAGAGACTAAAAATTAGAGGACAAGGCAGATTAGGGGAGACTATTTAGGTGGTGCCTGAGAGAATGAGGTGAAAGTCGAAGCAAGGGAAAGAGTTGGCTCTTCGAAGCATTCTAGTGAGGGGCTCAGAAAAACCGTAGTTAGTTCGATGGTAGGGAGGGCGAAAGAGAGGGGCCGAGCGGAGGTTACAGGGATTGGTGTAGATAGGGATCCGCTCAAGTAGAGAAGGACAGTTGATCTCGCCGATTAGCAGTTGATGAATGAATGTGATATCGGCAAGGGACCAGAGAAGCTCACGAAGGAACCTGCGTTGTACAGACTCAATCCTGTTGATGCTAGTAGATTGGTAAGGAGACCAAACTTGGCTAGCATATTCCAGGAGAGGCCTAACGAAGGTAACAAAGAGGGATTTGGCGACTTACGGGTTAAGAAACTCCTTAGACCACCGCTTAACGAAGCCTAGCGCGGAGTTGGCTCTGGAAATCACACTGTCAATGTGTTCACGAAAGTTAAGTTCACTATCGCAGATGACACCTAGATCACGAAGAGAGGAAACGGAGGGGATAGGTTCGCCAGACAAGCGATAGACTCTAGGGGGGGGGGGGGGGGGGGAAGAGGGGCGTTTAAGGGAGAATTAGATGAATTTTATATAGCAATATTTGTATAAAATGAAATGTTACATAAACTATTGTGCCTATTTTATATTGTGTTACTCAATACATTTTAAGGGATCATATCCATGATCAAATTGATCATTTTATATGATAAACCGCCAGACAGATCTGCATGATTTTTCTGTTATATAGACATTGACAATAACGGGTGCTGCAAGCTAACCTTTTCAAATGATTTATTGAAATTCCAAAGTGTGGATTATAACGAAAATAATGTATAGAAATACACATTGGAAAAACCGTTCAGAAGATATACAAAATTAATTATTTTGCAACTTGATCAATATAACATTGCCAACAAATGTATGAATATATTGGAATATAAAATAAAACATGGGAGATTGCTGTTGTTCTTGTTTACTTAATAAATTGCTATATTGGCATCGTAAGTTATATTTCTATTTCGATAAAATGCTTCTGCACAATGTTTTGGTAAAAATTGAGAGTAAAACCTGTAATTAAAAACAATCTATTTCATTTATATAAATAATTCTACATAAGTTCTGAAAATAAAACAAAAAAAATTACTTTATTATTAGAAATATAATCAATATTTCGTTGATTTTCAGCCAACTAATTAAAGTAGTTGTTAGAACTGAAATAGGAATAGGAATAGGAATAGTTAGGAAACCAACTAATTTTGTAAATGCTTTTCCAAATTGTTTAGTTCTATCAACTTATGAATATCATTATTTGATATTTCTAATCATTTCTTTTAGTGTATCGTTGTAAAAAATCAAAAGGGCATACCAAATATAACGACCCGAAATATAATATTAACTAATAAAATCTTGAAGTAGATTTTTACTTTTTATGATAAGTATATGTATAATATTCGTCATAAATAATTAAAGTTATCCCGAAACCATCTAATTAAACCCAGGAGTTTTAAAATAAAACAACTGTTTTAACATATTCACAAGCCAAATCGATAACTCCACAAGTAGAAAGTGGAGAACACTGAAGAAACTGCACACATTTAATTTAAAAGCTTATTTTAAAATAAAAATTGCTAAAGGTTATTACTTTTATTGTATATTATTATTAAAATAATTCACTTTAAAAATTAAACGTTAAGCTTGCATCAGGAGTTTTAATATTAGATTTAGAAATGTTTAAAAGAGGAGTTAATCGATTTAGCCTATAAACAACTTAAGTCATTAATGTGTAAATAAAAATAATGAAACAAACCAAATTTTAATTGCAAGTTTTAAATACTATGTATATGTTTATACATAAGACGTTCAAACATTTTAACTATATATTTTAAACGTTTATAAATGTGGGCGAATGCCTCTCCGAAGTTGTGAATTTGATTTTCACATGAAACCCCTGGTTAAAAATAGGATAAGTGCTATATTTTCATTGAATATAATTCACATGTACAGTGTGGATAGGCACTTCAAACACAATTTTTTAAACTAAAATAAAAAAGGCGAAAACACATGTGGACCGCATGAAAGTGCAGACTGGGCAATTGCCCCCCAACCTGTACGCAAGGGAATGGAATACCTGGAATTAAGGGGAGTAATTAATACATCTACAGCTGAATTATCAACGACAATCGCTTTCAATCATTTTGATTTTATTTTCCTTACCCTGATTTTGTATATTAAGTAAAAGTTTCGTACCTTTATTATATTTCGATAGGCTTTGTTAAAAATAAATAAAATTTATTCTTACCTTATCAGTTGAGGAAAAAGGCACATTTTATTGTTAAAAATATTAAAACAATAATATTTACAACATTTTACTCAAAATCAACCTAATTTACAAGTAAGCATAATGTTAAAAATATGAAAGCAACGATTATTAATTCTTTTAATTATGTTGCATGTTTTATGTATAAAAAAACCAGAATTCCTCGCAGGGCGTTTATTATAACCCTTGGACGATTTCCTTCTCCTTTCCAGTAAGTACCTCAGCTGTTAAACGGGCAATTGGATCACGCAGTTGGCGTTAAATTTACATTTAAATGGAATAGCGTCCAATTTTCTGCTATGTGAGAAACGACGTTATCCATCAAAGTTCTTCGAGTGAAGATGTAAACAAACTGAAAGTGTTATAGCAAAGTGCAATCCGTAGCATACCACCGACGCAGACTTTGTGAGAAGTCGTTAAAAAACTGTTTACAGAAAACGAGTCTAGGCCGGAGGGAAGCGATGATGCAGCTAAGTAGGCCTGTAGTATCAATTGCCTTAGAGTTTAAGAAATTGTTGTTAGATTAGCAACTGAGGCGAATTGCATGTAGCGCGATTCGATTTCTCTGAATTATGCTCAAATTGGCGCCGTAAGCACCAACAGCTTCGCTGGATTATCCCCAGCAGTGGATGTAACGAAAACTAAAAATACATTTTCGCACGATGGTGCCAAGCGTTGCTTATTTATTTGAAGAGCGGTATAGTTGGACCAATTGGCAGTTTGGTGCGATTTATGGATTCTGTTTATTCTCCTCCTCGAACGAGAACCAAGAACCAACAGAGAGAATTGTGCGGAGCGGCGAGGCGCTTCTTTCAATATTTGCGAGGAAAGTTCAAGCAGCTCCGGCTGATTCTAATAAAGCTGCTCCCAAATTGTGAAACGCTCCAATGTTTTTTGTTTTTGCTTCTGTTATTTTTCGGCGAGCCGAGCACTTAAGTAAATTATACAGAAAAAACAGCGAGCTGAAGTTCATTTCGTAGATATGCAGCTCGCAGCTGCGGGTACCTACCGTCACGGCCCCTATCTGACTCTTTTATCCTCCTTAAGACCATTACGTAACGGATTTAAGGCGGGAAGGCGAAACCGTACAAAGATTAATTTCAAAATTATTTCAAGCTAAATCGGGGCTCGCTCTGATTAAGTGGAAAGCGTTTCAAAAGGAGGCGACCACCCCCGGCTTCGTTCGAAATTTATTAACCCATCCAGTTGGGTGAGACTACTCCCCGGCTCGTCACCACTATTTTTGCGACTCCCACCTCCTGTGAGGTGATTAATTTGCCATGCGATGTTAATGATCAAGTTACTCGCAAAAAAGCCACCCGGCGGATCGTAACCGCGCGCCGGTAAAACGAGAAGAGGAAGTACCCGCCCGGAGGAAACCACTTATCAGAAATTTGATATCAAAAGTGGCGGAGCGTCCTGCGAATGTTCGTGGCGCTCATCTGAGCTCGCCCCGCCTCACCGCCTTATCTAATTTTTCTAGGCGCATTTTTAAGATATCGTTACGAAGGTATCGCAGGAATCCATCACTCGGATGCTGCAGGTGCACCGCACATCGCTGGAGGTATTTCAGCTAAATATCTAGAATCCTTGTTGTTACCTGGAAAACACCTTGCAATTTATTATGCAACAGCGAGGGGGGCACTGGATACTACGGCAGCTCAAGAAATTGCGGAAATACCTGGCGTTATGGAAAATATTCTGGGCGGAAAAGGTCTTGACAAGTAAGCAAGACACGTTGGCATAGAAAAAGTTAAGATGTTGTTGCAAGGATACAAGTCGAGTTGTTGTCCTTGCCCTCGAAAATAGTCCCAGTCAGCTTTGCATTCCTTTTTGCATTTAAAAAAGGCGAGGATGCGTCATATTGTGCTCCTCGGGAACACGAGCTCCCTTCAGACAGCCTTGATAAAAGTGCATCATTTTGGGAGTTTAAATGGAAGGTCTTTGGCCTTTTGACCAGATTTCCTTTGAGAAATGGTAAACAAATTGCACGGAGAGGTGCTGATCTTAATTAATGCGCGAAAGATGATAAAATATGACTTTGATTGCGATTTATTGGGCATCTTTGTGTGAATAAGCGTCAGTTTCATATTTTTTTGTATTCTCATTACTTATGGAGATTGGCAACTGAAGCCTATATTTGGTTTTCTGGGGCAGATTCAACAAACTATAATAGGTTTAAATGTTGATATTGTATTTGGGACGATGTGTTTATTTAAAAAAGCTATAATTTAACAAAATATATTGAAATTTATTTTAACCCATAATAAAACTTATTAACTTTTGCTCCAATTAATCTATTAGATGGCTATTTTGCCCCATAAATGTTTAAATGTACACCTCAGATTACATCTCAAATCAATTCAATTGATCTTTTAAATTAAATCTGTTAAAAATCATTTCTATTGAAATTCATTTATCCATGTTGGGGTGCCTACAGATTATAAATAAGATTTAAATGAGTGCAACTTTTTATTGGTTGCAAATGTTGAGCCGAAATGTTTTCTGTAGTTACACCAAACACATACTGTTTTTAGAAAATATAATAATTAAATGGTGTAAATTTCATTCGGAATTTGGTAGTGGTGGTTTGGTGAACTACATCGGAACGGAACAAATTATATTTAATTATTGCATATGGTGTAACTTTAGGTTTTCCTAGTAATTTTCTTAATGATGGACACTATTAGGTAGTTTTAATATAAGCATAGAATCCTGTCAAATAATAATAAAAGAATATAGAAAATTATTCTGCTTTAAATTTGAAATTTATCTATTTCATATTATCTCCAGTTTTAATTATTCTAGTTTTTCTTTGCTTATTTATCCCGTACTTATTAATTAATTTGTGTTTGTTTATCTGTATTTCTTTTTTTATGTTCTTTTGATATTTGTCTATTCTTATTTCTCAAGTTTTTAATACTTGCTACTTTACGTTTACTAATTCTACTACTACTACAACAAAGTATTACTATTTAGTTATTTTATTCAGCATTATTTTAATTTTATTAATTACATTTTAAACTCATCTTAAGGGGTTACTCTAAATAGAATGCGAAATTTTTGTTGATTTGCAATCTTGTTAAAGTTGGCTAAGCTTGTTAAAAGCAATCAGAATTCATGCGGATAACGCATAAAGTGTATAGAAAAATGTACGCAGTCATGTGGCAATCTTTAAAAACAAAAGTTCTAATTCCCCATCACATTTTGGACTTTTAATCGAAATTAAAATATAATTTCTTAAAAATAATTTTTTTTTTTAAATTTTCATGTTGCAGCTAAGAGATAATAATAATCTTTTGATTGTGCACTTAAAATTGCAGCGGAATCGATTAATATCGTTTTAAGTTATCCAATTTGATAAGAGCGTGTCGCTCAGAATTCAATAATGCGATAAAAAATTAGCAAAATATTATTTTTACCTCATTATTTATTTTGTTTTCTTTTACGCAATACATTTAATATTTGGTCACCGTTATTTTCTATTTTAACTATACATCTATTCATGTTCATATTTTCAACTAATTTTTCAGCATATTCTAGTGGCACATCCTTCTAGGCTTTCTTTACCGATGATTTAAGTTGTTTCAAAGTAAAAGCATTTTTCTGCTGCAGCTTCATAACATTGCACACATTTTCAATTTGGTTAGCATCAGGACTTTGTGAGGACCACTCCATGACATTGATTTCCTCTTAATCTTTTCATTCGGTACAAAAAACGACTTCTATGTTTTGGATCGTTGTCTTCTTGCAAGGACCACGATCGGTTTCCTGTTCCAAACCAAGAACCTGTAGACTTTAATAACCCGTTTTTGTAAATTTGTAGCATCCTTTCTGCATTCAGATTTCCAGTAGAAGCAATCAATTTTTCAAATCTTTGCGAACGCAACCATCCCCACACATGAACTTTTATTGGGAGTTTTACAGTACGTATGATGTAGTGCCGTCCATTTTTTAATCATACTTATTTAGGCCCTTGATATGCCCAAAATGATGATTCGTCATTGAACACGACGTTTCCAATCGCGGTTCAAAATTTCATTAGCCCATTTCAAACGGTTTTCGATGTACTTTTCGGATAAAAGTGGTTTGATTGTAGTACTGTGGTGTTTGATGGAATTTTCCCTTATTCTTTGGCGTATGGTATAGAAAGATACGTTGATACCTTTTTCCGCTAATTTGCTTCTACCTCGCCTCAGCGTCATTTGTGGATCCTATTCAAAAAACTTTAAATTAGCGATGTCTTCTTTTTTTTTTCTTGTTTTTTTCCTCAGAAAACTTTTTACACCACTTCTTTACAATAGACGCATCTTTTTTAATATATCTCACTGCCTGGGCATAACTCCATTTAGGGCCTTTTGGATGAAGGCAGAGAAACACAGCTTCAAAACGTTTATAAAATAAGGCACTCATGTTGAAAATCGATCCTAACAATAGATAGTTCAACGCAAAATTGTACTTTAAGCATGACGGGCATATATATAGCTAATATTCATCCCCTCCACTTCAAATATTTCTATCTCTTTCTCTTTCTGTCTGAGAACATTTCACAATTTATTATCTCTAAACAATATTATTTGTTGATTATACTATATAAAAATATTAAGAAAATAAATATTATAATACACAATTGAAAATATTTTTGTTTTTTATATTTAAAAATTTCTTAAAAAGTTTTATCGAATGGATAATATTCGTCAATTGTAAATTAATTATTCTACATAAAGCATATTGTGTTCTAGATTTATATTTTGCGATAGAAATATGAAAGAAAAATTGTTTTAAATTAATATTTTTCTAAGACCTACGACTATTTGACACATATCGTCCCAGTGAAGCTATTGGTTTTTTATAGTGATTTCCCTTAAATGGTGTTGAGTATCGCTGGTATTTTGTTAAATTTGCCATCGCCCACCAAATATGGCGCGCTTATTTCCGTTATAAGGAATTCCCTCAACCCACGATAGGCTGAAAGCATAGACAGTTAGATCGGCCTGTAAAATTGGTCGAGGTTCTTCCTGGTGCCGAAGAATAGAATTCCCTTACAAAACAGGTGATGAGTTGACCGCGAAATATACAACATCGCTGATATCACCCGGTGACATCGTCTCGACGCAAGAAAAGATGTTTTTTGTAGGCCTACCTCAATCTCAATGCCGCCTTTTATGGAACCGGCTTAAGTCGCATTCGGCTTCAAATTAATCGGCTGCCAATTCCCATGCAAATTTATCAATTTTTCCCATAACAGCCAAAAAGCTCTTAGATGTAAGCGACATTTATGCGTGTGGAATAAGCTACAAAAGCTTCATTTATTCCAGGTGGAATCTGTCGATTTGGCACTAAATTTACTCGATGGCACTGATGTTCGCGGCAACAAAATCAAAGTTCAGCAAGCCAAGTTTCAGATGCGTGGTGAGTACAATCCGGCGCTCAAACCAAAAAAGAAGAAGAAGGACAAGGAAAAGCTCCAGAAGATGAAAGAAAAGTAAGTGGGTCACTTTACCCCCCTTTTAATATAAATTTAACCTGCTGGTTTTTCTCAAGGTTGTTCGACTGGCGGCCCGAGAAGATGCGTGGTGAGAGATCCAAACACGAGCGTGTCGTCATAATAAAGAACCTTTTCACGCCAGACCTCTTCGACCGCGAAGTGCACCTCATCATTGACTACCAAAATGACCTCCGGGAGGAATGCGCCAAATGTGGCACTGTTCGAAAGGTGGTGCTTTACGACGTAAGTTTATTAGTTTATTTTTGTAATCCATCTATTTAATCTTTGATTTATACGCCAAATGTTAAAAATAGTAACCACTTCTGGCTTTACGTTATCGCTGCATGTGGTTTTATCAATTAAGACCTCTTTCTATATACATATGTATATCTATTTTTTTTATTTTTATGGTGAGATATATTCGGCGATTAAAAGCATTTAGCACGGTTTAGAACTCAAAGAAGTGATTCGTAAAGAAGTGTTCCAGCATGTGCCAATCGATTCCTCACAGTGTTGCAATTTTTTCATAAAATCGCTCATTTTTGTGGAGTCACTAGAATACTCATTTGAAAAAAATGTCGGCCATTAAACTTAATCCTCTTACGAGATTTGTTGCCTTTTAAAGCTAAAACGTGAGCTCACAATGCATACTTTCAAAGTCTTACTTGTCGTCCTACTGTGTTTCGAACAGAAGCTATAACGTTTTATATCAGCACACCTCCCTGCACATGCGAAAATATTTCAACCATTAAAACAGGGGTAAAGGAGGGATTTTACTGTAAGGAATCGATTGGTACGTGTTGGAACACTACTTTACGAATCACCCTGTATATATAAATACAAAGCAAAATAGGATTTAACGGTTTTTTTTATATAAAAATATTCAGAGTATTGAGTTTTATATTCAATTCGTAATTGTGTCCTACATTAATACTAATGAGACACTTAATTATGAAGTAGTATGTTTAACATAGGGGACTTTTCTGAACATGGACCACTGTAGATTCATTAATTATGAAAATTTACAAAGGAAAAATGTCATGACAAGAAATATATTGGCGTCAGAGACTAAATATATTGACCAATTCATACGGATACGCAGACAGATGCCGCGGAATCATTTACTTGATGGTTAACTTCTACCTCATAATGAACTATAGTGTGTCGGAACTATAACACATTAAATTAGTAGGATTATTCAAATTCAAATCTAAAAGGACTTAAAATTACCTATGTAATTTTAAAATACTATACCTAAAAATTCAACTATTACCTTGATCGTGGGCTATTTTGCTGGTGTTTGAACTAATTAATAACTTACGTGAACCCACAGCGCCATCCGGAAGGTATAGCTCAAATTACCATGGCCGACCCAGACGAAGCTGACGTTGTTGTGCAAATGATGAATGGCCGATATTTTGGCAAGAGAAAGCTAACGGCAGAAATTTGGGACGGAAAGACGAAATTTAAGTAAGAAGTCCTTAAAATCATTTTGTTTTAGAATTATTCTAATACTACGATAAAATTTTCAACATTTCATTTTATAGAATTGTAGAAACTGAGGCGGAGGTACAAAAGCGGCTCTCCAACTGGGACAAATTCCTTGTAACGGATGAGGCGGCCCAACAAGGTGAAAAGCTCAACCCCGACTCCAACCCCGACCCCAAACACGAAGAAGCAAGTGCTGTGCAGGAAAGCGACGACGGCAAAGATTCTCAAACTGAAGAGTAAGCTAAAGTGCTTAGAAAATATCCACTTAAATATTTTTGTGAATAACATTTTAAATAAATGATCTTTTACCAGAAGACTTTGGACTTATTCTGTATGCACTAATAGGGGTGTAGTAGGAAAGATTCATAAGCAAACATAAAATGTGCCACGATTGGTTTTGAGCGAGCAGTCTTATTTTATGCAGGAAAACTATTAAAAGATAAGAAATAATGAATGGGATGTTCGATGTATTAGGGAATATTATTAATATTAATAATTATTTAATCAGCATTTAATAAATTAAAATATATAGAAATAAATAGCAGTCAATTCAAATCAGACAAACTATAAAAACTAATCAGAAGTGTTAAACTGTTATACCAAACCACAAGCCCGCCAAATAAGTAAAAAGGTCTTCAGTTAACTCCATTCGCGGTGTCTTCACGTTAATCTAAAATTTTATTTCGGTGCAATTGTTACGTGTTATCTTCGTGCAAAATACAAAATTGCTATTTACAATGTGTTCAAAATTTTAATATGTATATATATATATAGGCCAAAAATGAGACTCATGTCATCTACAGATCCTTTTCAAAATACTCATCGTGAATTGTTTATAAATAAAATGTACATGCTGTTATTTTTCAATATTTTCCAAAAATGGACTTGCATCACTTTCAAATTAGATTGTCCATATATCTTTGAGTTGATAAAAAATAAATAAATATAATATATATTTTACTTATGGGTCTGCTTATACATTGTTATTTATCATTCTTACTTCTGATCTTACCTAAATCTAATTCATAGATATCTGTAAATGAAATCAAATACACTTTAATAAAGTAAAAAATAATTATTTTCGCAAGTAATACCATAAATATGTAAATACTTGATTTATATTCAAAAGCCGGCAGTTTAAACAATTCTTTTATAAACTTCGATCATATATTTCCTTTTTTGAAATACCTCAAAAATAAATTTAATTAGCTAAGTTTCATTGAGTTGCGTAGCTATTTAGGAGAACAATAAACACAAAGCGGTGCAACACCATTCTGCGTTTGTGATCGGATCGCTGATCAAATAATGGGATGATGTCAATAAGGTGTTAACAGTGGGGATATTACTAGAACAGTCTTGCACTTTATGTCCCAAGCTCCCGCAGTGAAAGCTGGATGTGGTCTAACTTCGTGCTTTGGGACAATTACTACTCAGGTGACCAGGATCATTGCAGTTAAATTACTAAATTTTACTGGAACGTGTAGATGAGCCCTTGTTGATGTTTTCAACATTGTACAAGAGCTGCTTGTTAACAGGAGAATCCGGAATTCTTCAAATTATATAAAAAAATAACATCTTGCTCATCAATGTCAGACAGCCTAGCGATTTTCTGCATGGAGAGAATGAACTGCTGTAACGTTTCATCTTTTTTCTTTCTCCTGCTACGTAAAGCATTGTGAATCTTTGCTGCCGTTTCAGTTTGATAGAATTCCTGCATTAAAGAGGACTTCAATTCTATCAATGGTCTGCATGAGACGGTTTTTAGAAAGAGTTTAGCAGTACGTCTCATCAACCGTTGAACGTATATGAAATATTTTCGATCGTCCCACCCGTAGATTTCTTTCGACTCTTAGAAATTCTGCAACCACTTCTTTATCGTCTCCACTAAATACCATCAACGAATCCTTAATATCTTTGAAACTATAAATGCTTGAGTCTGACCCACCTTCTTCGCTTAAGTCTTTTAAGCGCGAGTTTAGCGAGTTTCCTTTTAAGATCGGAAATTTATCATCCAAATCTTGTTCTGTACTTACACTAGACTCCGTGATGTCCAAAGAACTCCTCGTGTTATCCGGTATACTATTAGAGCTATCGTCATTTGCTTGCGCAAAATCGTCATCATTTTCTAATGGATTTCTCGGAAAATATTGCAGTAAATCATTTTGATTTAGTTTTCTCACCGCATCCTATAAAGCAAATTTTAAAGCGGGCTTCTGGCCTATACAAGGTTGAACCAATTCCGTTAGTTTTGCTTTCATTTGTTGATTCGTTGCTTTCTCAAGAAATCTAACGACGTGTGGCTCCATGTGAACTCTGATTTTAAATTTTTATTTATAAACCAATATGAGTTAGTAGAACCTATAGCTAAATTAGTCGTTTGATTAATTAAATTGATCAGATTGATAATAACGGTAAGTAATTGAATTACTCAATTGAACCCCATGTACACTAATAAATTTAAATGTTTTATTTTAACCACTTTGCCAAAAATCATTTAATCGTTTTCCGTATTTAATTTCTCTTTCTGAACTGAGCACTTATTCGAGTTTTAAAACCAGAGAAGTTAATATGCACCGATTCAAACAAATTTCACAATAAAAATTCGCAATGATCAGTTTATATCGCGCCATATAACGTTTTCCTCTTTTTCGAAAATGCGAGCGTATCACAAAAACAGAGCTAAGATTCCACTTCTGAAAATTGTAGGATAGTCAGCAAAGGGGTCCAAAAAGGAACTAAAAAACGATTAATCTGGGCGGTAACTTTATTAATACTGCTTATTGATACGGTACACTTTCCGAAGAGGTAAATGCCGATCAGCTAGCGGATCTTCCGCACAAGCGAAAAGGGAATACATTTAAAATGCGTATTCTTCTTTTAAATAATGAAACGTTTTGTTAAATATGAACAATGCCTACAGGTACAAATTAGTTTCTCACAATATCTAACAGGAAAACATTAAGTATTTATTCTAGATAATTCGAATTTATCATACTTATCCTAATCGCCCACTAACCACTGATCAAAATCCTGGGCTTTCAGGTAAATGATTAATAATAGTTATTATAAGTGTGCAACTTACTTTTTTTGTGCTGAGAGCCTCTTCGATGCCATTCTACCGTCTTTTTTAATATAAAATGCCTATCAGTACATTGTGAAAATACGGCTTAACACGTTAAACCCGGCGTAGACCACCAGTGGTGGTTAATAGGCATTGCATTCATCTGGCGGCGGAACCACGGGTGGTCCACATCTAGTTTGCTCCGTTTGGCCGCATGGACCACCGGTGGTTCACATATATAAGATAACGTAAACAAGCACCGCCAGAAGAATCTACAACTTATCATCTCGTGCACTCTGATCATAAAGAATGAAAAAGTGCACCGGGTTAAACGTGTTAATAATGCTGAAAAGTAAAAATAAAAATAGAAAAGTTGTCACCTGTGATACAAACAATCTCTATAATCTACTTAAAAATCGACATTTCGTAAAATTTCATTCGTTTTCATTTGATATTTTTTGTCTGCTCATCAGTGAATTTAAGAAAATCTGGAAGTTTTGTTTTGACTGATTTAAAAATCTGGAAATAGGCAAATATTTACACAAACAAAAGTGAAGTGGCATGATATCTGACGAGTTGTTTACATGTCGCATAAACAGTTTTAGACGATGATCCAACAGTGTCGCAAACTGAGATGAAACCTGAAAAGTGCAAAACTTACTCATCAACTAGTACAAGTTAATAACTTACCCCATTCGGTGCCTCATAAATTTTTTTTCGAAAACTCTTTGATCCGGCAAAATAAATTTGCAGTAGGTAGTTGAAAACAGCCGCGACTGTCGTCTGCAAAGTTTATGTCATCGCGTTATGAATCAGAGCACATGGAAAGGAGCAAAACAACGCTACGCGCAATTCTGCTGCTGGAGCACGCTGCCCCATGCCGGTTGTGTGAGTGTAGCGCCCAAGCGAATCTTTCTGACCAGCCTCAGCAGAAATGCTCGCGGGCAAAAAGAAGTAGTGGCCACCGCAGCACCAGAGCCACGCAAACACCATGCAGGTCCCATCGCGAAACGCCCGGCCTCCATCAGCTCCATTCCACCGCGCCGAGCGCCCAAAAGACCGCGAGACCGGTTGTCAAACTCCATCGTGGAGCCCCGGCACTGGAACTGGAACTGGCGAAGCTGAGGCTAAGGCTGTTCTGGTGGCGGCGGCGACGTGCATGTGCTGAAATGCTTTGACATTTCCACAGTGGCACTAACGCTTCCATGGTGTGCGGCTCAGTTTATCGGTAGCATCGAGAGTGTTATGTTCGAACGGGGCTCGTTTTTGCGCGAGTGCAGTATCACTTTGTTTCGTTTTACCACCTTTCTATTATTTTAAACCCTCGTGGAGTATTGCCGACCGTCACTGACCGGACCGCTCCAAATATCCCGAATCCGACTACCGGCGCGTTAAAGAATCAACCCGAATAATTCTTCGTCTTGCCCGATCTCCGAGACGTTGCCGCTGGACGTCCGTCCAACCGTTTTCCTTGTTGCGTGACTGCCGAGGTGGATTCCCCTGCGTGTGCATCGAACTCACCACAGCCGGTTAACCTTGCGATTCAGAAGAGGTTTTTCGAGTCCAGGCTGCGATACCGTGCCCAGGCCCGCACCAGAGCGCCCTGGACGTAAATCCGCCTTATTCCCAGTTCTTTGATGTGCCTGCAAAGTGTCACCTGTGCTTCAATCCGCCGATACCTCTCAATTCGCCCCCGCAGTGGAGTGCTGTGATTAGCGCGCGCCTTAACCGCCGCCTGCCTTTAAGATCGCGCCGGTTCAAATCTGAGCAGTGATAAGCGCTAATTAAGCATTTTGCTATTGTTCTTGTGCTGTTGTCCTCTCCCAATTGTTTCAAGTGCCCTTCAATCTAGCGGGAATAATGTCGCCGACAAAAGATGACTTGGGGACTATCTCCCGGATGCCGAAGGATGACTTCGCTGAGGAGGTGAGTTCTGCTCCACCTCTATTTCTCTCATTAATTAAAACGCACCGCCAGCACTTCGCGGCGTGGCACTGCGGCAATGCTAGTCTTCATCTCCTGCGATCATTCGCCCCTTGTGGGACATAAATGGAGGCGCGCAAAACGCGACCGCATAAAGCGCTAGCAAATAAACTGTCCGGTTCGCTAAATTTTAAATTTTAAGCCATCATGCGATCCTCGTTAATTGAAAAACTTATATTTTTTACAGCATTGCCAGATTATACCCAATTTCCATGTAATTCATTCATTTGATCGTCTACACACATCTCAAAGGGCAAAAATCTCGAATTAATATACAAATGTTGGAACCTTGGAATATGCTCCAAGTTTGCGCAATGTCAATTTTAATCTATTACTCAACGAATTTGTTTTTTTTGTTTTCAGTCAACGATTGTTTAATTTCTTTTTTTTTTTTCATCTGAAGACGAATAGACAGAATGAGGCATGTGTTAATTTTACTCTCATCTGCGTGAGTAGCGTGCTAATAAAGCGATATTTAATACATGCAGCATTCGTTCGCTGAGTGGAGCAATAAATTAAATATTAGGCCTGCTGGATCGACAAGCAATAACTCCAGGAAGTGATCTTTTAGTTACATAAATCGATCTAAATGAGATGTTAACGACAGAAATTAAGCACCGATACTTTATCTTATAAGTGGAAATTTGTCTCTTCTTGCACGATGAATACTGCATACGAAACCATTAAATTATTTCGTTATAAAGGGTCTTTCATTAAACACTTCCTATTTTTAAATTTAAATAAAATAAAGTGTGTGATCATCGAAATTCTTTATTTGTTTGAAAGGCCTATCGATGCCATTAGGTACGGAATATTACATCGTTCAAATGTCCGCCGCGGCTTCTCTGGGTGGCCCGAATCCGAAATGTTCAATTTTCCATGACTCTGGCGCATAAATCAGGCTGAATTTGACCGATGGCACGGATTATGTTGGCTTTGAGGGCCGCTCTGGTTTCTGGCTTATTCGCATGGACCTGCGACTTAAGAAAACCCCACAAGAAAAAGTCTAACGGCATCCAATCGCACGATCTCGGTGGCCAGTTCACATCACCTCCACGTGAGATGACCATGCCCTCAAATCGCTCGCGCAGAATGTCCAATGTGGCTTGAACTGTGTGGCACGTAGTGTCGTCCTGTTGAAACCACATATTGTTGGTGTCTATATCATCCAATTTAGGCTAAAAGAAGTTGGTAATCATTGACTTATAGCGCTCGCCGTTGACGGTGATAGCCTGGCTAACGTCGTTCTCAAAGAAATTTGGACCGATGAAAATTGCGGTTAGTTTCCAACTGCTCCAGAGTCCATTCAGCGAACAACCGTCGTTGTCTGTGGTCGTTTACCTTCAGCTCCTGGGTCAGTTGAATTTTGTACCGGTGCAGGTCCAAGTCACGACACAAAATTCGCCAAGTTGTGGTCTGTGAAAGGCCGAGTTCTTGTGAGCGACGCCAAATCGACTGCCTCGGATTCTCCTGCACACTCTCACAGGCAGCGGCGATGTTTTCGACAGATCTTGCGTTTTGTTAACGTACGGGTATTGTTTACTGAACCAGTGGACTCAAATTTATCTACTACACTGCGAATAGTCCTCTCGGTAGGATGATTATGGCGACTGTAAAATCGGCGAAGCGCGCGGAACGTTGTCCGAACAGAACAGCCATTTTGATAAAAGAACTTTGTCATTTGCATTTGTCGTTGAACGCTATATCCGTCCATGATGATTTGGCAAAACAGACTGAATAAATGACAGCCAATTTGACAGATATTGTTTCGCTATGAACTCTCAAAGTTCGGAAGTCCCTGTTGGAAGACCCTTTATAAGTAAATGGATTTCGGAATTTCATGGGCTTACATTAACGACTGTTTTACTAGTCGACCACTCGGTAAAATCAACTTTATAAGCCTTGTTTTACTACAACATCAATGCTTGTTTGTAAGAAACGTTGTACCGCTCTTAATTTTAAAGTGTAGTATGCATTTTCAGAATGGTACAAGCTATTAAAATCAGAAAAGTGGTAAATGGTCTACTCATAGGCCTTTCCAAATAATTTTAAGATATTTACTGCGCTAAAAAAACAGGAACCCGACTAGTATTTTCTTAGGGCTAGAATCAGTGCCGGATGCAGCTTTGAATTGATTAGAGCAAGATAAGGTAGCCTGATCAGGAATGTAACGCCTTAAACGATCTTGGCCGGGGGAAATAGTTGTCCATCTACGCTTATATTCTGATCTGGGTTATAACAAGCTTGGCTATTATCAATGAAGGACTTCAACTAGAACTGATAACTATTGCACTATTTAGAATTTAATTTTGTCGGTGAAAATATTTTCAAATTATTCAAAGGAATTTAATGTTGCCAATAAACCGACGAGTTTTTTCTTTTGTTTGTTTTATTTCATCTTGATCTTGCAACGTTTCGACTTTATAACAGTCATCTTCAGGCTAGAGTTACAAATCTTGTCATTATCAATCAGATGTTAGTACATCTTTGTCAAATTCGCAGACATATCTCTTTTATTTCTATTGAGAATTGCAAAACCTGTGTATTTCAATAACTTTAAAAATTAAAGAGGAACACTCTTAAAAACAATTTTGAATGCAAATATCTCCTAATTGAGGGGTAAAAACCAAAAGGTCCTTAAAACGTTTGTGTTGCATTTTAGGATAACTATCTAAAGATGTCCCACTCAAGGGAACTCAAGAGATAAGTGAAAAAAACAATTCTGTTTTTGTTCAAAAATCCCATAATTTCTATTTTTGAATCACCAATTTACATTCGCATACTAATGCCGCATCTGCCATCTATGGGGCTCGTTTAATGTCGGCGATAATTCTTGAGTACTTTAATTTTAAAAAAATTTCTGCCATCTAACGATTTAACTAGAAATTGAAAATATTCTTTTACATGATCTGCGGTTAACAACACTGATAAGGCGTACTTTTACGTAACCAGCGCAAAATGTGTTAATAGACATATAAATTCTATGATGCGAGCGTTATTACATACAGAGGGAAACTAAAAGCGTAGTTAGTAGACTAAAGAACCTTAAAAATTGAATATTCTGTAACCGTGAAAACAATTTGTCGCAATTCTCTGCTGTGAAATCGCATGTAAAATAATATTCCCACCTTTCGCATAATTGAAAGTAAAACTTACACCCATAGATAAACTGTAAAAATAAATCTCAGTATTCAAGAACAGCTGGTCAATAAAATTCAAATGATCACTGATCAGTGCCAGGTTCCCATGCATCAAATGAGTCGATCGAGGCAAATTTCCTGTTTACTCGAAAAATCACCCCAAATCCCATGAGCCACTCCATTCTGAGAAGTTAAACATCGTAAAATACCCCGAAATCGGCGGATTACACAATCCAGTGCTTCTTATTATTTTTCACAGCGCAACGTTGAAGAAGTCGCAGCCGCCGACGACGGCGCACTTAAAAATATCTTCGACAAGAGCGGGGTATCTTCGATCTTTTCGAGTCAAGGCGGAGATCAATGCACCGGTTATCGACAAAATTCACATCTGGAATCAATTGTATAAGCTCCGTTTCGAGATGCCTTTTGCGGGACGTTGATGCGATCGAGTAGAAGCGCATTTTCTTGCGTATAATTAATGACATAAAAGATATTGGTAACTGTTCAAAATGTATAAACAAATAGATTTGAATAACACACACACTACATAAAGAACCTCACTAAGCCTCCCATGAAAATCCTCCTTACGCGTAAAAAAACCATGTTCATAAGTTTGAATCTTAATTTTTATTATTGTATCATAAAACCGAAACAAAACCAAAACCTATGCAGCACCCCTCCTGTAATTGGGCCACTGCAATCTATCTTTGTGATAAAACTAAAATATTTACTTCAAACAGTTTTAAAGAAAACCGCCTATATCAGATCGCATGAGTGTTCCATTTTACTAATATTGGCACCTTTACATATATATACATATAAGTGAAGCTCCAGTTTACAGCAAGGCGGATCATAAATTTGTCTGTAAACAATTTTATTAAAGTCGGTTGAGTGGCTAGGATGAAACCTAGCTTAAGCTTGGCCTAAGACTGATTCAAGCCGGTTTAAGTTTAGCTAAATTCGGACTAAGGTTATTTTAAGCCGACCTATTCTAACGTTTCACCACAGTCTCATATGTATAGTACGTGTACAAAATTTCATTGAAATCGGGTTAGAAGTTATGGTGGAATAGACAGCAAAATAGCTATAATTTTACTAATAGTAAAAATAATGTATTTTCTATGTATGATTCCGGAATACTCCCATGATGCATAATACCACATCGCTATCCTGCGAAATTTAAATAAGACCCCTGCAAGCTAAATGACTTCAATTATTAGAAGTTGGCGAAAGTACAATAAGTTGCGAACTTTAACTATTTGCATACCTTTTGTGGTGATAGTGGGTTTGGTGCTGCAACACACGTTAGGAACCCTCAGGGGTACAGGAGGTGCCATTCTCCACTGACCATGCAACGCACGTCCCGAGAAATAATTTATGAAGTGAAAACTCAGGAAAATTAATCCTCCAAATGGAATGTAAGCAATGCCAGGTTGGTAATTAATTGCATGCCTGTGCATGTTAGACGTCTTTGCAAATCGGGAATCACCACGCAACGCAAATTTGCTCATTTAATTCCCGCGAAATTAGCTTACTCCATTACGGAACAAAGTTAGGCGTGCGCTTGGGGTCGGTATTTAAGGTTTGTTGCGAGGAGGACGTGACCTTTGTTGCAGTCGTAAGCTCCATTTGGGGCACCTGGTGCTCTGCCACAATGCAATCGTGCCCTCTTGTGCTGTTCCGCCGAAGAAGGCTGCAGATGGCGAGTGTCTCAAGGCCTACAATCGCCCCGTATACGCATGCGATAAATTTTTAGTGTTTATTTATTTGAGTCCCAGTGTGGGGATGGTGTTCGACGTGCTCCAGGGAGTGCTCACTCGTCAATAAAATCGACATTTGCCGGGGACCTTAATGGAGTGTGCTGTCAATTGGCAGATTATTATGATTGCTCTATGCTCCTCAACATTCTGCGGCGGTTGGACCACATTGCCATGCTGGCTGAGTTCGGGCAGTAATTTTGGCGAACGGTTCAATCGAGCTTATTGGACAGATGGTTGGTTATTGTTGCGTGTGTTCGAATTTAATATATGGCAATGAAAGAAATGGGTTATCTTAATATTGAGAACAACGAAGAATATGCAAGCAGAATATGATTGTATTATTTAATATATGTACTTTTTTCTAACATGTTCCACTTTCCCTTTTCTTAACTCGAGCAAATTTTCATCAAAAGATTACTTCAGGCCTTTAGACGCTTTCTCCTTCCCTACATATTAAATTCAAATCGTTATATCCAATAATCGTTACATGCGACAGAAGTGAAAATGAATAACGTATATATTTTTTTATTTAAACATAATTGTTTATTCAAGCAATTATGATTACTACATTAAATTATTTTTTTACGAATTATTTTGTAATTGATGATTGTGTTTGTCTTGATTGACAGAGATCCTTTTCTAATTCTCTTTTAATTTTGTCAATAGATTCGGATGTTTCCGCCATACACTTATTGAAGAGATAATATTTCTTCACTATTTTAATTGCTGCGAATGCTTGAGTTATAACAGTTTGCAATCGTTTGGTCATTTACTCCTTTCCAGAAATAGGTTAGGTTAGGTTGCTGTGGCTGAGTAGAGAGGCACACTTAGGCCAATTTTCGCCCATTGTGTTACCACGTAGCGCAGGAGACCATGGTTATTCGTGGGATTCGAACCCACAGCCTCTGAGACGGTAGGACAGCGCGCTAACAACTGAACTATCAGAGGCCCCCTTTCCAGACATAACCAATGAACAATATTGGATCGATTAAATTGATATTCTTTCGGTCTTTCTCTGGAGATTATTGTAAAAAGTTCCTCATAAGTGTTATCACACCTTGGTCCATTGATTCATGACAAATACCAGATAAAATCCATGGTTTCTTAATACTTTCATAAGAAAATTGATGACTTCGGGTTTTTCGATTTTCCGATGATCAATTTGAGTTTTTCTTTACCAGTCATATTTGGGCCAACTAGGCCGGTTATTCTTGCTTTAGACATATGTATATATTCCAATATTTTTGCTACTTTGCACTTTGAATCAATCTACCTTACGCTTATCGACGTCATCAAATTCTGATTTTGGATATTTTTCAATTTAAAATTCTCCTTTTCAAATTGTTTTTATGGCAGAATATAATACTCCAATTTTTTTCACAATGTTCTTGTTGCTTTTAGCACCGGCTACTCTAAAATTCAGAAAAATCAACTCCAAAATTAAGCCAAAAAGAGGTTTGACTTAAGTATAAACCGATAATGATTTTCAGTCAAGCACAACGAATTCTTATTTTAATTTCATATCTACTAATTTCTAATACATCTTAGTATTCAAATCAACTCATCTCAATAATATCATAATATTCTTAAAATATATACAAAGTAAGAATCTGGACTTAAGCATATTCGGTGATTGAAATGAATGTGGTATAGTTTTAAAAAAGCCTCTCCCTTTTTAAGCATATGAAAATTTAAATATACTGTACTAGTGCTTGATAAAAATCATAATTTTAGGTTCTAGATTTTGTTTTAGGTAGTTCCTCTTGTTACAAGATGCGGAAGTTTAAATTGTATGTTTATTGACAAAGAAAAAAATAAATTGACAAAATTTATTTGCTGTACTTGCGTATACTTAAGTTGATTATCAATTATGCGTGTTGGAGATAAGTGCAAAGAACACAATTTAAGAAGAATAACATGCTGATGTAAACGAAAAATGTATTATAGAATGCCGATTACGTAATCAAGTACTGCAGAATATGCTTAAATTGACCCTGCCATACTTACAATACCTAGTTGTAAATTTCGAAATATTGAAGTACGGTTTGTCGTAATAACTAATGTCGGAAATAAGTATAATAATGTATGTGGGGTAGCTAAAAGTGAATATTAGGTCGTTAGATCCGGTATTTCGTTATAAACGAAGTAGTATTAACCGATACTTTATACATTTAAACTAGCTGTGCCCCCGATTTTGTTCGCATGAAGTTTTGAAATTTGAATGCCAATTTTATAAATCAAGTATGTAATATGAGATAAATAAATCAGTAAATATAAAAAACAAGGGTACCCGTAGCGACATTTATTGGTGAGTAACTGAAGTTTTATTTCCTTGAGCCATTCAGGAGATATCGTCTTTTAACTACCCCTAGGGAACTTCTTCTGTTGCCGGAATAATAAATCCTATATACCTAACCTTTTTTATTTCATCCCAATGCATGGGTCTTAGATTTATTACAAAATGGACTTTTAGTCATAAAAATAAAGTTGAAAATTCTCGAATTTGATAAAATTACATTACTTTAGTTTTGATCATTATTATAAACGAATAATTAGATAACTATGAAAATCTCCTCCCTAATTATTAACATTTGTACAAGTATTGCTTTCATTTCTGATAGAGTTAACTACTTAGAAAAATTTGTTTGTAGATTGTAATTAGATAGCAAGGTAGTCAAAGTAATGTCTCAAGTTATTATGCTATTGTTTTTTTAACTACATAACAAAATCTTCTTCTTTAACTACTTAGTGTTATTTTACAAACTACGGGTATCTTATACTGACGGTATGTGGACTTTCCTGCACGAATCATTCTGATAAATTAAAGAAATAACAATCAGCTAAATTCGATAATTATAATATAAAATATGTAGAAACCTATTGCAACAAGCCTTGTAAAAATGCAATATAAAGTGGTTGGAATTGGGGAGGCGGTCGATAAAAGGTAGCACAGCACACACAGGAATAACTGAAACAAAACTTCAAACTTACTGATTCGAAACTATTTAGTACCTCAGAGGACCATTTGTCATCCAAAAGACCCAAGTTCAATTCTTACTAAAGAACCAAATGTGAACAAAATCATCAAAGGCATGAAAAGAGCAGAAAGTTCTCATTTGAGTATCCTTTTGATCAATTTTCTTGGACAAAAAATGTTTTTATTGTATTGTAATTCATCATCATGATTATTTTACATGAAATTTGTCCATAATCAATTCTGAATTCACCATTAAATTAATTTCGATTCATATACAATTTTAATGAACGAAATCGATACATACAAATACATATAAAGTAATAAGTAAATAAGCGATCAATAGTGAAGTGAACAACTTAGTTATTAGTTACTGGGAATTATCCGGCTTAATCTAGGGTTAAGTCATTCTTATATCTGCTAAAGTTAAGCTTATACGGCGTAAGCGAGGCTTAAGCCATGCTTGAACCAAGCTTCAACCAAGGAAAGTAGAAGAAATTTTACTCTGATTTTTATGAAACTTTCGTCTAGAAATGAATAAAGATTATATATTTTGAATGGTAGATATATGATAGTAAATTAATTAATCTTCATATATAGGTAAATATCATAAAATGAGTTAGATAATTCGTATGTACTATGTATATTAAAATTTCTCCTGTTTAGTATTCAGAAACGTTCAGGGGATCTAATGGAGAATCTAAGGTCTAGGTCTAGGTTCAAGTGGCTGCCAAAAAGAAGGCACACTTAGGCCAAGGTAGGCCCATTGTGATACCACGTGGGACGAAGCCCCCAATAACTAACCTTCGAACCATTTGGACTCTTTAATGAACTGCTCCAGGCTTCTAATCCTGACGGAGCTCAGTTCCGACAGATCATTAAAGAAAGTGGAGCCCAGGCTCCGATTTCTCCGCACCGCTAGTGCTGGGCATTGACACAGGAAGTGAAGGATGTTCTCTTCCTCTTCCTCATTGAGGCAACTTCTGCAGAAGTCATGCTTGGCCACCCCCATCCTATTGGCATGTTTGCCGATGAGACAGTGTCCCGTAATGACCGCTACTACGTTGCTGATAGCGGCTCTCTTGAGCGAGACCAAGTTTCTAGACCTGTTGCGGTCGAAGATGGGCCAAATAAATCTAAACAACAAAATAATTTCTTACTTCAATTATTGGAATAAATGAGATTTTCAAAGTTTTATTATATGTTAGAAGCCATGCTAAAAGTAAATAATTAATTCTTCCTCTGTCCGAAAATATGGTATACATTTGCAAGAATATCTTAGATTACCTAAAGTTTCGAAAGCAACTGACAATACTCATTATATTGCTTTTGTTTACATTGATAACCAAATACTTTGGAATTTGAAGACCAAAAATTGATTTGAAAAGAAAAAATAAAATAGTCATCGTTGTAAATTCACAAAGGAAAATTTTAATCTAAATAACGTGAATTTATAAAGAGAAGCCAAATCGAACCAATTGACTAATATGACCAACGCCGTGGTATCCTCTATTATTTAATTTTTTTTTAAATTGTTTGTATTTAGTTATATTTTGATATTAAAATGAATTTATTTTTTTACATATTATTTCAGTTTTATTTGATTTTTTTTTGCAAGTGTATACCATATTTTCGGACAGAAGGTAGTTAAGGCGATTTCTAATTGTAGCTATAAGGTTTTGCAAACCGTTTCTAAAATTACAAACACTAATAGAATAGAAAACAGCGACAATTACTTCCTACTTTTTCCTAGGTTTGTTATCTTTTACAGGACGGTTGGGGAATGATATTGTCGAGTTTCTAAAAATGATGGAAATCTTTGTACATTATTTCGAAAACCTAAACCCATATTCGAAGAGCTAATTAAAAATATGGTGGAATATGTTCATTAAAATATAAAATAGTTTGAGATTCTTACAAAATTATTCTACTTGCAATTGACTCTAGTTCAGGATGTATGGGGAAACGAATACGATCACGTTAAGTGCAATTTCAATTGGAAAAATAAATCATTCATTGTTTCGTGTTACTTTCGTTATTTTCTTGCATTTGAAGAATGGCAGCCACATTGGCAGAGATGAGTTAAACGGACCTAGACTGCCAGCATGGCAGAAAATTTGGAATGGTACGTTCACTTTTGAAAGGAACGACGTGTAGCACACGGCCCCGGTGAATAGACGTGTACCAACGACCACGCTTCCCTTGGGGCTGATGACTTTTTACGATACTAACCTACATGCGCACGTCAAGCTAAAAACTCCGGGTGACTGCAAGACTTTACTATGAGGAAGGAAAAGCTGATGCATTTCTCCGCATGATCAATGCCACGGATAAGAAGTACAGCCGCGGCGATCGGCGGGCCTGCCATATAAAGTAAATATGTGCATAACTTCGAACACCGCGCCGGCAGCTCCAACACCGGCCGCTTTTGGTCCGGCCAAGAGCAGCACACGACTATGGGCCATCGGGGGTGAGGAGAACTGCAAGTTAGTTAGGCAGGCACAGGCACAGGCACAGGTACAGGCACAGACACCACAGGCCCACACATTGAGAAACCTTCCGAGGTATGCGCGACTTAAAACCAGTTCTGCTTAATGCCCGCCTGATAATGGAGGAGCCCCAACTGGCAATTATTTTAGTGCAGCCCGAACTCGTAGGATGGCCGCTTTTGTTTTTTGATTCCACTTTTTATTTTATTGGTTTCAGCAAATTTCGCTATTGAGAGCGTTTTCAATTATTATTGCCCCGGCTAAAACAGTTGAATAAGACTGAACTGAGGTTTGAAAAGTCAAAGCATACTCTAGATTTTGATGTTGAGAACGGGTGCATTTTAAGGTTGCTTACCTTTATTTCATCATGATTTTTGTGGAAAGGTTTTTAGCACACCATAGATTTTATTATGTATAGTTTGTAGAGAAATCATTATTTGAAATAAGATAAGAGATAATATTAAGCTATCATTTTTATTCTCAAAAATATCACATTTGGCTGAATGAAGGCAGTTCATTGTGTTTTTATTATTTGTTGTTTTTTACATATATAAAATAATCTAGAAAAAAGTACATACAATTTTTGAAATATTTTAGAGTAAGTCAATGTGGTCAACAGTGAATGAGTAATTTGTGGGGAAGTCTTTTAAATCACAAAATTGTTGTTGTGATTTGTCTATACATACTTTGGTTATTATAGGTTCTTCCTAAAACTGATAAATCTATAAAAAGAGGAAGTTATAATATTTGTTTTTTTAAAAAAAAAAAAGATCCATTGCGGACTATGCGTGGTACGATGAATCATCCTACTATATGATCACTGAATCAAATAGGTACAGTACCAAAACAACGATGTCTAATAAAATATATACACGATATACAATAATAAAAAATAAAGTCTTTATTTCCATAGTTAACGTACAGAAATTTAAATTTAATCAACTTCTAGACAACTTTTTAGATTTTACTTTACTAGTCTTGTCCTTGCTTCCGAGTTAGGTGCTATTCTTATATTATTTAGTTTAGTTTTATTTAATTTTGACAATTTGGAACATTAAAAAGGCAACAAAATACTAACAAAATAAAAAAAAAAATACAGTACAAAAATGTATCGATAAAAAAATATCCATTTCCTGTACTACAAATTTAATAATAACTCATCATCATGTATATGCCAATTTTTTACACCTGACATAAGAGCGTGAGCACAAATTTGACTGCAAATATAATTTGTTATAATAATCTCACGATGTTCAGCTTTTGAGCTTTACATTTTTTGCATGTACATACAGCCAAAAAATAATTTTGGAGTTAATTTTAATCGGTACTTATATAAAAATATACCGTAACAATTGTAAAAGACTACGTATTTGACGAACGTATTTGAAAATCATTACTATGATAAAAGTTGAAAATAAAATGATTTACATTAATTCATATCTTTTTCAACTATTAGGAAAATATCACGACATATGTACGTTTAAACTGGCAAAAGACGCTGATCAACATAAACAAACTCTACTACAAATATTGACCATTAAGTGACCTCGAAATACATATAATTTATTTGACTTCTGCTCCCTCTCACTATCGATACATCTTTTTCACATTCTGCCTACAGTGAAATACGGTGGAAAAATGTTTTAGAGTGCTATGAGCTATGAGGAAATCTTCTGTAGATAAATATACTACAATAAATGGGTTATTTGAAATTTTTGGAAAATTATTTTTTAATTTAAACAGTCAGTTTAAAAATTATTTTTATTTTTATTAAGACAATCATACCATCATCATCTGTGGATGTTCGCGAATGGCTTTTGTGCAATTGCCCTCATATGATATAAATATCACGGCAAAGCCCCAGATTATAAACAAATATAGCACTTGTGGGCTCATTCAGGGAAGGAAATTAGAGCTCCGAGAAGTCCTTAATACCGATTATATTAAGAAAAGGATAGAAGTAAGAAAGAAAGTGTTATAATAGAGAATTAATAAGCAAAAATTATGAGCAAAAACATATTTATTTGAACCCAGCTAGTTTTTATTCTATTAGCTTCATGACTTAGCTTTGGATTTCTTAACAATATTAAATGTAATACTTTAATTTTTGGGTGCGATCATAACCCTGAGAAGCTTGTATTGTGGACGACCTATATTATTTGCTACTTAAACCCGCCTAAACGCTTAGTGTGATCATTTTAATTTTTGACTAATTTTGCTTAAGTATTTAGGCTTCGGAGAGTGGAGTTATTTTGTGTCAGTACTAATTTTAAATGCTTAATAAGCATATTTTCACGCCAATAACATGTTAAGTTTTTTGTAACACGTTTTAATTTAACGTCTTATAGCTTTATTCAGCTCTTTTATGTATTATACTGCGTACTGATGCTCCACAGAGTATAAGGGTTTGAAATATTTATAATTTTATGAATTATTAGTTCATTTTGTAGTCTCAAGGTGGATCTTTTGCTTATGAATAGGTACAAGGGTTTTATCAATAAATTTTATTTATTGAAAACTGATGTAACAAAGGTTATTGTTTTTTTAAGGCTGATGTCTAAGTAAGTATTTAATGTAGTCGGCTAATGCGATGGGAGAATCATTCAAGCTCAGGCTGCTGTTTGAAAGATTACGTAGATTTCGCTTGTGAATGAAGAGCAATCATTGCGTTTTAAACAAGTAGAATTTAATTTTCCATTTTATGAAAATAATATTGAAGTTTTGGGAAGCCAAGTTAAAGGAAAGAATCAGTGTATAAAGCACTACCTTGTGAACACAAAATTGCTTTATCATCTGTAAGGATTAAGTAAGAACAGTTTAAGATTTCTGGAAAGTCAGTCGTATATATAGTACATTATATAAAATTGGTACCAGATATTTCAAACATAACTCTGACAATACGACTGTAAATGAAATTTGTTATTCAGGAAAATGCAGGCGGGAAACCAAATTTTCTAATTATTTGTATATAAGGCCATCATTCAAAACAGAATTAAATGCAGACTGGACATCCACGAAAACCAGCCCTGAGGATTCTTTCATTTTAAGATGAGACTTAATGTGTAGCGTAATTTGTAAAATAGGGCTTATATTTCATTATATATATATATATAATAAAGCAAAATAATCAAAATAAAACTAACCAATGCGACTTAAACTAAACGAAAAATAAATACCAAATTAAACGGGTTTCTAATTGAGATATGTGTTATGTAAAAATTCGGACGATGGAGTCATTTAGGAATTGATATACCAAGACTATACTTTTATTAGCAACATCACGACGCAATGCTAGAGGTTAATCAATTTCAAATGATCCTCATAAGGAATTTCAATTCAAAGAAGCCGCGCAGCACAACGCGAAGCTGAAGAATTTATGCTGTGCAACTTCAACCCTGTTAATGAGTACTGACTGAGTGGGTGACCGAATCTAATAGTAGAAATTCTAGTACGAGCCTGACGAAACAGAAGTCGAGAGCTTTCCTGACATAAAAATTCAAGAATTTCTTATATCAGTATTTAACAAAGCTTACAGCTAAGTTGACTTTGTGTACGATAATCAATATGAGAACAAAAATTGAATTTCCTATCAAAGACAACGTCTAGATTAAGGAGTAGTGGGGAGACGTTTTGGGTAATAAATGAACGACTTACACTTAGAGACATTAAAGACCAGAACATTTCTCAGCAACCAGATGATGTACTGGAAATACGTTTAAAGATCTTCATCTCAACAGTTCGGAAGTTTTACAGGGTGATTCATAAACTCCAACTACACATCCACTGGCTGTGAAGGTAAAATTAAATGAAAAATTTCTTGAACGCTGGATTGAAGGAGGTAGATCGATTTTTTGACCTGCTAGATTTCTAGACCTAACTCCATTCAACTTTTTCTTATGGGGAAGGATAAAGTTTACTCAAGTCCTATTAACAACAAAGAAGAATTCATTAGCAGCATTAGTTAATTTTAGTTTAATTTCTTTAAAATTCAATTTTTTTTTAATTTACCAGGAATAGTGATGTGTTTACCATGGAACATTGAAATTTACGAATCACCCTGTAACTTCCAAACGGATGAAATGCCCTACAACTTTTTGTTTGGCTAGGTCACATCTTTCATAAAACTCATTTTGGCATACCCACTAAAAACATCTTGTATATTGTCCAGTTAATTTTTAATTGGAATTTGTTTTCATTTATTTTCAATTACTTTTGTTATTTACTAGAAAGGTTTTTCAGAAGTCTGCTCCATTTTTGATTCTTCAATTTTATATTTAATGAACTGATTTAGGTATCGAAGATCATTTTTGTATGAAAGAAGCTTAATTCTTGCTGATTTATAATACATATCGTATTTTTCGTCAAAAATTAGACTTCCCTTAAGGAAGCTGTCGTGATTTCAGCGTATCTTCTATGCCCAAATGTTGCGAATTCGAGTAGTCGTTTTTGTGGCTCTCATACACGAAACCGCCAAGCCCATCAAAAGCTACGGAAAACGTCCCCAACGGAGAGGCCGTTGTCGTTTCCATCACGAGTCGAGTCAGATGTGCTTCGCCGAGCATTTAGCATGTCGCTCATGCTGCCAGCGGTGTTCCGCTGGCGAAAACGCATGGCCTCAAAAAGACTCCGTGTAGTCGTTGAAACAATGCAAAAAGCGCAAAAAGGAGCGCTCACTGCTTGTTTAGCTTCTTAAAATTCTGCGAAGTGAGCATTACTTCAACTGGGTGTCTGGTGCCCCCGTGATACTATTTCAGCAGTCCCAATATGAGCTGTCTCCGCGCGAAAATTTTCCTTTCATTTGGACCGTGCACTTTGGGTGATACTTTGCGTGCGTTTACGCAATAAATCATTCCTGATGCTGTCGAATAATGAGACCGCGTAATGGTGACGCAATTTCGGACCGTCCCACCGGAGCGGAGCAAGGATTAACGAAACAACCTTTCTGGGCTGATGGCCGCAATAGCCGCTTATGTCCGAAGATTAATCAACTTCCGCTTGTGGGCAGAACAACTAAAAGGCCTATTAAGTGTCACCCCAGAGATAGAATGAAGTCGTAACTCCCGCTGTGATTCGAGAGTGACTCATCACGCCCAGGCCCAACAAAAGAACTCCAGAAGCCCTCCTTGTGCGCTGCGGTTACGACCCATCTCACGGCCTGAAATATGCCTGCTGCGTTCGGAGGTCATAAAATGACTCCATAAAATCGCCATGCCGTCTCCGTGCTGCCGGCCTATTTGTTGAATGCCCGCTACCGCTAGTAAAGGGTAGCGGATGGAGTCTGGGGTATTTTGGGCCAGCATATGCGTGCAACGTATCCTCCAATTCCATGTCACAAAAAATCTCATCTCCTCTAGATTTACACTCACCTGGAATTTACAAGGCTATTAAATTTTCAAATTGCCTCCGCTAGGATAAAAGGTGCTCTGGGGACACCCGTGCCGTGCAACGGCTCAGGGATGTGTTCGAGCATAAATTATTAGACAAAACAAATTCCTGCTTATTGGCCGAGGTGCCTGGGAATTGTGATTTTGTTGGCTAACCAATGGTATATGCAAGTATACACCATTACGAATTTATAGGAAACATCAGCCATGGGGCATTTGGAGCTTGTGGGGATGCCTCAAAGTATTGGGTCAGGATGAGATGGTTATTGAAATCTCTGTCTGATAGTAAGGGCGCTGACTCTCTGGACTAAATGAAAAGTTAATGAAAGGGCACTTTGGGCACGACGACGAAAAGTAAGTGGCCTCCATGGAGTCGAACATGACCTAATCTGTGGGAATCTGTAGACAAAATAGGGTGAAACTGAACAGAGAAGAGCACTATAAAACTCGATTATTACACTCCCAGGACGAGATAGTTAGGTGTAGATGGTTTGAAAAGATTGCAGAAATTAATTTCCTGTTCTCGGTCCCAGGTATATCATCAAACAAGTCAACGAAACTTGATTGAAAACAATATATCCCGGCTGATTGATTTCTGAAGGAAGGTAAAACACTGCTCAGACTGATACTGGTAGCAATTTGTTTAAAAAGTACATCAGGTAAAGATTCATAATACAACACATTTATACATTTAAAGGAACCAAATTTCTCCCCATTAAAGGAAAATAAATCACTATGCTTTTGTTTTTTTTAAACAAAAGAAGATTTTCTAAGTCTCAGTTTATACTCACATGAATCTTCCGAAACAACTAGGATCTAATTAGTTAGGCATTTAGTATTGATCCAGAGTGAAAAAAAGTTCCAGAATAGTCGAATATTTCAAATTAATACACGTCGAAAAAAGGAAATTGATCGAGAAAAGAACAACCATGAAAAAAAAAATTTTTGAAAAACTATTCAATAACACCAAAGATGAACCTCCTGCCCAATTCTCGTAGTGGTGTTGAAAGGTTGAAATATTAAACGGGAACCCTAAATTTTTCTTGCAGATTCGGATTCTCCAGGCAAAAATACGTGCTTATTAAAAAAATGGATATGCTAAAAGTGATTAAGTTTAAACATCGCAAGCCTAATAGGTAAATTATGTATATGCTGGTTTTTGAAGAAGGTGACAATCATTTTTACGATAATAGTAATGAGGATAATGATGGCATTGGTAGTAGTTTAAAATTCTCCAGATAAAGTTACATTAATTACACCCTGCACATCTTTCCCTTGTGGCTGTGGAGTATAAGGCAGGGCGTTGGGTGACGATTTTAATTTTTAAAAAATACATTTATCTCAAGGCTGACAGCTGCAAACGCTTTGTGGGGTCTTCTAAGCCGAATAAAGAGTGTTTAAGTATAAATTTAAATGTTAAAATTTACTCAAAGGCAGAAACTCCACTCAATGCGGGTAAACATTTTCATTTGATTCCTTAATTAAAGAAAAATAAAAAATAAGTGCATAAATACAAAAATAACAAATTTTATACACCGATACCAAATCAGTTCAAATTTTTAAAATAATTTACAATTTTGTAAAATTTGATAATTAGAACAATATAAAAAAGTGCATATATTAAAAAAAAAACAAAAACCATTAAAATTTAAAAATTTCATACATTCGAAGAAATCAATAAAATTTAAAAACGTTTTCAAACATTTACCAAAAAAAAATAAAATCGGTGAAACATTAAACCGCAAATTTATTAAAGTAAATAAAAAATAATAAAACTAGACAAAATGATAAAACTACTGGAAATTTAAAATTAGCAATAATTAAATTTGAAAATAAATATGAAATAAAATAAAGATTGAAATTTAAAACAAAATTCATACGAACGGCTGCATATCTCCCGACTACATTCCTTGACGAAGAAGCTAGAACAACTGACCGCAGTGAGAGTACCTGCACCATGCATTTATTTACGAAATATTAAAATTAGAGCATCCGCTGCTCTAGACTTACTGTAAAAAAGTAAATTAGGAGATAAGCGAAAGCTTGAATTCCACCCCCAATCCCAGCATCCACTTCGTAAATCTTACCGAGAAGTGAGGACTCGCAGCAAATCGTTAGCGAATGCGTTGCAGTTCAGGTGCACTTGGAACTTATTCAATATACCCGCAAATATAATTCTCAACTCTCGGTAGACACAGATTATAAACTCAGATATTTTCCTCTGGAGATAGGGGCTAGAAATCTACTTGAGGTGGTTTTTCTTCCTAGTAATCCTACGAGATCGGCAAATTAGAATTTTCATTTAATTCCTTGGAGTATAAAATAAATAATCCGATCAACAACTCATCTATGTTTTAAATCAAAATACTGAAAAAGTTTAGTACCTCTTTTTATGTCTAATGCGAATTTTTGAGCAGTTTAATTTCTCATTAGTAGCATATGACTATCGCTGAAATTTATCTTTAATTTGAAGTTGAAATTAATTTTTCTTCTTCCACGCAATGTTTTTTTTAGGAAGATAAAATCATGATAAACCTCAAAATGATATAAGACGATATATCTATGCGTTTTAATGAAGCAAACAACGTTTTTTGGCCACAGTACATATTAAGTTCAGTTTTTGTAAATCGTAACTGCAATAAATTCCCTATTTCGTCCTTATTAATATCAAAATAATATAAAATTTTTGTCGTTTCCTTAAAAACATTATAGAGGTCTTTAAATTTATTGAGGAGATGTTTTAAATAATTTTCTAATTACATAAACACTTCTATTTTAAAATGTTGTTTTAACTTGTGCCACTTTTCCCGCGCAAATGTGATTTAATGCAAACTTATTTAAAAATTCGGAATATTTCATTCTGCGTACGTTTAAATTTTACTCCACTACTAAAACCAATTATAAATTAATAAGAATAATGAGAACAGCTCTTATATTAGTTTGAAAACTTTGTTTAAAAGTAGACAATGCTCTAGTAGTGAAAGCATTGCTGAATTGCTCTGAAATATTGAAGCCAACATGGTCTGCTTGTACCAAAAACGAAATATCTGAAAATTCGACAAATAATTTTTCATGATTCTTTTACTCTATATGTGTAATTAAAAAATTCTTTTTATTAAATAATTTTCAATAGATTTAAGGTAAACGTAGAAGATAATCATGTTATCTAAAAGTGTGCAAAATTTCAAAATTATCGTTCAAATATAGTGTTTGAGAGTTATATTGTACCAGGCTCACGAAAAGTGGTTTTGTGAAAACCCGTATTTTAACTTTGTGTGATTTAATGACTATTGATTAATTTGCAAACCTGGGGACATAAAGTAGCCATTTAGCTTCTTCGTCGAATTCGTTTTCGGCCACAGCCTCTTCCTCTTTTAAATACCGGGACCTTTTTGACGCCTTGGACTCAAGCATTTATTTATACCTGCTGTACACTTTATAGCCAAGTTAAGGTCGCAGGGTTCTCAAACTATAACTTAAGATTTTATACAAACAACCACAAAAAAATTTTCTCAAGTTTGTAAATAGGTGTGGTCTGTGGCCTATGGCGAACTAATTAAGCTAAATTGACCCAATACAATACTTACATACATATGCACATATGTATTTTCGAAAGAAAAATAAGAAATTTATTCTTTCTTTAAAAATCAAGTTCCAAATATGATTCCGTACCCAGTACTGAAAAAATGTTACAAAATACGTAAGGAACTTATAGTGCACACTAGATGCACTTCTAGGCACTCAATTAGTTGAGTGTAATGTGCTAGAAAAAGACAAACTTATGTTTTAATTCTTATTGTGAAGTTAAAAAATGAGTCTGTGAGATTTTAATATTAATTGGAGTTTGCATTGTTGCCGTACAAATAAAAGATGAGCATAGCCGGAACGATAATCTAAACAAATTTTCCGAAAGCATGACAAAAAAATAAAGCAAATGATAAAATTTGAAGGAAGCAAAATTATGTTGTAACGATGTATGATGCCAAGCATTATTGGCAGCAATGCTGATGTTATGCTGCATGTCTGCATCCTCGAAAATTGTTTCGTCAGCAGTTTACAACAGAAGGAAAAGGATGTGTTGGTCATCATGTTTCTACAAGATTGTGATCTGAAACATACAGATTAAGTGGTCACTCAGTAGTTAGTAAAGCAGAGATTTCATCTATTAGATTGGCCCCGCACTTTCCTAACTTGAACCTCATCGAACAATTAGAGGTTGAGGTCAAGAAATCTATTAAAAAATGTTATCCTTAGACGAACTTTGGAGCCGAACGCAGGACGCCTCGAATAATATTCCAGCCTCGTTCTGTGAAAATTTAATAAATCCAATGCCTCGTAGTTTAGGCCGTGTCAAGGAGGCCATACAAAAATATGAAATGGTAATGAAAATTTGTTTTAATAAAATATCATCATAATAAATCAACTAATTGATGTAATGCCTTTTTCTGTATTTTCAAGAAAATCAAGGTTTTATTATAAAATGAACTGAGTTTTGTTTAAAATGAAAACACCTTTGTCCGCAATTATATTCGCTCCTCTTCCATTTCCTTACTTAGTAATCTTTATCAATAAGTTGAGTCACTGTTAAAAAATCTACTTTCGTCGGAAATTATCTCGAAACGAACGCGCCAAATTCAACAATTTCGGATCCGTAAAAATGTAAAAATCTACAAGTTTCTTGATTATCGCAAAATCGCTAAAGAGACACCCCTTTATCACTTCTTGCTAGCTTTGTAAACATTTAGCTCGACTTTTGTAACTATTCGCTGTCTAGAACTTGTCGCCTTCTATCGCAAGAGCAAATACAAACTTACATCAGGCCGCTTCCTATCGTGCCCTGTGGTTGCTTCAAAATTCGGTCATCGCTTAGCCAGCCCGGGGTGCCTCAGAAAATTGCGGTGTCGCGTCTAATGCTCGTCTTGTCTTATCTCCATCCCGAGTATATACATATCTACTAATAATCAACGTAGCTACTCCAGCAAATTAATTCCAGAACCAAATAAATTGCTCAGACCATTCGGCCTGGTTTTGCAGCCTCGTCGCGCCCCGACCCTAGGTGCTCGTCCCCAAGAATAAGTAACTTAAACAGTCCAATCAATTATAGAAATGCAAGTTCACCGCTCCATAGACGCTCGGACGAAATGGGAACACTATGTAGGTCCGCTGTGGCACCGACTTTTAGACTGGATGCATGTGTGGCACTGGCAGTGGCCTGGTTTCGTTGTTCTCATCCTACTTGGTGTGGATTTGTCAAAGAGGATTAAAATTTGACGTCGCCGCCCGGTTAACAGTTCTGTGACTACGGTAGTCGTCCCATCGCACAGCCCAACTGATACCATCTGAACTGAGTTGGACGGGTTGATACTAGCCACTTCGGGGTTCCGACATAAATAGCTTACGGGGCCCCCCGACTCGCTTGGGGGGGATGAGATCATGCCTGCAAATAGGATTTACCGTGCCGCAGGCCTGATGTAGCTGAAAGTGTTGATCGGGGCTTGGGCGGCCGGGGGCTCAAATGAATCTTCGGAGTATCTCGATTTTATTGCATGCAGAGTTACCGTGTAGAGGATGGGGAGCCCTTTGTCCCGGCTCAAGTTGACTTAGCATTTCACTTAGGGCTGCCGTGCAATCGACGTTAATCGATGACATCAACTGCTCCAGTGAGCGACAGAATGCCACTCACTCATCCCTGCACGGCCACCGAGTCACACAGCACGCGACAGAAGCATTTTGAGTCGGGCCCGCTCACCACGAGCTGCTTGATGGTTGGGTGTGGCTCGGTGCGGTAATTAAGGCTTAATGTGACAATTAATTCCGCGCCTCTAAAAATAGCTGAATCTGCAAAGATGTAAATAGCACTATCACGGCCAACGACTCAGTCCTGCGACATATCTCTAGGAAAAGTGTGAATGATATTCCAAAGTTTGCTATTACCTGGACCACAGGTTCACACAAAAACAGATCTAATGAGTCCAAAAAATGAACCTCCCGAATTAAAAAAAAAATCGCGTAATCGGCGGAGCTATTTATACAAAATGATGAAAACTAATCGATTCCATGAAGTTTTAAAGTGCAGTACCTTATATCATCTTTAGTCATGCCAACGATATTTGATATCCTAAAATCCGTCAGGTACTGCTGGAGCTACAGATTGAACACACATTCATACCAGGCCATATTTTTTGGCGCACGTGAAAATGTATCCCTTTTCTTGATTTTTTCGAGCACTTAGTAGAACAGTACAATGAATATGATCATTGTTTTTGATTTTAATTGTAAACAAAATAGTTTGTGTATAATTTAGTGTAGATGGATCAAGGAAAATTTTAATAGTTTTAAAATGACCAAATCCCATAAGTTTAAAGTCTAACCTAAAGGAGTTTGAAGATTGCATTAAAAATCATCTTACAGTTTAAAACTCAAACTATACATAGTTTATACCCTAAACTTATAAGTTTCAAGGAAGGTTATATATTTAAACCTCCTTGCTTAATTATCTGCAAATTATGAAGGATACTCAGAACGGTAATGCTATAGAGAGAGTTATAGTAAGATGTCTTGTTCTAGTAAAAACGTAAGGAAATAAGCCTATAAAGTTGTTAATTATTAATAAAACTTGGGCAGTACTATTTATATATTACTAATATTAAAAATACACTACAGTGAGCACAACAAAATATTAAATAAACTGATACAATAAGGTTAGCAAAAAGTAATCAGACTTAAAATATTTTGACAAAAGAATGTTTTTAAGTATTTTATAAATAACAGCAATATTTAGAAAAATGTTGCTTATATTTACTAATTACGTATGTTTCTCCCTCTGTTCTTTAAAACTTTCTCTAATCTCCTTGGCATGCACATTACTAAGTTTTCAATTAAAGACGATGGAATTTCATTCCAAGTAGTTTGTAATGCTATCCAAAGTTGATTAACGATATTTATGGAATTTTTATGGATTTCTCGATCCATGTGGTCCCATAAATTCTCATTGGGGCTTAAATCCAGACTTTGAGCAGTCCTCTGATCCATTATTGGGACATTTTTCTCTTCGAACCAGGTCTTCGTCTTCCGGGCAGTATGGTATGGAGCATTATCCTATTGGAAGGTGAATTCATCAATTGCAAGATCCTTTAAAGTGGGAATCAAGCCTTCTTCTAGGATATTTGTGTAAATATTCGCGTTTATTTTTACACCTTTTTCGAATTTCACAAGTTTTCCAACCCCTGTTGCCGAAAAGTATCCCCATACCATTAACCCCAGATTTTCTTTTGTTGTCGTTGGCATTGAGGGCGTAGTGTTCACCGGACCTCCTAATGCATGTTTGGGGACGATCAGATGATAGACACAATCTGGATTCATCAGACCATAAAATTTTTATCCAATCCGTGTTTTGATTGGCATTCGCCCATTCCATTCTTTTTCGTTTATGAGTCGCGGTAAGTAAGGAAACTCACCTACCTACGATGGTTTCGAAATCCAATCTCCTTAAGACGTCGTCTGATAGTGTGTCTGCTGACTTGAGATCCTGAAGCTGTTTCAAAATTTGCCGAGAGGTTCCACAAATGCTGTTTTCCTGTCCTTTAATACTTCCATCTTTAAGGCATGGCTATCTCTCTCCATCAGTTTTCGTGGTCTACCTGACTCGTCCTTTCTGGAAAATGTTCCGCGTTCCCTATATGAAGCGATAACCTTGTGCACATCCCCATACTAATGATAACAGCTTTTTTTCTCATCTCCTCTCTGATGACACGGTGGGATTTTCCGCTTTCGTGCAATCTAATAATGAATACTTTGTTTGCTTCAGTCAATTGTTTCCTGGAAAATGAACCAAAATACGCTTAATATGAAGCAAATTCATATTTAAAGCACAGAATCACAATTTGAGTAAATTTTCTCTTTTTTTTCTTTTGTGAACAGAAGTTTAAGGAAAGCCAAACATGAAGACGGTACTTAAAATCGTTAAAAGCTACATTTTCTTTCTTACAAATTAAATAATTTTCTTTATTTCTCATGAAAGTTTAAAAAAGAAATAGTAATAACACTTACCGTCTCGTCAGAGCCATCATCAAAAATGATTGAAACAACTTTAGACTTTTTAAATGTTAGGTCACTTGATTTAAAATCTATTTTTTGCCCACACACTACCAAGCTCAATGAAAAAGTGCGATGTGAAACAGGTCCTTTTATAACCCCTATTTAACCCTTTTCCGTTCAGGTAGAAAAAATTGGTGGGAGTGAAGGTAAAGTTCACATATGAACGACGAATGTAAGTTTTCTTTGGAATTATTATAGGAAGTAAACTCACAATTATTATAGTATCTCCAAAATCTCTGAAGTACTAATTTTCATGGCAATTCATTCGAGATTTGCAATTGTTGGCCACCATTTTAAAACCTTATAAAAAATTTTCGATTTTATATAGATATATTGTATTAGAAAGAGATGTAATAAATATCATAAGGAAATCATCATTACGCATCTGAATGAGTCAAAATGTATGATATAAACCTCTAAATATTATTTATAGAAAAATGATGGTTTATACCTAGAATGTACGTAGTATACCGATTAAGGAATTATGATATGATATACTTACAAACATACAGGCCCAGATATATTGAATTTTATCATGTACTTTTCAGGATTTCATTAGAGAATCAAAAAAAAAAACATACATCTTCAAATGATTGCAGCTTGGACGGAATTTTATATGCAGAAGTCAAAATCTAATTGTATTTACTTCTATTAATGCAGTTTAGGTATATTTCAAAGAAATTAAATCTACACAAACTTCGATTTTCCCTCATTTCTGCCCTATTTTTTGATTTTTTTCTTTTTTCTCATGGTATAGTTGCCACCACAGGGTTATCCCCCGGGACCAGTGAAGCACCGGCAACTACTTTTTCAAGTTGGAATGACGCAAAGGGGAATAGTGAAATATAAAAGGGGACCTTCAAGCTCCATTGGGTTCGGTGCGTTCCTATTTTTGCGGTTGTCGTCGACGCTGAAGCATTTACAAGGTCGGAGCCGTGCACTTTCCGATTATATCATATATTGCGAATGGATTGATGGGAGTAACTACAGCCCGTGCGGTTGCAGATCAGGTTTCGCACTATCGCATTGGATTATGCCAATGGAATGTGTCGTTTTGCTGCATTTTGCTTTAAACATTTTTTGTCAAAACAAAATCAACGACAGACACTGAATCACTTTCTGGAGGATTTAGTCATTTTGCTACCCCTTTACATTAGAACACGCGGAATCCGGGGAGATGAAATTCCGTGTCCAATGCTCGCCTGCTGGTAATGAGCGGTGGCGACTTTTATATGCGAAGATGTAATTTAGCTGTGCTCGGTGCGGGTCAATGAAAAATGGTTTCAGGAAGTCGAGGATTTTTACCAGCCGTCTTTAGAAATGAATAATTGCAAAGAAACATGTTTGCTTTCAGAGCAATAAACGCAATTTTGATTATGTGGCAAATAACAGTGACCTGGTGGTTCTAGGAAATTACGTTACTAAGAGAATAAGAATTAATATCCTCGGTTGACATGCGTTTGGCTATACCACATGAATTACATAGGAAAATTAGCTTGGTCAAAAACATTTTATATGAAAAGTTGCTGTGGAATTTCCTAAAATCACAGGAAACGTGCCTACTCTTTGCATCTTACACAATACGTTTCGGGCTACGGCGGTTGTGTGAAAAGTTTCCGACCTCAACATGAAGATGGCAGTATCGTAAACAAAAGTTGGGGTATGTGTTTGCGCATACTTTGAAAGGTACTTACCAAAATTCCAGCCATTTTGCTAATTACGTTTCCATTTGAGTGAGTCAATGGGAGTGTTTTTGTGAAAATAGAAAAAATTAATTGTCGAGCTGTCATTAAATAGTTGTTTTTGAAACGCAATACGCACACAAATCAAAGATACACTTGGACACTATGTACGGGGACTCAGCACCATCATTTACCACCGTGAAATTTTGGGCAGCAAAATTTAAATGTGGCCGTACCAGCTTGAGTGTCGATGAACGTTCGGGATGTCAAAAACTGCAACCACTGACGAAAACATAAAGCTCGTCGAATGGTACTAGACAACCGTAGAATTAAAGTTAGAAATAGCTAGAGACAAGCTATGAACATGTTCAAGGAACGTGTTTGAATTTGAAGAAAAAATGTCTTGTACCTGTGTTAGGTCGGTGTTAGGTGATAGGAGTAGTAAATGTTGAAATGTTGAAAATGTTGTTTATACCTTTTCGTGGTGAGATAGTTTACACGATAGCAAAATTCTGCACAGATCATATTTATTGCCAAAAACAAAGGAAAATCATGCAGAATGAAACATTTTTTCTTGGCGATTCAGCTTGTTTAAATTACCATATGCATACCGTCAATACTAGAATAACATACGGAGCTTTTGACCGATTGACGACGACTTTATAGAGCAAATTAACTTTAATATGCTTAATCTAATAGACTATGGGTATATTCTCCACAATATATGCTTGGAAAGCCACGACACCCTAGATGAGAAACACAATTACAATAATCAATTAATTTGAGTGTGGCACCAGAAGAGAACAATTAATTCAAAACTTATCAAAATTTACAGGGTTTTTTAAACGCCAAAATTTCTTTTTCAAAAGTAACATCATAATTAATAAACTGAAGTTATGAAAAGCATATAAAAGCCCTATACAACATGTCTTTGAAGTTTAATCATAGTTTGGAATTCGGTAATGGTTTTATTGAAAATTAATTCTATTTCTTTGATTTTTTCAACTCTCACCAGTTTATTCATGTGTCGTTCTAGTTTAGCTTATTCCCTGGCATCTTGCTTTGGTTATTTTTCAGCTACAGAGTCCTAATAGAAATTTCTTCAGATCCTTTTATTTCAGGGTAAATAAAAGGCTTTTATCGAAATCTGAGACATTTCCTTAAGGTAGACTTAAGCTGCTCAAATTTTTGACAATTTTTAATAGAATTCAAGTATTGATTGCGATTGATAAATAGTAATATATATTGATAAATATATACATATATATATATATATGATATTATATGATAATTATCACAAAAATAGCTTTTATTCCATTTAATAATCTCTTTTGATATACTATATGTATATGATGATATTAAAAAGAGGACGACCGACTATTTAATAAAAATAAGCCTGACGGACCGGTAGATTAATTACTTGGGAGATCCATTATAAAGCATGTAAGTTCCCACATTCGCAATAAGGATATTACCGCATCAAAATCGTACTCTGAAGCCAATTGTACTATTTTTTAGCCATGATATATCTATATATCTACTCTTGGTGACACTAATGCAATCGAAATGTATGTTTCATCATGACATCCTAATATAAAGACATTCATTTAAACCAGTAGGTGAGTTGACAAGATGAATACAAATGTAATCACACATTCTTCATCGGTTTCATCAAATTAAAATTAGATTAATTTTCGATTTTTACTTATCGTCGCTTCCACTATTCATTCAATGCCGTGCATAATTTGTTTATGCTTAATAAACATGAAAACTAATTTTATCAAAAATAGCAGCGCAGCATACGTACAGCTTTTAGATCACTGCTACTAGATTTCTATAAACCTTTTCTATATTCAGAACATCTAAAGCTAAACTATTGCCTTCAGCGTACAAGGGTTAAGTAAAGTTCTTTGTTGTTGTTAAAAGTGACTATTTGATTGTGAGGAGTATGAAAATTTTTTTCATCTGCACAAATTCTCCTTTCACATACCAGCTAGAAATTGCGACGAATTCCACTTTGATCCCATACCTGAAATAATTTGGAAAATTCTCTTAAAATCATCTATACATTTTCTGCTCTTTCACTGACATAAGCGTGATGGCGGGTAAACAGATTCCTAGAAGTCCCAGATAATTGAGTTGCTGAACTTCCGGTACTGTAGAGTGGTGCCTCAAAGCCGCTTAATAAGGTTTTGAGTGACCACTTTTAATTTCCCAACTGGCATTTCCCTTGCGAGTGAATGTCGGCGAAAAGGATGCACTTGAACGAAAGTTTGCCACCTCTTCGGCAAGAGGTACTGGCTTAATGGCTCTCTAGTCAGGTACTTCTTTGGAGGGCCCATGGCAATTAAACTGAATAAATTGGAAGTTTTCGCTCTCCTACCCAGAGCCCATAAAACACCTGAGCGAGAAGAGTTAATTAGTTAAATTGCATCACCTGTTCCGCCATTTGGAATTCCCACATTTATCCAGCAGATGAGGGATGCTCCTGAAATCTGTTCTAAAAATAGCTGAAATGACAATACTTTGAGAGTTGACGAAACACCCAAAGGACCCCTATGCATGTTAAAGCGCCCTTCGCCCGGTCTCGAGACCCATTCAACCTCAAAAGGTGCGGGATTGGGATTCTGTCCATACACCTTTCTTTGGAAGTTTTTATCTCGCTGTGTGCATGCTTAATCTCTCCATCGAACGTCTTGTTGTGACAACAAAGCACCCGTTCCGACCGTAACTCCTGGAAAGGGCGGGTGTGTTTGCACTTCATGATCCTGGCGAAGTACTCAAAAGGTACTCAGCCGTGGCCAACAATGGGAAGACGTTGTCAGCAGAATACCGAGCAATCAGCCCCAATTGCTCATCTCGTTTCAGCGCGTGGTGGTGTAATCTTATTAGGGCGACTCCCGGTTCCTGCTGAGGTGGTTAATAAGATATGAGCCTCCGCCCGAGAGCCGATGTAAAATTCATAGCTGGACCAGCATCCGCCTATTCATTTGAAAATTGAATATGAACACATAAATTGGTTATGAAGAAATGATTCGCTGTGCCCAGCGTCCGCACCCGATCCTGAGCGGGAGTTATGAATAATAAGGTACCACTTGCAGGGATTTCCGACAGGGTCTGATACTTTATGGCAAACTACCTTGGGCCCAAGAGCGAACCCTGTGGCACATTTTTATTGTTCCGGCGAGAGTGACGAAGAGCCTCATTTAATAGCCCTATTTTCCGTGCAATTACACCGCAAACATAATAAATGTTCGAATCCTTTTGGTCTTAATGACTCAGGAAACGATTCTGATGCGCCCGCCGTAAATGGAGTAATGAATGAGGTTATGGCGATGAATATGCATATGCCACCCAGCAACAACAATGTTCGGTAACGACAGAGTTATGGAGAGACTTAACTTTATGCCGAGGTGTGGGAGTAATTAGGGGGGAAAGCTACATTTGGGGGAAACAGCAGTTGATGTTCTCGTCTCGGATACGACGTTATCTGGAATTACGGTTTTGTTTAAATTTGTATAAATGTGGGTCAAGAGGCAATTGTGCTACTTTGGTTACGTCTATTATGTAAGTAGACACAGGGAAAATTGGATAGTTATCGTTTTCCCAGTGGAATGGAATGAGATCGGGGGTTCGAACAAAACTTGCTGGTAGGTAATTAATTTAAAGCCGAAACAAAACCTTGGTACATTTTCGTTCCAAGTCAATTAAACCCTAAAAATCATAAGATCAAATTAAATCTACAGCAAAAAACACATTTTTCAGATTTTGAACAATAATACAATTATTTCGTTTTACTTAGGTAAGGTAAGACTTCTTTACGAATAGCTTAACTAAACCATATTTCGAAATAAATGGCAATGTTTCCTGCTGACTGGAGCAGTCCATTTGTTGCGACATGGAGCATCAAGGAGTGGAAGCTGATTTAATTTCTAATTTTAAACCTGTGTAAAGATAAAGTGCGTACCTTATCAATCTCTGTGAGATTAGCTTTGTAGTAGATCGTCTGACTTCTGAGATAGAGGTTTAGGGCTCAAACCAGGTTATGTTAATTTACTACTTCTGTACAAATTTTACTTATGTTGTGAGAGAAAGTATAAAATTTACTTTCAAAATAAAAACTAGTTTCTATTAAAAGGTGTCCCAGATTGGAAGCCGAATTTAAATTTTTGCTGTTGATGTCCCTTTTGATAATTCATAATCTTATTATTATGAGATACTTACGGAAAAGCGTTCAGAGCGTCCAGAGCGACGAAACAATTGATTGTAATAGGTCTTGCAATTTAATTCCCTGTGACCTACCAAAAATCAACAAGCCGAATTCAGTTACTAAACTTAAAAATGAAATCCGGCGTATCATCAGCCAAATTGACCAGCTTATCTACAGAGACGTTAGTTTTATTTATATTTTTTAATTATTAATTTGCTTTTAACATTTTAACCAGGGTTTTTATGTGGGAATCGAATTCAAAACCTCGAAAAGTCATACTCCGTCCATACAGCGAAACCATTCAGCCCAGGGCCTGAAATACGTTATTAGGAATTTCATTAAGGAAGTAGTGAATTTGTTTTATATCAAATTAGTTTGTTAAATATAATTGCTAACACAGTGACCCGTTCAAAATTTCAGTTTTCACGGTTAACTGCACCATTCATTGTAAAGCTTGTTTACGTTTGATTGAACAGCTGGTTAGGAAAACTGTGGAATAGAACGAATCGCTTCGTTTTGTCGATTATAATTGAATTAATTGTAAATAAAAAAATTTTATTTTGCACTTTTATCACATACTAATTCCCATTATAAGTTCTAAAAGCCTGAAAACAAACCATGCTAAGTAAAAGAGGAAAATTCGCCTCTGTCCCTGTGATATTTTAAATTTTTTTACGTAAACAAGCACGCATTTGTTACTCGTATAATATACCTATATATAGTATGCGTACATACCCAACCAAAATTTAAAAATATTTTAAGTTTTAGCATTCATACCTGCCATATTTTTATCAAAAACTTACTTGTCGTCGTACTGTCTGTGCAGCAGACTTATATAAAATATTTCAGCCGTTAAGAAAGGGGTGAAGGAGGGATACGTAAAAATTGCTGACCGTGAAGACTGATCACAACACTGTAAAGAATCTATTAGAACATTTTGGAACACTTTCTTACGAATCACCCTTTAGTAGCACTTCATTGAAATGAAGTATTACACGCATGAAATAGAATAATGGATTTAAAATTACTTTTACTAAAGATATATTTTTTTTGCACTATTCAAATATGCGTTAATGTATGACCTATACAATGGGATAAAAACATAAAAGTTTATTACTAGGTGTAGGGCACTTTTTTGGATGAAATCGAGTTTTAGTGCATAAATTTGCACAAAATCAAATCAAAAGTTAATGTAAATTTTACCACTATAAATATCGACTACCGCATCTGCGGGCGCACTTGAACCAAATAGAGTGAAACTTCCAAATTGCGTTATTTTAAAATGAATAAACAGGATTCAATTCCCTTAAAAGAGTACATGCACAATATGAAGTTATTACTGTCCCACTTCTCAAGTCATTACAAAGAAATGCTTCTGAGGTAATGACCATTACATTTGTTAATCAGCCATGCAGAAGGCCTTCTTTATAAAAATCCTTGTTATTTTTCCTACTGGGTATATATTTTGAATGTGTGTGAAAATACAAAAGTCATATGACATGGATTTTTCATTTAACATTGCTTTTTCAAGTTAGGTCTGCAAATATGCAATAAAAGCGCAGAATCAAGTTTTATTGTTTATATTGTTCCGAAATTCATTAGTTCAGTGGTGCAGATCTTAAAGAATTTTGAGATGGAAATGGAAACTATTTATTTCGATAGTAACATAACCTTTTCATTTTTTGTTTATTCGTCAAACCTTAAACTGAAAGAATGTATGTATGTTCGGATTACTTTCCTTCAAAGTTGTTTTTAGTGTTTGGCCTTAAAAGGCGTCAAAAGATACCATTTTTTTTATCAATTGTATCTCTGGAACTCGCTTACAACCTTAAATTAAATTAGAATTGATTTCCATAACTTGTCCCGAACCATTGCACAAAATCGCACATTTTTGAGATAATCCCTTGATATAGAAAATACGCAGTCTTCATCAAACTATCGCTTCATTTTCTTAATACCCATTATCAATTGCCCGTCGCCCATTCAAAAGAAGTTATCTTGTACGCGAGTAATTCTAGGTCATCGAAAAATAAATATACACAGGCTGATCAACCGAACCATCTACGGTTCGCAAATTGGGCGGAAGATCGTTTGGCCGAAGATGGTGAATTTTACCGAAAAATCATCTTTTCGGATGAGGCTCATTTCCACCTCGGTGGTTATGTTATTAAGCAAAACTGTCGCATCTGGGGCACAAAAAACCCGCACGTCATCGGTGAAAAGTCAATGCAACAACGAGTTACTGTTTGGTGCGGATTTTGGTCCAGGGACTACCGCGCAATGTTAACCGATTGGTTTTTCGGGGAAATTGAAGCCGAAGACTTGGAGGATATTTGGTTTCAACAGGACGACGCTACGTGCTAAAAAGCGAACGCCACAATCGATCTTTTGCACCTTATCTTCGGAAATCGCATAATCTGCAAAAATGGTGATGTGATTTGGCCGGCAATAAGCTGTGATTTAACGCCGTTGGACTATTATCTTTGGGAAGCGGTGAAAGATAAATGTTACGGCAACAAACCAGAAACAATTCAAGACCTCAAGTACGAGATTTAAGCTGCTATTGTTGATATAAGGCCCGAAACAATCGAAAGTGTACTCAAAAATTGGTTGGACCGAATGGGCTACTACCAAATCAGCCGTGGTGGTCATTTGACCGAAATTGTTTTTCATAAATAAATGATATTAAACAACCTTTCAAATAAATGTTCAACTATTGAAAAATATTAATCCGTTTCTTTTATAACAAAAAGAAATTCCAATTTTTAAATGGGCCACCCTATATCAATTGCTATTTGATTAAAATTAACTATTTTGAAGATTGAGCAATGTTTTTCCTTGCCACTTGCTCGAATTATTTTTGCTAATAAGACAATTCCAGGTTTTTATACATAATTTCCTTTACAAAAACGAAAATTTTGTAACGATTTTATTGTATTTAACTCCGAGAAGGAAAGGTTTGATACATTACATGATTATAAATTTTTTATCATCCAGGTTTGTTGTGTAAGCAATTTCGCATCTGAGGGCGAACTTGATTTGTTGATGAATTTTTTATCGCAATTCCTCTTCTCATTGACAGCAAGGAGGATTTGTTTTCGTTCGACTCGGTAACTTAAGTTATTTTCCTTGGTCATCTGATCAAACAAATTGACCAGGTATAAAGTTTTTACTTAAAAGTAAAACTCGTTGAAATTTCTGCACCGAGTGATGTGTAGTCGGTTTGAGTAGACAACTATTAACATTTTCTTGCTGTCCCTTCCATTTCTTGATCTTCCAAACCGACATTCATTAAATATCGATTTGCCGGGAGAACATTTTTAAATAATAAATGAATAATTATGGCTTCCACCTGAGGCAGGTTAAAGGTGTTAAACCGTATCGTCAGGGCAGCCGGATGACTTCTTCGTTCAGCAGGTGTCTGCTGACGAGCTAAAAACGCGGAGTTGAATAAAACGCCGCTTACCTCGCGGGGCGAATTAGAAAGGCTCAGAGGTTTAGGCCTTCACATCGGCGAAGAACAAATGATTTGTGAGACGTTCGATGAATGGGCAAATTATTATTCCTTCCGACAGGGGGCGGATGGAGCGGACCGCGGGGCGAAATCCTGATGGACGGACTAATGGAAGATGAAGAAATTGCTAGGGTTCGCTTATATTTCAAAGGGCTCGGGGACGCCATCGATGAGCCCCGTTTTGTGCGTCATCACATTAATTTTGGATGGATCCCATCCCCTGTGCAACGAGGTGGGAATAATGGCCAAGCTCAAAGCAGGCACTCTTTCGGAATGGACTGGTGACCTCTTTACGCTCCGCTTCCGATTTTTATCAGTTAAATAGCGCAAGTTCGGGTTAGGATTGATAAGCGAAAATATCGCCGCATTCCCGAATTATCTCGCTCAGCTGAACTTAAGTTAAGCAGGAATTTTTTCCCAGCCGTCGCGCACCGATGACGGATTTTATGCTCTTCAGCTGAGGCGAATTCGACTAATGACAGGGGGGTCCAGCGCGATATACTCCAGTCTTACATATGAGGGCCCGAGAGGAAAGTTTTGCACATTTCGCACAGTTGTCGACAACTCAATTAGATGATGATTTTTCGTTTCGGCGATGAGGTAATCGCGTCAATTTGTAATAATACTGCGTAATTTAACGATGGGCTGCAGGTTGCCTCGAAATCACCTCTATGGGGAAGAAGGAGGGTACAGGCATATACAGGGGTTAATAACCGCTTGCTTATTTAAGGTCGATTATCTCTGTGACGTGCCCCGTTTGCCCCGAAGATTACAAGTTTCCACATTTTGCTTTCAATAACAAACCTGCTGTACGTCACTTGGACGGGATAGAACTACAATAGCTCTCAAACCTTTTAATATTTTCCGAAATTTGTTTTCGAACTGGCTTAGAGCTATTGTTTTAAAAATAAAAAATATTATTTTTTGATATTATCTTAAATAATATACTTTTAAGAGTATTTATATAAAACATAGACAGGTAGATCAGTAGAGAGCATTTATTCATTCGTATATCATGTTATCATGCGGGGTCGAAGACGAGTTAAACTTGAGTTGAAAACACGGGGTCTCGTTAAGTCCACGAAGCTCGACGGGTTAAGCTACGTTTCACTGATAGAGTTTCATTTGCAATCATATTTCTGCACAGGACAGAATGATATGATATATGTACAATATACTTTATATATTATTCTTAAAAATTGGTGAATTATTGCAGAAACATGGTATTTTAAATTTTTGGACTATTTTTCAGTAGGAAAATCATGAATTTTTTGCTACGAATGCTCATAGAAACAGAAACAGAGTCATTTCTACTAACGAACACTCAACTGCAATTCAATATATAGTAAATGCATGAAAATCTACTCCTAGTAATAGTCAAACTTAAAAACAAGAGGACAACAACAACGACAAGAGGAAAACAACAAGGACTTGTCTTTTTTTTTTCCATAGTGGTAGTTAAGTTTAGACTGTAGAGACTGACTAAAGGGAACACTTAGGCCCATTGTGATATCACATACGGCGATCGAGAGTCTAACCGGAGAACCATTTTGTATCTCTGATGAACAAGCTTAAATCCCGGATGCTTATCAAGTTCCGGTCAGGCAGTTCATCACCTAAGTGACGGCTCCTGTCAACTGCGAGGGCTGGGAAATAACAGAGGAGGTGCTTAACACGTTCTTCCTCCTCCTTATTATGAAAACTTCTACAGAATTCGTTAGATGGTACACCGACCTTTTCGGCATGATTGCCTATTAGGCAGTGTCCGATGATTATCGCTACTACTTCACTATTGGCTTTCCTCCCAAGTGGAATAAGCTCTGTTCACCTGCTGCGGTTGCCCAGATATACCATGTATTCTCACGTTTGCATCTGATGTCGTCATACTATTTCTCAATCTGCAACTTGCGATTAAAGTTGCCCCTAAATGTTCCAATATATCTGTTTCTCGTAGATTAGTCCCGTGCCTAGCGAGCTTATCTGCTATAACATTAGCCTGGACATTACTGTGCCCAGGCACACAAATGAGGTTGATGTTAACCCACTAAGCCAGTTGGTTTAGCCAGAACCGGCAGTCAGCAACTACCCTAGAGGTGGTATAGACGGCAGTGAGTGATTTGACTGTCAATGAGGATGGAGACGCTAATCAGGGGTAATTAGACCCTGAGCAGCCAGCTCATTGCCTTCGATAAAATAAAAAAAGTAGTAATTGGTATATAGATACATAACTTATGTCAACCGAAAAGGAATTCAAAATTAAAATTGACCCATTAGTTTCGTAGATTACTCTTAAAGATAAATTCAAAATGGCGGACACAATATTGGAACCGATTGTGTTTTAAATTTAAAGAATTTCTATGTAAATTGGTATATATATCAAAATGTGGGCGTTCAAGATGGCGGATATGGTGACCTTATCTTGTTCAGCCAGAAAAAATACATAGGAATACATGAGTGGAACCTCTCGGACAAAACCTTTGTTTTTCGTGTGACTGAAAAATACAAAACGCATGAAATTCTTTTGTATTATTTTCCTTCTCTTTATATGAACCTGATAATAAGGTTACTATATTATACAAGCAAAATAGATAGCAGTAAGAGTTTGCGTAGATTTAAAATCTTCAGGATTCCGTTTGAAGAATCCTAAAGTTTAAAATGTCCTTGTGATGCCAAATTCTATGTGATCAGTAAAGGACATGTTAGTTTTAAATATTACACGTCAGTGCTTGGCTTGATTAACTCTAATGAGAGAATTATTATTAAATTTACATTAAAAAATATATACTATTAATTTTACAATAAAAATACATTACTTTACACTTCGATAAATTAAGAAATAAATTATTGTAACTCAATGATCGAGTTTGTTATTAGACAAAGCAGCGTCCTCGTAAGAATCAATTCTATAGAATATCTTCAGCAAACAACAAGCAGTCTGTTAAGATTGAAAATAGTATTGATCGTTATCTTAGAAAGAATATTTTCTGTTTTGCCATATTGCAATCGATTTCTTAAATAAATACTAAACTATCTAAGTATTGTAGAATAAAAGCCAACTTTGCTTAATAAATGACATGTTTATTGACCCTATCAGAGGCTTAGCAAAATCAGTAAATGCCATTGCCAGGTGATCATCTTCCATTGTACTAATAACATAGTTTGATAACAATGCTAGATTAGTTGTTTAGGCGCGTCCAGGCATAAAACCGTGTTGTTGAGAACAAATAACCTCCTTTGTCAAGAAACATAGACTAATACTTAGACTTCGAAATAGACTTCATAATAGACACACCGCGATAATTTGTACACTTGTGTCTTATATGCACACTTGAAAATTGAAGTATTCGATATATTGTAATTTGTATATCGTACCTTTCATTTAATAATACGGATAATTTTCATAAAGGCGTTTTTGAAATAGTTAAATTGATGTGATATGAAGTGTACCCAATTATAGTGGAATCACCCATATTTGTACATCCATTTTTGTAGACCTAACGGAGCCTGGTTGGTCATTATAGGAATAGGAATATTTTAAGGGCTCTGAAAATATTACTTACACCACTGTTCGAGACAATCAACATTTCAAGTTGAATTATTGTACTTCATGTTTTTTGCAGTATTATTCTCCCCCGGAGCCATTTGAATAATTAAATGAACTCGAAAAAAGTTCATCAATCTTGATTAAGTTGCTTAGTGCATAAATCTGGGCGAGATTCGCATATGCAGAAATATAGCTTCATTCCAAGGTAAATTGCTCATAATTCTTACAGAATATTTCCGGGGTAGGATTAGATGGAGCCGAAAGCCTTCTTCGCGCCGAGTGAAGCGAGACCTTTGCCAAAAAAATTAATCAGAAGCTGTCGTCTGTTGGGTTGATGTTCGCACTTATAAGCTCTCGTCTGTTTTCATTTTACTCAATAACCTTATAAGCGAGTAATTAGCATTTTCACAGATTGAGGCCTCCTCCACCTAGACTTTAATCTCTTCTAGGGCTGCTCCTCAAATCGGCAGGAAGTCACTATGACGCAAATAGAAGTTACTCCGGAGCCAAGAAAGCTCCACTCTGCCACAGACGTCTGCCCCCCAAAGGCTCCAAGTCCTCGAGGGTCTGCAAGGGAAATTGACCAGAGTGAGCTTGTTTATATGACAGAAATTGGAGTCCCATTCATGAATTGCCCATGCATTGGGAGACAACGGACGTCGACGTACCGTAGAGCAAAACAGCCAATGGACTGTGTCCGACAAGCTCCGCAGCGTACTGCGGGATACAAGACTCTGTGCAGGGTATCTATCGAGGTTCCTGCAGCAGTACTTAGACCGGACACATTACGACACTATGAATTTTAATCAGGAGAGGCATCTGCAGGGTCGAGCTGCAGCCCATCCCAATTTATCCCTATGTTGTCCGTCTACCATCCAAAGTGAGTCGCTCGCACCCGAACTCCTGCTTTTCCTCGTCTAAAACGCAAAATATGCTCATGAGAGAAGGTCAAGGATGGAAGGTCGTGCCTTTAAGCTCCGTATAATTCGCGAAGAACTATTAAGGCGGAGGAGACATAAAACACACTCGTAAACTTCCTTTTTTCATTGCTCCTCGCATACACAAAGAAACATATTTTGGCGACTATTCAAATTCGTTGCTTTGATGTGGCATAACTGGGGCACCCCACAGGCGGAGGTCTACAGTCCTCTACTCCTCATTTTCCCTTTTCTGTCGCCTTTTGTAAATTCCTAAAGAATCTATTGCGATTCATGATGTAACCGACCTTGACGCGCGTCCCCCCAGTTCTGGATTTATTAATGTGCTGACTGACAGTGATGGCTCAATTGGGATGCAGTGATTGAATGGCCGAGATGGCTACTGCTTTCGGACGATTTGGTATCGATCTCTTTGGTACGTCCAGCGGCAATTGGATACATCATTCCTCAGCTGCGCCATTCATCCTCTCATCTGTTGTCTGTCGATTTCAAAGCGAGCCTACTCTACTTTGTAAAGCAAATTAGTCTACTATCGATTTTATTTTATTGATGGAATGTACAACTTCCGGAAACATGTAAAGCGGTAGAGAGGAATCTAACAAAGCCAGCAAATGGTTAACATTTTGGAAAAAATATTATAATATGCTAATAAAACTTCAAGGATTATTAAATGAACCGATGATTTATTATATTTGATATTGTTTCTTTACAAAAAGCGTAAATAATTTAATTGTTATAAATAGTACCTTCCGACAGCAGCCACAGGGAAAAAGTAGATTTTAGTAGTCATTAGAAGAAAGAAAAATTTTCTTTAGAGAAGGGGAAAGAATTTTCATTAACTTTATTTCCGCATTAATGAGGTCAATACCTCAGTCAAGAGGTAAACAATTGGTCAAAGGGATGAGGGCATGTACTTTCTTCTGTACAATTTTTATACGCACGATAACTCCATTGCAAAAATAAATGTATGTATGCTTCCATTCTACGAAATTAAATTTAAAACACTATACTTAAATTATTTTCAAAAGAAACATTTTTCAATTTTATTTCATAATAGGACAGATTAAATTCAATAGCATTCTAATTAAAAGAAAACTTATATATGTATATATATATTAAATAAATTCATTTTTTTAGGGGAACAACGAAAAGGCACTTTTCAAAATTTTCAAAAATAAGTTTCCACGATTGTCAGTGATATTTCTGCGAAACGGTCACTCATTATTCTTCTAAGCTTTTTGCATTTTCCACAACTTTTCTTTACGTAATTTTCTAGCTCATGGATATGTCGAGACGCTTATTGAAATATGCGACATTTGAAAACAGTCCAAGCATTTTTAAATGGCAGCAGAGCTAAACTTTGTGGAGGTCATTTCAGAGCATTCACATTTGAAGTGCTAATTTTCCTGCAACATTTGTGCATAGACAAAGCCATACAATTAAACCTTTTTTAATTGCCCTAAATGTTGGCGTAGTGCACTTGTGAGACATAGCCTAACCAAATTTTTGTTCGTACACTCTACTGTGAGAGTATTTCTAACGAATCATAGATTCATCAGCCCAAAGTACTGAATTCCAAAACTCTTGTGGTTTTAGAGAATGATTTTTATAAAATTCTATTATTTTTTTATATTCAGCTTGCTCATGAATAAAGGTTTTTTCGAAATACGTCCAATACGTTTGCCATCTTCAAACAGTCTTCTTGGTTGGTTTATGTTGATGAAATTTCATAGCCTTCATTTTCAAATTGGTCATCAATGAATATCGTCTTAATCCTCTTATCAACTGTTTTGGAAGTAGTTCTTGTCCTGCTTTCACATTTTATTAGATTTATACGAATGTTAATGGAACACTGGAATCACTTTTCCAATTGCCGTGTGAGATTTTTTAAAAATTTGCGCAATTTTCCTGTTATATTCGCCATTTTTATGCATTTCGATTATGGCTTTATGTTCTTCCAGAATTAATTGCTTAAAATATTCCATTTTGGGCGATAAAATGAAATGAATGAATGACTAAAAATTCAAAAATCAGCATTAAGGGGGTACGACACCTTGAAAGTTTGAAAAACTCGAATTTTTTTTATTGCTTTAATCGATAGTTTGGAATGTGTAGAATAAATATCCAAAAGGATTTTTAAAAATTCAAAGTCGTTTTCGAATTATAACAATTTTGGTGGTTGCGCTACGAATAAATGTTGCCGCCGTCTAATCGGTCGTCGCTGCACTCGTCATAAATAAGGCGTGGCTAAATCGTTTCGTTCAGGTCAAATGTCATTACAAAAAAGTAAGGAGGATCGAGTAAAAGAGAACGAGAATTTTAAGCGTCAGAAAGGTACAATCTATGGTGCTGGAACAGCGAACTGAAGTTGAGATGTAGGTGAGTCGTTCGAAACATTCCATACTGAGCGCTTCAAACTTCAAACGCCGTTTACTCGAAACCTTGGTTTTTGACCTTGCCGCCAAGCTACCTCAGAAACCATTTCACCTATTAACTTGAAATTTTGACTAGACGTTTATTAAACCACCCTCTATGGTGTAGCGTAGCCGTTTTTTGATTGGTTGATTATTTTCAAAATGGCGGCTTGTTATCGTCAAAATTTTCTTTTAAAAATAACGATTTCCAAGTTTGACTGGCTACAACTTTGTGAAGAATGATCAAATCAAAAAACGGCTATGCTACACCATAAACAATGTATTTACAATCATTTTCCACTTAATAAAATGTATTTATCTTGTCGTGCGCGAGGAGCTTAATTAATTTGTTAAATAAACAGACTTTTATAAATAATTTATGAATTTGTTATTGAATAAAATTAAAGTTTAATAGTAACATTTGAACGTATAAAAAGATTTATTCATTTGTATTATCATTTGTTAAAAATATTTGGCTTTACATTTGACGTAAAAACTTGCGCATTCAAGGTGTCGTACCCCCTTAAATCAAAATCCTTAAAATAAGCTTTTCTCTTTATGCCCCTTAAGGCCTCAGATTTGTGTAATTTTCTAAATATTGTCACAGAATATTTTATTTATTTCTCAATCAGTAAAAGATGAGTACGTTCTTCCTTTTTACGAGCGAGACCCTTTAGCAACGCAAAGTCATTTACAAAATTGTACTAAAATTAGCCTTTTTATTTTCAGGCCCTATTTTCATCAAAATTAGTACTTAGACTTAGATTACACAAACATTAACAATTTTCAAATTTCTTATTACTTTTAATGCGAATTAGATTCGTAATTTTTAATTTCTCATAACGCTATAATTAATTTAGATTTTATTTATATTTCGAACATTTTGCTTAATTTTTGTACCTGAAATTATAATAAAACGATAGTCGATGTCTGTACAATCTTAGAATATTTTACTTGTTCAAAATAATAAAATTTCGAAATAATAATTATTTGCTTTATTGCTGTTATTATAATTTAATAACGTTATTTTTGTCTGTAGAATTGTTTTCATAGAATTTGGATTACAATCAGCCGATGACCAGAACAGGAAAGTTCAAGTATTTTTAGTATCACTGGTTCTCAATTTAGTTTTTTATTTCTTGTTAACATGATTTGTTTTTTATCGCTTACAGAGTAGAATTTAATTTTTTTAAGAGTTAAAATTTTATGAGTTGATCTTTACAACTTAAATATGCTGTTGAAGGAAAATATATTGAATGAATAGAGGAAAAATTATGTAAAAATCTCATGAACTAAATCCCTGTTCTAAGCGTTGTTATCGATCAAAAGTCATAAATTTTAGCATTACTTATCACACTCTTGTGATTCGATTATGATTTATGACTAGTCACTAAGAATTCCCAGAATAAAGCAGTTAATTCTATTAGCCTTATAATATGACTAGTTATAAGCTAATTAATAGAATGCTAACTAATCTAACAAAGCTGCCGAGGGGTTGAGTGCATACTCGAACCTCATTAAAAAGTTTTTCTAGTTTATCTTCAACTAAATCAATATCTGTGATTGAATGCAATCGCTTGCTTGAATACAAAGGAAGGAAGAGTGAAAATTTGTTTTAGCCGTCTGTGGCCTTTCTATATGCGTTTTCACACATCCATCCCATACTGACGCTTCATATATCATACACTGTAAAGAAAACTACTTTATATATGGTATTAGAAGCTTATTGTCTAGGCTTAGGGTTGAATTTTTATTAATAAAGGAATATACCATAGTATTCTGGTATTTATTTTCTGTATAGTGTGTGCTATTAGGGTTTTTGATTTAGTTTTATCTAATATAATGCCAATATATTATATGTTTTCAGATCATAAGATTACGATGTTATTTATTTTAAATTTGCGGACTAGTAAAAAACCAGCTTTTTTCTCTCTGCTGAAAGATATATATATAAATGCATTTTTGCGCAATTTAACTTGATTTTCTATTTGTGAATATATTTTGTTATGCTATTTAATCCTGTCTGAGCGTTTTTCATGGTTCTCAATTTAATTTTTAATTTCCAGCTTATTTAGGATAGTATACAAGAAATACAATCTTAAGAATGCACAGAAAATGCATGTTTAATATTCAGGAAAAATAATCAGTAGTTTTGAATTTTATACCCAGTTCCTATCAAGGAATATTTTAAGATATAAATTGTTAGTAGCAACAAAACTCCCAAAATTAAAATTGGTATAATACAGCAGCACTAACGATTGAAAGGTTTGAAAGCGTATATCTTTCTAACGAACATAGCTTCCACTGAAGCGTCTTCAATGTCGATAAATTACAAAAGTATATCAGAAAATAAATACTATAAATATCAACCCAATCGAATTACAAAAAATAACTACATACAAATATTTGTGAAAATTTTTAAGTGTGAATATCTTTTCCAACTTGCGGAATCGCATCGACGATGACGACGAAAAATTTTTCTGTATTCCAAGAAATGACGAGTTAACGCTCTATGACCGTGCAGCAGAAATGCTTGTGGGGGTGTAAACCGCTTCCTTTTAGGAATTGTTATTCCTCCTGACCAATGTGCAAAGAAAAACTATTGGTTTAGAAAACGAAAATTGTAAGAAAAGTCTGCAATTTCGCCACAAAATCCATGCCTTCATAATGCCTATAAAGCAAAATTTTTGTTTGCGAGTCTGAATAAAGATCATTAGGAAATTGCTGCAATCTCATGCAACTGGCTATTTGCAAAAATTATTAAATGGTGGTGGCAATTTCCTTAGCTTTTTGACGACAATAAAATTTTTGAGGAAATTCAAAAACTCTGAATGCTCACTTAAGTGTATATTACTGCATTTGAAGCTCTGATTGCTCCAAAGCAGTTTGTGAAAACGAACCAATTTGAAAATAAATTGCTTTTGCTCAAACATTAATTTGATTATTTGATCTTTGGCTCTTAAGTAATTAAGAGGTCTCTCCAGTGACATCCTGCAAGATAATCTAATTAAAATATTAATTGAAATCTGACAGTTACATATTTTAGCATTTTTAATATAGCATGCTTTTAGACTCGAATATCGAAGGCACTAATTATCGCAGCAAATCGGCTTTGGAAATGTGTATTCACTAGAGTGCAAAAGTGAACCAATACTCGTATTTTTTTTATTTATTTTTTAATATTTTTTGCATTATGCAATATGTTCTATTTCTCCAAATAAATGCTAAAATATCATCTGATGTAGTTTTGCAAAAATAGATTCATGCAAAAATACCTGGATTATTTTCGAGTTATAATTACATTTCAATAATTTTTGCACTATATATAAGGTACTATTTTTGAAAATCATAAATAAACCACTAATTTGGCTTAGAGTAGTGTTTTCACCTATTTTGTAGAGAATACAATTCTACACGTAATTGCTTTTACTAATTTTGATATTTTTGAGTTATTTACGAAAGTAAAGATAGTTAAATTTGATAATTTTATTTCATGGATACTTCACAAATTGTCAATCAGATATCAAAATGTATTTGGCCGTAGAAGTGGAAAATGTTATTCTCTGAAATATTACACATAACTATTTTTATGATATCTCTCTATAACAGTTAACATGTTATTTACAAAAAACGTTAAGTACCATTAATGGTTCAATTTTACTTAAAGCCTTAAAACTATTTTTGACAAAACCAATCTCTGGATGTGGGCACATACTCTAAAACATTTTCGGATACTTTTACTATTTGTTTGGAAGGAAATTGAACTCGTTCCATAATAGTATTAAAATTACACTTATAAAATTACTTAAAGCGAAAAATTAAACAAAATAAGTTTGTGTAATAAAATATGTATGGTTTACTTCTTTAAAATAGCTAAATTTAAATATACAGAGTCACATTTTTAGAGACGAGTAATTCTAGAATATTTTTACACTAGGTACATATAGTATGTTTATTTAAAGAGTCAAGGACTATTATATCTAAAGACGATTAATATAACTGAATGCAATACACTAATTTAAATAAGGAAACTATACTAAACAAAATATAATACTCAAATTACGATAACATAAATTTTGTTCAATATGTAAAATAAAATAAAATATTATTGATTTATAAAACTAGTTCGAATAAATTATTTATTATTTCAGTTTAAATAACTTTTTCCTAGATTTGGCTCTTATGTAAGGTACGTAAAATAAAAATTAAATTACATAACTATGGCCAACAATATCAAAAATTTCTTAACAGCGCATATTCCTTTTTGTCTGAAACAAATAAACTATTTTATGAACTCAAAGTAGCATACCATTTTGACTTGCATTTTTTAAGGTACATTATTTATAAAGGAAAATGATTATATATATCAAAAGAAATGTTTTTACAGCACGGTTTCGGCTCCCTTTTTGTTTCTCATATAGATGATTTTCCAAAAATCCTATGGAATTAACAACAAAGTTATAGGCCAATAAATAGCCAATTAATCATAAACCACATGTATATGTGCCTTTGGAACGTACAAACAAGAATAATTAGCCTGCGCAAATTAAATTTATGAAAGATATTTTTTGTTTGCAAAAAATTGAGATATCTAGTAAAGTAGATGCAAAATCCTATTTTTATTTATTTTATTTAATATAAAAAATTGAACTACTATTACCTCATTTCATTGGCAAAAAATCTGTTTTCCAATCACATGGCCACTGACATCATCTCCGAAATAACTCCATAACTTCTTTATTTGCTATAAACAAATACTGGTGCAAGCATCTCAAAAAAGCAGTGGGCGCAACCAAAGAATTTGTGAATGTTTAAAAGCTTTTTAAAAGCTGTCTGAACTTCTCGCAACTGAATAAAAATTAATTTAATATAATCCGCCACTATTATGATGTCACTTTTCTTTATAAACTTTTTCCTACTTTTACTTAGAAGCCGCGATCACTAGCTTGAGCAAAACCAAAGCGAAAGGTCTTCAAATAGCGACCTTGTCGAATCGCGCTCAGCTGTTTTGTTGATCTCACACCTGGAGAAATACACACCAGGTGGATTCGATATATCTTCTACCTCCAGAGTAAGTTTTTGCGGCGGCCTTCCAAAAATAGGCAAGTTAATCAAACAGCGCAGACATACCAGTGTTAGTCTGGAACCTTTTCTTATGTTTCGATTTTCTGATCATTAGCATATCTCCTACGCAACTTACCATTTCGAGGCAAGTTTATGATTCGAATATTTTCTTAAATCACACTAGTGGCTTCGGATTTATTACGATTTATCGATTTGAAATAATCTGCCTAAAATATGTTGAAAACTTGGTAAGATAACATTGGGAATAATTAAACATCTTAATGTAAAAGTAACTAGTTTTACATTTTCATGTGCAAAATGTTGGTATAAGGTCCTAATTGCAAACAGTCAGGTAAATGAACCAATGGACCAGAATCAACTCTGTTTCAATTTAAGGAAAACTTGAGGAGGTGGATAACGTTTTTTATTTCTTTTCTGCGAATTTATTTGCCGGCTGGTCGGTTAGCAGCGCAACAGTTCAGTTAGTGGTGCAGAGCCGGTTGAAATGACTTCGCGTAATATTTAATGACGCCTTCTTACCTGATACTGTGAGCCCGTCTTCATTCGTAATATAATTACAATTAATGTTAAAAAGCTTTAGTTTATCGCAATCTCTGCTTGCGTCCGCAAGACCCTTGGAACTGTAATATTTATTGTAGGCGTAAAAAACTTGTAGTGTGATCATGTCTTTCCTTAAAAATCTTCGCAGCTCAGTTTCACGTAAACAGAACGAAACTAGTTCCACGAGAAGAAGTGAGTTAAGTGGTGATAATACGCGGAGAAGTACGCGCAGTTTGTTTAGCTCAAGAAAAATTGAAGATCAACAGTCTGACGGTCTAGTTCGAAGTGAGACATTTACTGTAGACCAGCAAGAATCAATTTTTGTTAGAGGTCAAAACGTTCAGAGACAAAGTATGTTCGGAAGGTTCAGTACCTTTACCAAGAAAAAAAAGGGCAAGGAGGGTAAGCAAAAGATCGATGAGCTTAAGAACGAGAATCTGTCGAGCTCCTACAAGCGGTATCCAACGCCTAGTGACGTTGTTTCTAATAGAAATGATCCGTTTCACTATTTGTATGACCGTGGGAGTCCTACAGCTGTAACGAAATCCGATCATCCGAAGAAAGCTTCACAACGACCTTCTATTGAATCTGGCACATATAAAAAGGGAAAATTACCGATTCCGGTTTTGGATAAGTTGGAAGAAGGTAGAAGTATCTCTGAACCACCAAAATCTAAGCATGGATCTGCGCACTCTAAAGAAAAGAGATCGGATTCTGAGGATAAATACAAAACAGTGACGATCAACAGTTTTAGGAAGTCCTTTCGGGAACGATTCCTCAAAGGACAGAAGGATGTCCCCTACAACCCCGCCTGGTTCGTCGAAGTAGAGGCACCGAAAACAATTGAAAAAGACATGGAGGATGGTAACAATCAACGACGGGAACTTATTGTTTTTGAGAATGAGCAATATCGGCCCACGGCTCGATCACCTATCCGAAAAGAATATAAATCCCCTACCTGGGAGACGAATCGGTCACCAACTCATCACGTAGCCAGATCGCCTACGCGACGTTCCCGATCGCCTGGAAGTTCAAATCATACAAATAGAGGTCAATCGCCAAAGCTTTCTCCCATTCGATCTTCGGATATTGACTTATATGACCGACCAAAAGCACAACCGGTAAAAAGAAATGAGACTTTTAGAATAGAGAGAGAGAATAATGAACCCTCAATTCGGATTGAGATCAAGAATTCCATTATACCAAGTGATCCAGGTAGAATTGTTCCTGTAGGAGTAGCCAGGCCTATGCCCTCACCAGTAAATGGCAGGAATCCTAAAATTATCCAGAAGAAGTGGACTGATCCCGATTCTCAGAATTTGTATCAAACTTGCATCCAAATCACAAATGCCCGAGATGATTCGAATCGACATCTTCGTGACAGGGACCCTAACAACCAGATTTACCAAGTGAAGTCCAGAAAACCTCTAGCTTTTTCCGGTCCAATTATAACAAACTATTCACCTCTAAAAAGTTACGAACTTTTATCCAAAATCAATCGGCGAGATGAGGTCATAAACAGGGAACGAGTTCGGGCCCCTCAACCTCCACAAAATTCTCAACTCTACGACAGACAGTGGGCAGCGGCTCCAACTTACTCTAGTCAGCAGAAGATCACCGCAGCATATACCACTGACAAAATGGTACGTAGGGAACCAGCCACTAACAACATCCGGAATGGTGCCGCTAACACGAGACGACAAGCTCCAATAAAAACTCCATGGAGATGAACTAACTCCCCCAACTACCCGGGATGCTGTCTATTCTGCTGACTACCTACCAGCCACAATTGTCACCATGATTGCTTTTTACGCTACTTTCTATAACTTCGCCGCATTCCCTTCCAATTTTGTTAATAATACTACTGGAGTTATGCAACCAATAAAAGCATATCAAAAATAATAGAGTTCGTTCTTCACTGACGTCCTCATCTCCTCATCTCCCAGGCTTTTATCACACAAAACATTCACCCTTTTCTTGGCATGACAATCTTCTACTATACGCTTTTGGTTAAACATACATACATTTATCGTTTCGCATTTGTACAAAAAAGGACGTTTCTTTTAGGGCAGCAAAACATACACATGTATGTATATTTCGGTCTCATAGGTCAATGTTGTAGCTCTAAATCTAATACTAATGCTCCCGAAATTGCAGACTAAATGAAATGAAAAATTCGAAATTTTTTTTAAATGACTGCCAATTGTGCAAAATTTTTGTTTCACTTTTTCATGGTTCACTCATGAATTATCACTGCTTTGAACATACAAAATTTTTTTTATTTTCTATCACTACAAGAGTGTACGCCATTTTTAACCTTGCTGAAAAAGATCACCAAAACTCCGGCACTTTGGATTACCTTTAAATCAAAAAATATTTTTCTAGACTTAAATATATGAATAAATAATATACTCCCACAAATTTTTAACAAAATTCAGTCATTAATTCAATGCGATAAATATTCCTTAAAATTATCAAGAATTTCACATTCTGTATAGGGTACAGGGTAAAAGTAAAAAATTTGAACTTTGTTAGCAAACTTACATGCAGAGAAATTACGCATTTAAATGGTAAAAGGAAAACTGAATGCAATCTGCAATTTATTTATTTTTAGTGGTAGGGATAAATTTTGTACTTAATAATTCGTAAGAATAATGAAAGAATAGAAAATATCAATGCTTCTTTTTTTCATTGCAATTAAAATAAATTGCCCTTTTTAACAACTATGGCTCCATAAAACAAAGAACCATAGTTGAAAGGGGTATAGGATTTCAGAGTCTGAAATAGGTATTAATAATTTTAACAAATCAATAAATAATATCCGAATTTAGCAGAAAAGGAAAAATAATCAGTTAGTTAATTTTTGTACCAATTTAATGAATAGTAAATAATGCAAACTACAATTATCAGCAAAGCCATTAATTGATTATCTTAGCAATACCACTGAAATTGAATTAAATGAAACAATAAACAAATATCTGAAATAATAGAATGTGCTGTTTGCTCGCCTCTTCAACCTACTAACCATCCTCCTTTCGTGCATGGTATAGTAGAACATCCTCCCCCGCACTACTCTGGCTGTTGAAATAAGAGTTTTGGGAACTTTGGTATTTTCAACATCGTTTATCATTCTGCGATAACACCAAGGACACGCCTTCCAAGCATCGCAAAGAGCGGGTTCCTGCAGCTACCAGCAGCGGTTTTAGAGCAATTTACAAAGTTTGGACAGGTCATCATCATCAAGTTGCTCTTCCGGTGCATTTCCAAGAGCCATGCAAAATTTATGCTATCGCTCGCCAGCATCGCGGTCTAGGTGACGGCGGCGATGAGCTCTTCTAATTCTCGAAAGTCCTGGGTGCCAACACTGACTGGTGATTACGGTCGTGTTCGGCGGGAAGACACCAATTTTTTAGTTCCGCCAATGTTAGGGATGTTCTGCATATTAGGGCAGACATCCTATTTAAAATTCTCCTGTGGGTTGAGAGCTTAAAGTTTCAAAGTTGGATTACGGTGGACCGCAGCAGCAAGGACGTAAACGCGGAAATGAACGGAGGAATGCCGAAGCAGAGATTTTCCATTTGCGGGTAGTTTTTGCAACAGTCTTTACACCTTAACCATAAACCATTTTTCACATTTGTGTCCCGCATATTATTATAATTTTCCTAGAAGATTCTCTTTTGTGGCAAATGATTTTAACTATATCATGTATTTGTATTACTCAGATAAGTAATTGTTAAAATCAAGCAAAAACAGGATTTAAACCAAGTGTAAACAATAATGGTTTTCAGTCAAGCACAACGAGTATTTTTACTCTCCTCCGTGCTAATTCCTAGTATATCTTAGTATTCAAGTAATATATGAAATAAGTATGGATGTTATTCATCTAAACCAGAATATTCTTAAAATAGGTACTTAACTTAACGTACGACGCTTAAAATAAATATTTCTAATATCTGAAATATAGTACATACTTTGCTCAACTTAGGCATATTCGGTGATTGAAATGAGTATAGCATAGATTTAAAAGTCTCTCCCTTTATAAGAATAAAGCTTTCAATGTGCGCGTGCTGAATTAATGCTCGATAATAGTACTTACCAATATTTACCGCAAACAAAAATAAAAATGAAAACTACACCGAGCGGCACTTATTAAAAAAAGTTTTATATATTGTACATTTATGCTTATTGACAAAAACGGTTGATTATGCTGATGGTATATAATTGATATACTATAAATAGCAGAAGTGAAATTTTGAAATGCAATAGAATTCTACAAAGTATCCTAGATCACTCTTAAATGAGGTATGTGTGCTCAAATTGTGGTTACTTATGCATGTAGCCAAACAAACGAAGCCATATATGCGATGAGGGTAAGAGCACACCGAATTAGAATCTAAAATGTATACTGATACTTATTTAGAACTAGCACAGAGTTGTACTTGCGCATGCTTAACTTCATTATCAGTTACGCGTGTTAAAAAAAGCACATACACACAATTTAAGAATAATCCGAAAAACATACTTGGCGTAATCAGATCAGAAATTGAGTACTTCAGAATTTATTTAATTTATTTATTTCGTTTACTACAAGTTACGTAGATAAATCACAACAAACAATAACAATAAAAACTAAATTAACTAAAATTAACTTAACCTACTATGACTAGATCAGAGGGGCATAGAGATCATGGTTCATTGGAGGGTTGGGTTGAGCACAAGTATAGGACAAGCTTAGGGAGGTTTTGGTAAGATGGAAGAAGGTGGCAGAATTATTGACCACCCGCAGCATTCTGGTAAAGGGTTCGAAGTGGTCATAGTTAGTACGATGGACTTTCAAGGCGAAAGGTAAGGAAAGTTCTAATGTTACGGCGGTTAATGTTAAGGGATATGCTGCGATGGACGTCAGGGAAATCGATAGAACCAGCTAGGGGTTGGTGAACGAAAACAATATAGGCGACATCTCGACGTAGGGCGAGGGACTGAAGGTTGATTGGTTTAAGGCGTTTCTCATAAGGGGGAAATTAAGGAGGTCTGTCCAAGGGAAGTCGCGCAGGGCAAAGCGGATGAATCTGCGCTGGACAGATTCAATCCTGTTAATTAGTGTGGATTGCGAGGGTGACCCCAGATCTGACAGGCATACTGAAGGAGTGGTCTGACAAAAAAGATGAAGAGCGACTTATTGACATAAGGGTCACAAATTGACCCTACCACATTTATGTAGACTTCGAAAACTACATTTTCTTGGTTAAGTAAATAAGGCGTAAACAATATACAAGCATAATTGAAATTAATAAACCCTCACTTGGAGAACAACACAACTTATTTTTAATTTTTTCGATGACTACATCAATTTTGTTTGATAGCAACCCAAACAATAAAAAGTTCTGATTTCTTGCGGTTATTGAGATTAGTTCCCAAAAAAAAAAAGCTTTTTTTTTTGTTTGCGCTACTAATACCGGTTTCTTGCGTTTTTTTGCAAATTCTAACAGAAGCGTTCTAAATGCCGAATGATTTGAAATTTGGGACCCCTAGCAACATTTTTAATCTTGTGAAAATAACATCAAACAGTATTGTTCACTTTGTATTAAACTCTCAAGCTAATAACTTTTTCTTTAGTTCACGATTTGAAATTTGCTTGGATATAAATCACTGCAAATTTTATGGATTTTGCAAGTTTCAAAAATCTATAGGTTAAGTTTATAATGAAAAGTAAAATCAATTACCCAATTAACGATTTTATATCAGTTTTTTTCTTATTCCATAATTTTAAGTCTTTTACCAAATAAAAAATGTCTGACTTCAGTAACGTGTATAAATTTCAGTTCAGTGCAAAATTTCTTACTTAACACGTTCGCGGACGGTATAAATTCACATGGGGTGTTAATATGATCACTCTCCAGAAGCTTTCCTTCAATGTTTGTTGGATCATATCAAGACAAGAGAATTTTGATGCATTTTATATGAAGATATAAAATATATAAAAAAAATCCTGCATTGCTGTCTCATAGTTGTAAACTTTCCCATTGAAAAAATAAACTTCTGCTACTGTTTTTTCATATAAAACAAATGTACTGTATATGCAGTGGTGACCCAGCAGGGCAAAACCAAAATACTGCATATGCAGTAGCCGTCCGCGAACGTATTAACCATGAATTCAAAACCAAAAAAATACAGCTATTGTTTCACATTGGTTTTTCTTCTAAATGTCGGGATAAAATAATATTTAAACTGTTATTACAACAAATTATTGAGCAAGTACCGACCTACTACTAATAGCAATATTTACCACAAAATTGTAGATCACAAAATGTTATATCACAAGGGTTTCGTTCACTGTTTTGTGTCTCTATTTATTAACAGGGTCAGATTATTGAACTTTTTACTGCTGGCTACATAATCTCTTTTTTATTCAGATAATCTCATCTTCTGACCCAATAGTTGAATCAAGTTTATTCTAACAGTTATATCTACCATATTGTCTTTTGTAGCTTTTTCATCCAGCCCAATTTGAAATGAACTACCAATAGTTTCGATAGTGGTGTGTATATGGCAAGTTGTTTCAAGCCTGTATTTATTCCTTGCTTGAGATTCCTATAGTCTTAAAATTTTATTAATATCTAATATCTAATATCCAAATATTAAATATTTATGTCAATCAAATTCATAGGGCGATTAATGCGAACTAATCCAGAAATACAAGTTTTAGTATACAATTTATTACATATTTTTAAAATCTCATTTCTTGACACTTATTCAAATTTTCAATAGTATTCGGAGTTTGTCATTAACGAGCTATAGATTTATTTTGTTTCAGAAATATTTCGAAAATGCTAATTTTAATTCCATTTAGTAAATTTTCGAACTTGTAAATGCTTCGTCTTCTTGGTAAAATTACGAAATTTTAATACACGATTTCATTCTTGTTTACAAGAAGAAACAAGAAGCTAACAGAAAAAACGTCCCGACAATTTACAGAAAAAGGGTCCGGATAGCAATGGCATCCCAGTCTCCTCTAAGCCTAGAATCTTATTATCGCTAAAAACATATTAACATCCATTTTAAGCTATATTTCGCAATACTACTGAGTAACATTTTAGAAATTGCTCAAAATTCGGTTTTGATATGACAGACCAGATAAAAATTGAAAATTTGACAATTGAAATAATTGTGGCTCAGGTACAGCTTAACAAAAATTTCAATTTTTCAAGATATTTTTAAGCCCAAATATAAGTTAGATAGTAAACAATTTTTATAAAATTAAATCTTGCGATATAATCATCATCAGCATATCAATTGCATGAATATAGTCAAAATTAACACAATTGACTAGTAAATGAATTGCATTGTATATTTTTATATATGTATTTTGCTGGAAATATACAAATTTATAATTGTTATACCTCAAAAGTAACCAAATCAACACAAAGAATGGTAATAATTACAATAATTGAAAAATTTGTTGTGACATTAATATGACGGTATTTCGTTTTAAAAAATGATTCCATAATTTGTTGGTTGGATATAATTTTGCGTTAGGTGCATTTGAATCTGTAGTAGTCGGTTTTTATGTTGATTTTGAGATGTAAGTGGCTGTCTTATGATGATTTAATAATATGAAATAATATTTTTACATTGCGAATTGAAATTGAAATTTTTACGCAGGATTTCTGATAAAATATCCATAATTTATGTATTACGTTAGGTTAGGTTAGGTTGCTGTGGCTGCCTAGAAAGACACACTTAAGCCAATTTTGGCCCATTGTGTTACCACGTAGCGCAGGAGACCATGGTTATTCGTGGGATTCGAACCCACAGCCTCTGGAACGGTAGGACAGCGCGCTAACAACTGAACTACCAGAGGCCCCTAATTTATGTATTAAAGAGTGCATAATTCCATTCTGGAGTTATCTTTTACGAGGGACTAAAGCGGTATAAATAGAGGCATTAAGTTTAAAGAAAATAACGTTTACGTCTAAATTAATTTCTAATCTAATCTACTCTTGAAGGAGGGTTCTAAAACGCAGAAGATCAAGTACAGGCACTTATATGAGGTTCAATGAACCAATGACAAAGTGTTAAGAAAAAACTGCAAAATTTTTTGAAAATCCCCATCCGAGAGCAATATTCAGTGAGATGAAGATCTTTAAGCATTTCTTATCTTTTAATAGTTCCATCTTGGGTACTTTCTTCTTGATCACATGTCAGTAATCCCTTTTATCCGGAAGGAATTTCCTAACAATTCCACCAATACCACTTTGTCAGTGGCTTTTCAGTGAATTCCAAGGAAACCAGCTCAGAAGTGCACCCATAACTAGAACATAAAGAGAACGGAGTCGTTTGTTAGGTTGTCACTCGAGGAGACATAAAAGCGCCGGAAAAAAACCTCAAACACTTCCATGATAGACTGGAGAGCATCCCGTCGGGCGCTCCGTTGCATACGCGCCGGCAACGGGAGTTATTGTCCCCATCAATTTGAATGTAACAAAATCTGACATGAGTGGCGCTCTGGGAGCGAGACTACGTCACCGTAAACAAGTGGATGACAGGGTTCAAATTCAGGGTATGCCTCTATTCAGTCTCGAACTGCCCCAATGGAGCGTAAAAATCCCTTTCATCCCGGGGCACTCTGGCCAAGTCATGGGTAAAGAGTACCCAGGGACCTGGCTATGGCTTTCAAACGCATTGCAATTTTAAACGGCTTTTAAAAGTCCACCCGTCCTCCGGCTCTTAATCCTTGTGCTGCGCTCAAAATCTACTTTGGCTCGAAAAAGCGATTTTCTTACGAGAATAAAAAAAAAACCTCATCTGGATAAGTGCAAACTCATCTCGCACAAGCCGCAGCACAATTTATCAGATTGCCGACTGTATAGCAGGCGTGACCTACAGATTCGGTTTAATTTTCACCATAAGGACTTCTGCTCCAACAATTGGTACGAGTCGATTGTTTCCTTCGAATTATTTGCCAAAAAAAAGCTCCAGGAAGATATCTGAGCCACAACCTGACTGCCCTCAGCTAATGGGCTGCAAGTAACCTACTTTACGTGTAAACAAGCGAAGTCATCATACGATTTTTGTCTTGCCTCCGCGCCCGCTTCATCATATTTGCTTGAAGCCAAAGGGCTGGCATCCTTCCAGATGAATCTTAGCTTCGGCTCTGTTGGACTCTACTTTTTTTTACTTCTTCTCACAACATCCCCCCAACCGGGTGAAATGAGTTCACATGCGGTATATGAAATTTAGGCCACCGTACTTACTACCGCGATGCTCATAATCATGCAAAACGGTAGAAAACCGAAAAAATTGTAGAAAATAAGATTGACTAGATTCGCACTCTTTTAATTTTATAATCAGTGATGGAGGTTAGCATCGGAAATAATATTTTACGCTGCAGGCAGCGGGGGCCGGGAAGCTACAGCTGCAATGCAGTAAGATGAAAAGGGTGTCGGAAACGTTGTTGGGATGCTGCGGAGGAGCTTTGCCGCTCAAGTGCTTTCGCATTCGGATGCTGAGGCATAAACAGACGCAAAAAGTTCAATGAAATATGTACTTAAGGAAAAAAATTTTACGATTCATCCTCAGCTGGAATTGTTAGCAAAGGCTGCTCTTGGTCTATCCTCCCGCCAGACGTCTTATGCTCTTTTACCTGAACTGACTGCCCTGAATCTTAATTCTGTTTTCAGACCGATCGATTTTTTTGCTTTTTGTTTGATTTGTTCAGAGAAGGATGTGCATGAAAAATTAAGGAAATTACCAGGAAGTACCGAAACAACAACTCTTTTCTATCCCCTTCACACAGCTTCAAATAGGGATCTGGATAAACAGTGGAATTTATCTGCAGAATATAACAAATGAGACATCTAAGGATAAGGGTAATTGGAGTTGACTAACTGGGAAATCAGGCTTGCAACGCAAGCAGAATTTTTTATGTGACGAAAATCTTACTGTTTCCTTATTTAACGGCGGAGATTTGCTCTTCGGCAAAATGCTTGGTATGCGACCCCGTTTTTTATTAGGTAAAAAGGCATCTGCTCTCATAAATATACACTCTCTTACTTCGGATCTTTTCTGAAGCTTATTACTAATGTCGAAAAGGCTGCCCCTGCCAGAGTTTGTATATACCAGCACCATTTCTAAGATTAGATGCTATCGTATTTTAGCATTGACAATTCTTGGTTGTTCCGTATGAATATTATATTGCAACATTTTACCGAATCGTAGTCATTCTGCCAATGAAAAATAGCATAAGTGATATAAATTATTATGATTATGATTATGATACATTAATAGGGTTAGGTAGGTTGGCAGCTTAATTTCATTGAGTAATAGATAGAGTAAAACACTCAGTAAGGCATCGCAGGGGACTCGCTGTTCTGAGTGCCCTTAAATTCGTGATAAGTGGAAGCATATACATAAATATGCAACATTGTGTGTGACCATAAATGACTTGCACAAAATAAGTTTTGTGACTAGTATTGACTGATTTAATTGAATAGTCTTGGTGCTAATTAAAATTTACCAGAATTTGTGCCCTGTGTAGTAATATGGTGGCTCTGGCACGTGCGAAACGGTTCATTGAAAATGCCAACGTTGTGTTGTTAAAAGAAAAGCTAGCTGAACTGGACGTCCCGACAACAGGCGTTAAGGCGAACCTAAAAATAAGGCTCCTAAATGAAATTGAAAAGCTGTCGGACAATGATTTAGAAACGTATTTTCCCGAAAATATGGTTGAGCAAGCGGGATATTTGGATACCGTTAACGAAGCCGTCTCTGATGCCGATACCAAAGATCATGAATTACTAGATGTGGCACTCTCTATACAACCTTAAAGCTCTAACCCATATGCAACTTCTAAAACTGCCTGGGGAAAATTTTTCCATTAGAGAAAGTAGCAAAGAACTACTGCTTCCTATGCCTTATCTAAATTCCAATAAGAACGAAAGAGATAAGAATAGGCAGCCAAAAATTCTCATCTACAGCACTTACAGTGTAGGCAATAAAATGCAGGGTTTTTTTATCACGCATTTTTAAAGGCGACCCAATCTGTTAGGCTCGCTGTGTGCCTCTGCACGCATGGTGTTAGTGCCGTCCCCAGGCAATGTGCCAGCATAGGGAAATCCTGAATTGAGAATGGGGAACAGGCAGGTAGCACACTCAGAACATATATACGGATGCGGGCTGTTTACATTCTTAAAGGCGAGCCAAACGTATTCGAACATGTGTACTGCTCTGGGTGATAAAACGTGATTTTAATTTTCGTTCCCCCCCCCCCCCCCCCATAAATTTTTGTCTTTTTCTCACGAGTGAGCCCTTTATTACTATCCACTTTTTGCAAAATCTGCAAGGTCGGTGGGCTAAGGGGACCAAGGTCGAAAAAAGGTAAGGGACTACGTCACGAGTGTTCCATCTAGTAATTCATGATCTTTGGCCGATACCCTGGACAGCGAGCTTGAAAATCTGCGGGAGTTGTTGAAAAAGGGAAAAGAAATAGCCGAATTGTGCAGGCAAATAGCTGAAATATGTGTTCCTGAAAGAGAAACTGCCACATACCGTCCTGCTTTCAATATTCGAGACGTGGAAGAGTCTCTTCCTCGATTTAGTGGAGATGATCACTATAGTGTCGAAAAATGGATTACTGACTTGGAGGAATCATCCGCAATTTTAGAGTGGGAAAAAGAAAACTTTTTTTTATATACGCAGAACGATTGCTAGTTGGTACCGCTAGGCTTTTTCTTCGATCTGTATCACCGAGAATTTAGAGTGAGCTCAAACAAGCGTTAATTAGCAAGTTCTCACAGAAAAGAACTAACGCTAAGATTCACAACAAACTTCGCAGCCGTAAAAAACTAAAGTCTGAGACTCTGCAACGATATGTACTGGTTATGCAGGAGATTGCATCCTTGTCAGCAATAGAAGAAGCCGATTTGATCCAATACATAATCGATAGCATCCCTGACCTAAAACAGAACAAAATTCTTCTCTACGGTGTCGATTCGATTACGGAGTTAAAATTCTTATTGCGTAAATTTGAACGAGCCTCATCAAAACACTTACCTAACACCTTCAAGCATCATCATGAAGGTACGAGTGAGCAGCCTAAATCTTCGCCTAAAATTAAGTGCTTTAATTGCAATGAGCTCGGACATATGAGCTCTAAATGCACTAAACCGAAGAGGCCAAAAGGATCATACTTCAAATGTAGTAGTACGGGACATAAAAGCCACCAGTGCGATGCTCCAAAAACATCAGTTATGAACATCGAAGATCCAGGCCACCAGAATTATGTACACCCGTTAAGCAACGAGTTCGAATTTTGCATTCACTTCATATTTGGGGGGGGTGATGGGACGAATTTGGAGTTTTCGTGTTCTCTGATGACCCTCTTGGATTCAGGAAGCCCTATATCCTTTGTACAGCAGAAGTACCTGCCAAACATCTTTGTGGGAAACATCGAGGAGAAGCATTTCAACTTTTGCGGAATTAAGGGTAGCGCTCTTTGCATTTTAGGTAAGGCATTAGTAACTGTAGATTTTAAAAATAAATTGACAGATATAGATATTTTAATTGTTAAAAATGGAAGTATGTTACGTTCGGCAGTATTAAGAAGAGATTTTTTTAAAAAAAACCGCATTAAAATTTATTAATAACGATAATTGTAAATATGTGAATAATGTATCTAACAAAAGGACTCCGGCGTACTTTTAATACCTTAGATTCTAATTTTGAAAAACAAATTTTAAATATTGAAATTGACGACAATCGGATACCTGAGTTAGATATAAATCCTAATATACCATACGTATACAGAAACGACTTGACAGAAATTGTCTCAAAAGTTTGGCTAAATGACAATGTCCCTCACGATTTCTCCCTTAATATAAAAACCCAAATGGATATAAAGTTGACTAAAACAGAACCGTTTTACTGCAATCCGCGTAGATTACCTTATTCCTATCGGCACGAATTGCAAAAAATTATAGACGACTTGCTAAATGGAAGGGTAATAAGAGAAAGCAATTCGCCTTTTGCCTCACGTAATAAAAGGAAAATGTTAACAATGTTAAACAGGATTAAAATAAGCTTTGTTTTCGGTTAACATAGCCCTAATTGGAAAATGCATTCCATTGTGTAAACTATAGGTAACATTTAGAGTAAAACTCATGTTTGTTAAGCTTAATTGTAAATTATATGTAAAGGGCAATCGACAAATGCGTATGGTATTTATTAATCGGGTCGATTAAATGTCAGGATGGCCGAGTTGTAGGCATCACAAAGGACTCGCTGTTCTGTGTGTCCTTAACGGTTCACAGTTTGTCGATCGCCTCTGCAAGATCGTTCGCTGTACTACAGTCAGTCGTTAATAAAGAGCCAAATCAGTTCGACGTACCGTGCGTTGTATTTCTATTAAGCCCTACACTACTAAATTTGAAAATTTATTATAAGCAATTAAAAAATGGTATCTATATTCTTAAAGGCATATCTATCAAGTTAAAAAAAAAAATAAAAATTATTAAGTAAGAGGAACTATAGTAAATAGCTAATAATTATTCAAAACTCACTTTTGCCCAGTAACGAGCAACATTAGTGTGTTCCAGTGAAAAAGCAGGAAACAAAATTATTTTTTTAAAAATTTATTATAAACTTTATTCGAATTTTATATATTTATGCTACATTAATTGTACATTTTACTTACTTAACATATGGATGATGACTTCAGGCTTCCAACTCTGAAAAGTATAACCATTCAACTCTCCAAGGCAGTACAATACTTGGGGGTACTCCAGATAGTAAACTATTCTGGAAGACTCGTGCGAAACAGGTTTATACTTGTAGACCGGGAAGCAATGACTGGACTCAGATATTGTTTGTGTTTATTGACGCGTTACGTTGTATGCATGTGTAAGTCTTCGATCGCGTTTTATTTTCTTCTAATGTGGACCGTATATCCCCCTATGATAGGATAAAATAGCTTAGACAATTAAGTACAATATATTATGACCGTTTTTATAGTGTCATTTCCTAATCATGATAGTTATTCTACCAGTTTTCTACAAAAGACCTGTTTTCTTCAAAGACTTTTATAAAAAACTGGAAATATAAAAATCCTAAAACGACTTTTATTCAAAATAGAAAATTAGAAATAGAAATGATTTAAGAAATAAAACTCCATTGTAAATAATTACTTTCAACAATTTAAAATAATAGCACGTAAAGATTATAGTAAAAATTACTTAAAATATTTTGATTAATATAATAACAATTACGATTCGTGAAAAAATAATTCATATTGGTCCCCTCAGTATTCAACCTCTGGAAAATTCTCCGTAGCTTGCGCAAATTGGACAGTTGGAAGCAAAAATATCAAGCGGTTAGTTAATTGAATATTATTATGGCTATCGCCCCTACTATAATTAATTATTAATAAAAACATAAAACGGATAAAATAGCGAAGATTTTTCGCGTATGCTAATATTTTTATTGCGACCTTCTTTATTTTTTATGAAGTTTTTAAAACAAAAATAATTAGTAGGGGCGATAGGTAAGAATGAAAAGAATGTCCTGCAAATATTTGGAACAGCACCAGCTGAAAATTTTGCGGTTTCTAGAAAAACGGGTCGTTGTCCTCTGCACTATAAAGCAACGCTTGTATTTAAATGATCAAAATTTATAAGCTATTGCAAATTTTGCAATAAAAATTTAACAGCATGTTCTTGGAAGAGGTTATCTCTCAAAAGTGTGAAAAACACAATATCTGTTTTTTTCAATATTCTAAACCAGAATGTCCCTTTTATGAGTTGATAGCAACAATAAATAAAATCGTTTATTGTAAGCCAATAAAATGCGCTGTCATATCCTCGAAAAGATATATGACAGTCGCGGACCGTACCTAATTTATAAAATAAGTGACTAGGGATTGTGTTAATAAATAATTAAAGTGAATCAATATTCTTGGAGTGTTAAATTACTTCGGTCTGTCTGGAAGGTGGGGTACTACCTGGCAACAGAGAGAAGTGACCCAGAACTTTGGGTTATAAATATTATACATATATTTTATGTATATCCAGCAGCCGTAAATATTTTTTTAATCAAGAAAAGAATATTAAGGGTAAATTTTCGACTATTTTATCTAGGGCGTGATTCAAAGGCGGATAGTAACGCTCTACTGGGCGCGTAAATTTGAATTTCGACATGTGGATGGCGGTAATTTATTTAGAAAAAAATAAAAAATTTGTTAAGCTAATAAAACAAAAATATTTTTTTTTTAAACGATTTTCATATTAGGTAAGCTACTTAATTTGTATTATTTGCGAATATTTTACTAACAAATTTGTTATTTGGTTAATTACAAATCTCATTGACTTTGCGAATGTCTTTGCTTCAACTTAACAAAATTGAAGTCAATTATCCTGCATCAACCAGAGGCTGTCTGCTTTGACATAGAGCGGCCTATTATCAATGCGATTAACAAATATCGAATGACGTGATCACGAAACACAATTACAGGCGATGTCAGTTAAATTAGCAATCAAAAGGTTTCCCTAGGGAAAGTTTCTGCCATCCATCGATTCTGGTGCAGAGGTGTGCAAAATCATGTTACCCGGTCCGGACAATCAAATTAAATTAAAACCGCCCTACCTAGCGTTCCTTCTGCCCGCAGCAGTTGTAGTTACCCACATCCCAAATAAAGTGGAGCAAATGTGTAAAGTGTAAATAAATCCCCTCTGGCCGCACCACCAAATCGGCGGTCCTTTTTCTGGAAGCAATCGCCAGTTGGGAGCCAAACGAGCGGGGGTGGGAAGGGGGAGGGGGGATTATTATCGCCGGCATCTATCTGACTTTTCCCGGAGCACTTACGAGTTGGCTCCCTGCAGAGATTTATCGAGGAGCCCCGCGATATCCAATTTCCAATTAAATGCGGTTACCGCATCATTTTGTTTGTTGTTTTTATCACGTGAAATTTCCTTCACAATCCCACAAAAAGCCCACACCCTCGATCTGCCAGAGAATTGACCTCACACTCAACATGACACTCGGTGCCCCACTGACTCCAAATCATTTGAAGTACTCTAACAAATTTTTGGTAAAGCAGGTCTAAGGATTCGGGGAACCCATGAATGGAGCCACTCCAGCGTGCCAAATCGATAAATACCTGCGGTTATCTCAGCGGTGAGAAGGTTGCAGGACGGATGCTGTACGGATGGGGGCTCCTAACGTATTTTGATCCCGTCGCTGTTTTTCATTCAACCCCAGAATCAATTCCTTTTCCCCACACAGTTGAGGACATCCCGAATTGCTTATGTAGCGCGACAATTTATCCTTTAAATTTTTGATAAATGCGACGCCCTGCATTCGACTAGTGTATGGTTACATCGCACTATGCGCTAAAATCACTGCAATCGAATGGAAAAAATAGCAGTTTTCGCTCTATTCTCGCATTGGTATTAAATTCAAGAGGAACACATTTTACGATGATTCTCTCTGCGGTTTGTTAGCGATTGATGCTATCTACGTCCTCATAATGCAGTTAAAAAAGAGCGTTAAAGCACTCTAATATAATTTATAATGCCGATATGCTGCACCATTGCATAACAAAATCAATGTTTTAAATTATTTTATTCATGGTGAATAGCATGTTTTAGATATTTTAGATTTAATAGATAATTTTCTTTTTTTCAGGGTGTGGTTATTAGAGAAGTTGAAGAGGGCACACGTTGCGAACAGTGCAACAACATTTGTGCTGGTTTTTCACCACACGAGTGGAGGTAAGTTTCCATTATTATAAATTATATAAATAAATAAAAGTTTCCTGAATATTATAAATTTACTAAGAAATTTTAAATTTCAAAAAGTTACAATCGGCCGAATAGAAAAATGGATAATTCCCTGTCCACTGATTCAAATTTATAGTAAAACAGAATAAATTCCTAAAATTGTAAACCTTAATATATTCTAAAACACATTTTCAGCAGTTGGCTTCTTTTTCTTTTGTAACAAACCATTATTTTATTTATTTCGGCAGATATACCATAAATTTACTTGAATATAAGAGCTTTTCACTTCGTAATTGAAATCATCAAACATTTTTTACACAAAATTAATATTTTGAAACTGTTTTCAGTTATATATATTAAATGAATATTTGATGAGGTAAGATTACTTAAAAGGTGTATAATTTTGTATTTAGTATTTACGCAAGATTGTTATGGTCTACTTTATTTGTTTGAAAATACTCATTAGGTAATATTTGGTTCCAAATAAAATTGTTTTTGAGTAAATTGAGTTTGCGCTCTGTTTTAGAAACACCTATATATGAAAAAGGTTTTTTTTCATTCATTAAATTGAATAGTATATATTTTCTTGTTACAAAAACGTTCAGCTCCTTAAACTTATTGAAAACAAGATCGTAAAGAATTGTAGAAGCATGATGTGAAAATCCAAAAATTCACCTTACGAAAACCATCGAAGAGGTATAACAAATTTTTTATTCGTTTTTACCTTTTTGGCAATTTAATTTTACAGCCATTCAATATAAACGTTTTTCCTGCAACTTTACTCGCGTCAAATCAAATTTTTCCAAGGTCGTATATGAAGATTTATTGATCTTCTGATTTCAAACTCAGTGCCGAAATGTGGAATTATTAAAATTTTGACCGAATATAAAGAAGTGAATATTGCGGATTTTATTTAGCGTTCTTTTAATGTTATTAACGTTTTAATAATTTTCTTCTCTTCTATTTCTTTTTAATAAAACCAAAGCAAAATGTATCTGGAATAATTTCCAACTACCCGTCAGGTAGGAAGGAAACAAAATCCAAAAAATAGTTAGTAGAAAAATAATAAAACAATTGTCTGCATCGTGCAATCATATTTTTAATTTAAGTTAGTTAAATTAATTAATTCTCAGCTTTCATAATGTTTTATTTGCAATCGCTTAATTATTTTATTGTGACGTCGCCCATCAAACACTATTTTTTACAATAAAACACTTTAAGTATTTTGAAATAAAACACTTTCAAAAGCGGAAATTTGCAGTGAATATATGGTAGACATTTGTTATATAACTTTTATAGCTATTATTATTTTCTCAATTTTATGTTTACACTGTTTGGCTAATTTTGGTAATGAACTCTTTTAACTGTGGTTTTTGAACATTGGAACACAAAAAACTGTGGTAGCCTTTTCTATTTGTGCGTAAAGTATGAATAAAAGATATTTCGCCTGAACAAAAACAAATAGTAATATTAAGATATTAAATTGTATATGGGAAATATTTAAAATTTCAATACCTATTCATTATTATCAATAATCTGATATAATTTCGTTTTTTATTCCGGCCCTGAGGTAATTTTGTACATGACTATTCGAAGAACATTTCATTTTACTGGCTTTGGAAAGATTCGAGTGATCTTGCATAGACATTACATATTAAAATAGTAATTTAGAGCTCCGAATAGCGTATGAACAATTTGGCACTTTTCCAAAATCAATAATCAATGATTTTCGTACTTGAAGACTGTCAAATCTTATCCACTTTTTTCTGTTATTGTGTATTTAACGAGCCTAAGACATTTAGAACCGTCCTCGTATCGTACTATTAGTTAGATACATTCTATTTCATTGCATCTTTGAAGGCAGAAGAATGCTAATATTCATTGCTTCTCTTTGTGGAAAAATTATCGCACAGCTTATTGTAGCACATATTTCTTGAGGTATCATTTATGCGTAAATTTACTTTGATATTTCGAAGTACTTTTATGAGTGAAGAAAGAATACAATTCTTGAAATTACTATACCAACTTAATAGTTTAGGCAGGTCATCTGAGTGTCCGTCTATATCGTATTATATCAAAATTTGTTTTTGCTTAGGTGAAATTTTAGATATGTATGCTGTAAAATTCCAAACTCATAGCAACACAATCCGCGTGAAGCGGCTTTTGAAACTGACTGAGCCTCCCTCCCTCCCGATAAAAAGGGCACCTTTCTCCTTCCGGTGAAATCCAATATCGACCGCAAGCGACTTCTTTGTCAATTTAATAACCCCGGACTTCTCCACTCGCAGCCGGGGGCAACAGGGTAAGATAACGCATTGAAACTTCTTGTACACCCTGCAATTCTCAGATGGCCTCGGGCATTCTGAGCCATTTAACCCAACTGCAGTATACCATTCAAAATTCATCAGTCTTTGCGACATTAAAAGAGGCGCGGGGGAATCTTCAGCTCTTCGCGAAGTAAATCGAAGCATTTAAAAATACCCTCCTTTTGGACAGCGAAGACGTTGGGCTCGCTATAGAGCAGTGCCGGTGGCTGTCTTCATGCAGTCATAATAAATAGGAAGCGAAATCGATTTCAGTCAGCAGTTATCTACGCCAGTTCTGCACGGCAGGCGGATGGTGCATCCTTTTTGGAATAAAAACTGCAATAAATCGACAACCCAGGCTCAATAATGGCCAAAAAAGGGGTAATGGACATCCTATCCTAAATAGTGCCTCTACGTGCCCATTTAAAAATTTTACCTCCGGATTTTTAAATTTAAGGCACAACGAGAAAAAATATAAAATATGATAAAATATGAGAAATAAGAAAAAAGGAAATAAGGAAATAAGAAATAAGGAGGAAAATTTGCTCTTTAAGACAAGGAATGGTGATATGTACTAGCGGAGGATACTACCACACAATTTTTAAAGGTACGCCGGCCAAAAGTTGCATTCTAAAGTTGACAGCGAATATTTCTGTTGTAAGGACTATGCTAATCTTGAATATTTCCGAGATTAATATTTGTTTGCAGATCGAATTAGTCGTACGAGTTCTGACTCCAAGAAATAGACAAATGCCAGAAGAGCTAGCTAATTGCCCAATAACTTTTGAAGTATTTACGTAAACTTAAGCCAAAGAAATGGATTTAACTTCCAGATGCAAGTAGATTTGCTGTGATTTACTGCTAAACTTGTAAGAAACTCTATAGAGAGAACATAACCCTTAGGTATTTTACATCTTATCCCAGCTTCCTTATAAAATTCGAAGTTTTTGGCAATAAGTACATAACTTTCAAGAAGTATTCATCAGGTATTAGCATTTAGATGAAAACAATAATCATTTTCTAGCATTGCAACAAAAGTTGATGAAGAAAATAAGATAAGACACATTCATTTAATAAATACTAAAAAAGCAAAATAAAACTATAATGAACTTCTAATCTAAATTAGATCATAGTAAGGTGCGTTTTATATTTATAACGCCACCAAAAAAATGAATGATTTCTGAAAAGGTATTGATTCTGGCGGAACACAATATATGGTATGACGAAAATTTTGATATTAAGAAAGAAAAAACAATCTCATAATTTTTAAAGTATAGTAAAGTAAATTCCATTAATCAATAGCAGCTCCCTTCTTCAAAATTGTATTAAAAATTCTCGTTTTCCTGCTATTGATGAGATTTCGAATTAAGTTCAAATCGATAGCATTCCCCATTCTTCCACTCTTCCCCGTTTTAGATCCTCAACAGAGTTGAATTGCCGATTTTCCGTCTACACTCGGCGAAAAAGACTCCTCAGAGATTCTCAATTTGATTGAGGTCAGGAGAGCATGCTGGCCACTCTAAAAGCTCAATGGAATTAGAAGAGAACCAGGACTTGGTTTCGTGGCTGATATGAATGCGAGCATTATCCTGCTGAAAAACCCACTGTGTTGCAGAATTTTGCCAATAAATGGGACTAAATTCATCTGGAGCACGTCTGTGTAGTCCTTGGTTCTCATTCTTGACGAAGTAAATTGCAATTCCAAACAGCCAGTCACAGAAAATGCGCTCAAACCATAAAGCTTCCGCCGCCAAAGTTTCTTTTGGAAAAATAGAGCGGTTCTTTTCTTAAATCTCGCCGATAGCTTTGAAAGCCGTCCGGTCCATCTAGGTTAGGTTAGGTTGCTGTGGCTGCCTAGAAAGGCACACTTAGGCCAATTTTGGCCCATTGTGTTACCACGTAGCGCAGGAGACCATGGTTATTCGTGGAATTCGAACCCACAGCCTCTGGGACGGTAGGACAGCGCGCTAACAACTGAACTATCAGAGGCCCCGTCCATCTAAATTCCACTTTTTTTCATCAGAGAATATCTCCTATTTTTTATTTTTTATTTCAAGGCGTTCATAGCCGTCTGGATTTTTCAAATATTTTGGACAACGCTATGGCTTCCTCCAATTCTTCATGCCAAATCCAACATTTTCAAGAAGAAGAATTTTGCCCTTTTCCAAATTTGCTAGGCTTGTACCACGTGGCTTCTTTACTAAAATTATTTAACACACTTTATTATACCCTGCCAATGCCGATTGTCCAGCGAGACTATCTCCAACAACGGTTTCCGCAAGTGGCGTTATAATTACGAAACATTTAAAAACCGCTATTTCGTCCTAAAAGTTGGCAAATGAAGTGGTGGGTTTACAATTTGTCAGTGCTTGCTTTCTGTTTATATATATCATAATTTTCTTCATATATTGTATTCCCCCAAAATCAATAGTTTTCCAGAAATCATTCACTTTTTGGTGGCGTTATAAATATGAAACACACCTTAGATATTATAATAATCCCTATAGGAAATCAAATAAATCTTTTTTTCTGCTTTGGGACAAGTAATACATCTCTATCGTAAACGTTTCTTTTCGTACATTACAACATCAAAAATGTTTCATTAAATCGCTTGTTTGATAAAAGAAAGTTTAAAAGTACAAAAACCCTTATATTAAGATGTTTTTTAAAATTGTTTAAATAGCTCCTAACTTATAAATTCTCTGTCTATTTCTTTGTCGACATTCCTAGATATAAAATGTGTCTCAAAAACCAACGACAAAATACGCATCCTTTTTAATATATCTCACTGCCTAGGCATAACTCCATTTAGGGCCTTTTGGATGAAGGCAGAGAAATACAGCTTCAAAATGTTTATAAAATAAGGCACTCATGTTGAAAATCGATCCTAACAATAGAAAGTTCAACACAAAATTATACTTTAAGCATGACGCGCATATATATATAGGTAATACTCACTCCCTCCACTTCAAATATTTCTGTCTCTTTCTCTTTATTTCTGAGGAATTGTCGATACGCTCTTACTAAATAGACTACATAAGTATAAAACTATGAAAACTACTTTGTTGTTATAGAGAGTATGGATGAACTTAAGGAAACAATAACTGTTCTTTAAATTAAAAATAGTCCGTTCAGTACAGATTTTATGTGGTAATTGTTTCGTACTGTTTTTACTTAAAAAAAAATAAATAATAAACTACTAAATACTTTTTTCTATTTAAAAAAATTTAATATTATTGTACTATAAAAGAAGTTCATTTCGATTAAAATTTGCTTTCATTTAATTTATTGTTCTGATAAGAAAATGTTTGAAATAAAACAAATTTCGAATAAGTATATGAAGTTAATAATATGCTTATGTAATAATTAGGAGGATAAAATTGCAAAAATGTTATGTAATTTTGTAATATAAAAAAAACATTCATTAAATTACAACATGTGTGCAAATACGTTTTATTACTTTTGTTTATTTAAACTTTATAGCTCGTAAATATAGCTCCAAAATAAAAAAAAAATAGCTGCTACTTTAATTGCATTTTGAAAAACCTAGCCAATGGGAAAAACTTTTTCATTAAATCTTTATATTTAATTAAAATTTCAATCTAAAGTATTTATTAGCGAAATTACATGCATATAATTTTAGTACAACTGTAGAAGTTACGGCTCTAACAGACGAACGGACTTGACAACATTAAAAGAGTATTATATTTGACTATGGAGTTCTAAAAATGTATTCTTCAAATAATAGGTCCTATTCAAAACCTAGCAATTGTATATTTCGAGGAATTGCCATAAAAATTAGCACTTTAGAGTTTAAAATTCAAGATGGTAAGTAAAAAATTTTCGAAATTCAACAAATTTAAATAAAACTAAGCAAAAAGGGTTTTTGAGAACTTTAAAATAGTGAACCGGCAACCATGGTTTTTAACACTAGAACTACCAAAACCAGTCAATTTAACTGGTACTCAATTCCTTCCTTCATTTAATTGTATAGTTTTGTAATTCTCTTTTGATTTATGCCAAAGTTTAATAGAATTGAGAATTACAACATATTCAAAAACCTTTTTCCATTAATAATTATTTATTCAAATTTGAAATCGTGTTAAATTAAAGGTGTAGAAAGTTGTTAAAATTAAAGACTTGCCCGCAGGTAGTTCTAGTGTTAAAATCCAAAGTATTAGAATAAAATATGATGTAAAATTAATTCGGTAACACTAATTTCGAATCGAGAATAAAAATTTATAAATTCCAAATGGCCGATCCAATATGGCAACTAGAATTATTCAAATTTGACGAATTTAATTGAATTTACGTACTAAGAGTATTTCGTGGGAACTATTCACGAAATTATTACCAAAATTATGAAACTTTAAATATTAGATTGCATATGGCGAACAATTTTCTTGAAAAACTAAAGTTTACAAATCCAGTATGGCGACCAAATTTTCTTCGATTCAAAAGTAATTTCATTAATAAACACATTGGAATAGAGTTTTTAATAACATAATAACCTTAACATTGAGCTTTTAGCATTAATTTCTACCACGAATAGGCAATTAGCAAGAGGTTTTCAGCTCTACTGTCCTTGCGTAATGTAACTTTACTATAGCAAATGCAAAACCAAAAGTGGAAGAAAAGAAATCTTTGTAACGTGGCCTGTGGTCCTTTATCACATCCACAGATATCAGAAGCAAAAATTAATTACATTTCACGGTGTACAGCAGTACATTCATTAAAAAATGTAACATCTGCAGTTTGTACCTACTGCTGACAAACTCAGCATCCGCTTTTTGAGTATCTACCATCTGCAAGACGCAATTACCAGAGACAATTTCTCTTCGTTGCGCTAAAAGAGTAAGTGCAAAGCGTCGTATAACAGTTTGTTGGTCCCATTTGCGTCCTCTTGGTGCTCCCCTTCGTAAATGAAAAGTTTAACCCAAGACAAATGCTTGAGAGAACGCGGCAGCTGACTGTAAGATGGCAGATAGTCGCCTTAGTGACCAAATGGCATGAAAGCTCGCGTTTCTAAAAGTAAAGAACTTCAGCTGTCGCAACTTGCCCCTCAGTGCTCCATTACAGCCAAAGGTGGAGTAGAGCATTTTGAAAAGTGTTTCGATTTTCCGGTGTAAATGTGAAGGCAGTCATAAATCAGAGGTGAGAGAAGAAGCGTAGTTGGGCGGCAGTTTGCCGCACGCAACATTGCATTTTTGCGATCTCATACTTAACCTAATTGGTGAGACATTTGCGCCGATTTCCACTAATCGTGATCGGCCTAAGAATTTACTGATTGAATGGTTGATAGGACCATTGGCCTTAGCATTTGATGGCTAACTGATAGTAGTTATTAGTGTTAATTTGGGAGAATTGAAAGTTAATTTTTATGAGCCCCTCGCACGCATTTCGCTAAAATTTGTACGCACTAAGTGGCAATCATTTTACTGCGATTTATCAATCAATTAATTGGCAAAGATCTATAGTGCTAGACAAATTTCAATCGAATATGCGAAACTAAATTCATTTTTATCATCATCTTAAAGGTCAAAAAAGCTGATACTTTCTACGATTTTTGTAAAAAAAATTGATTTTATCCTCAAATGCTATAGCAGCTATCTAATTCCATAAAAGACGTTGATGATCATATATTCGTTTATAGGGTGCTGCGCTAAGGTCTCCCAATCGATTCTACATGGTGTCCTAATCAACGTTTGTTCATTGACTATGGTGGGCTTCATATTGGTTTTGGTTCTTGCACACTCGGTATTGGTCGTGGTCTTGCATCAATAGAGTTAGCTTTCGTATTGACTGTCTAGTCTTAGTCCAGTTCGCAAAACTACAGTCTCTATTATATTTTCAAATATTTTGGATAACTTGTTTACTCGTATTTGGTAGACCTAATAGATAAAACATGTATGTAAATAACTTTCAGGTACTTACTCTGTTTAAGTTGTTAACAATAAAAAATATATAAAAATAAGGGAAAATAATGAAATTAATATTTTTGAAACTCTTTATGTAAAAATTCTAGAGCTAACGATAAGATTCAGTAACCTTCAGATCCGAAGTTTTGTATGCGAATAACTGCCCAATTTTGATAAAATTATTTATAAAATCATCATCATCATCATCATGAAATCATCTTATTTTGTATTTAAGTCATGAGTTGCCCATGGAGAGTTGAGGACAGTTCGGCTATAGGTATTAATTAATTATTGTTAGGAATATTTTGCATTGGAAGAATGATAATTCTCCACGTAATAAAGCTCACAATAATTCTCTAAAGCATATACGTAGACTCTATAACAAAAATTATATAATTATCATGCCTTGTTTTTGAAATGTAAAAATAATAAAAAAATATATATTTTAATCACATTTATCCATAACTTTGTACTTTAATTCTTTGGTTATTTCACATTTGTTATTTATATCAAAAGAGTAGCATAACTTAAATTCTTTTTGTATATAATTATGTTTTTACAAAAATTAACCAATATCTGTTGTGCCTATCCATGGCTGGATAAGATACAATAAAGTAATCACAGTATACTTCCGGTCGCAATTTTCTTTCCAAATTTCAAGTTACAAGTTACAGTACCGGTGAACATCTGTGTAACGAGTCGAATTGAGTCCGTCCCCCACATAAATTAATGAAACGTTGAATTTTGAAATTTGAATTTGAAAACGGGTGAAAAATTGGACAGAAAAATGACGGACAAGAAACTGAAAGTTAAATTTTAGACGTAAAAAAATCAAAATTTATTATTTACACTTAAAACTGACTGCAATCAGACGGAAAATACCATAGACTGAAATTTTTTAAATATTTTAGAAAAAAATTTCAGAGAAGTAAATCAGACGGAAAACAGGCGAAAATTTCTTAAATATTCGACTGATCAAGAAACTGCAGAGACGAAAAACAGTAGGAAATTTTAATTACCACGCGGTTCAAGATCATTGAAACATATTCCACTTGTGGTGTACATACAATAAATTAGAACTAAATATTGATAAATGCGAAATCATGACTTTTAGCAGATGCCGCAACCCCTGAATTTTAATTATACCTTATCATATTATTCGCTACGACGTGTCCTTTCTGTTCGGGATCTGCGATTGCAAACTAGACTTCATTAAGCATATCAACTGTATGTTAACTAAGTCCCATAAATTTTGCAATCTTTAACCCCTGGACATGCAAATAAAACTGAACTTCATACGACCGAAGATTACTGTTACATTTTAATTTAGATATTTGAATTTTTATATAACATTTAATCATCCGGGCGTGCGCGGAAAACAGGTCTTGACGAGTCAGACTCGTCAACGCCTACATTGACACATGAAATAAATGACGACCCTAACTCGTCATTGTATGTTAAGAGGTTAAATAACTTTATGTTTGTTTTCTGTTAGACCAATTCTTAAATACGCAAGTCAATTTTGAACGCCCTATTATCAAGTTCATTACGATTGTGTTGAATTCGTGCAGAAAATATTTGTCGGGCTCGCCCTCAAGGATTTACCATGAAGTAATCCAGTTCTTCTCCCTCCCTATAGTGATCGGCTGATGCTCCTTGAAATGCACTCTCTTCTGACATTGTATTGGTTCACTAATTATTAATTGGTAAGATAGACCTCGTTTCTTAAAACCTAATTTACTTTCAGAGCGATTGAACTCAATCTTAGGGTAGTGTCACTTCTACAAACTAGTTTATGTAAAAATAACTACAAATTTTTTTTAGTCCATTAATCGGATGAAGTTTAATGTAATAAAGTATTGATAAGTATTGATTTGTTTGACATTTATGTCGATAAACATGTATTAAAGAAAAGTCTATTTGAAGGTGATAGTCACATGCTTACTAATAGAACCAAATGATGAATAATCAGTCATACGATTCTACTTTGTTATCTAAAAGCTTTGACTGATGATTCTTAAAAAAAAATATATTATGGGCTTAGCGAGAAGTTGCAAAAATAAAAAAAGTGACGGAATTCAGACAGAAAAATTTAATTAATTAATTAAATAAGATTAATTTATTACCAATATTGATTACTATTTTTATTTTATTTTTTTCGTCTATATACAATTATAGAATTACATCAATCTATAGGATTTATTTAAAAGTTTATGTTTTGTATTAATTTTTATTTAATAAAATTATTGCTTTTATATATTTTGTTATATATACAAATTAAATCGTTGCCCCTTATCTAATTTAGATAGTACGAAAATACCAAAAGTGTACGTGCTCCAAATCGAACAGTTCAGCAACATGTGAAACCATAAATTTACGCTAAATCAACTTCACATTCAAACGTGGACAATCTATTTTTGTTAATTTCATTTTATGCTGCATGTTGTTTTTCACATTTGCCTTTTTCTAGAGTCTTTGCGGCGACATATAAAAGAAATGTTGGCCGTTTACCATTTCTGCCCACGACGATTACAGAAAATAGAAAAAAAAAATAAGCTCGCCATATATCAGATATGGTCCAGCCAGCATGATTTGCACTGTGGTATAAATGGTTTCGTTAATTACTACACGGCTTATTAAACATATTAATGGTGATGTCAGTGAGGTGATGTACAAAACACCATCCTATAAAGTGAATAGTCCTAAATATTATAGATATGTTCCAAATGTAATTTTATCTTTTTATCATGCCGCGAAAATATGCCTTTAGGCTCAAAACAATTTTAGTATTTTCTTTTTGTTTCGCGGTGATCTGTAGCAACTAAAAGTTAAATTTTTCTATATATTATATATGGTCTAACCTGCACTAAGTAAAATTGCTAAGAAATATGAGGAATATGAAGAAATATTAAGGTCAGTAGAAAATTAGTATTGATATTTTTACAGCTAAAGTTCATACTCAAAAATGGTGGTAGGATATATAAAAATCTAAAAAATATATTTTTCACCATAGAAATAACTTGTTTTATGACCTTCTCGAAAATCAGTTTTAGTTGATGATTTCACGCGACCTTTAATTTTTAATAATAAGAAAATATATTGTAGGGTTTCACAGAAACACCTTTAGAGAATAAGTTTCATATGGTAATTTTTGGGCCAATGTCGCTACTTTTAAGATGTTTTTTATCGATTAGTTTCGACTGTATTTTAAAGTTATGACAGTTAGATCTCAATTAGACAATAACAATGCCCCTATATGCGCTTGAAAGGTTAAAATCATTGTGTTGTTAGTTCTTTATATTTTCAATAAGTGTTTTGAAATTACCGAAATGGGAATTTTATCTTAGACTCATATTGAACTAATTTCTTCACTTTCTTTCGTTTTTATAGTTCCGTATGTCCGAATGAAAAAACGGAACCCTTATAAAATTGTGTTTCTCTCTGTCTGTTCGTTTGTTACAGCCAATTTGCTTCGAAACTACTAGACCGATTAAGTTGAAATTTGGTACACATATGAATTTCTGTAAGCGAAACAGAGACGTGTAGCGTAAATAAATAAATTTTGAATGTGGGGATAACTTTTGGTTGGCATATTAGAAAATTAAAAACAAACTTTACCATACCCTAAACCACCCCTCCCCCCCTAAACCCTCCCCTCTCACACAGTAGAACCTGTAAGAAGTCTATGATCTGAAAATAACGTAAATCTCTCAGTATTGTCCGTATAAACGTACATAATATATTCAGCAATTTCCCTGTACAATCCGGTACCATATACTTTTATTAGTTACCAAAAACAAATTTGGGTCAGATTTAAAAAAAAAATGGTAGATAACATATTCATCGTACTGAACCCTTTCGATGCGAGTTCAACTGGTCCTTGTTCGATTTGTTTTTGTAATCAAAGTCATTTATTGTTTTTTTTTACATTTCCAAACCAAGTTCCAAGATTATTTTTCTGTTTAGCGTTCCCTTTATTGGCTAATAGTTCGTCATAGGGAAGAATGCACCCTTCAGTCTTAACATCATCGTCACTTAATTTCTCATTAAAGTGGCTGTCCCATTTATAGGACATACATATATATGTATAAGGCTGTAAAGACTTTACTGACATTATAATTAATTTCTCTTAATCTACTACTTAATACAAAAAAAAAAAAAAAAAACATCTAAGAAAATAAATTGTTGCGCAACTATAGAGCAACATGTAGACTTCAGAGGGTAAAGCACCGCCATCGCATTGCTGGTCAGCATCAATCCTACCCGTCGGATTCGTAGATTCATTCACCGCCCCAGTTTAGCTTGCCATGCCGCCAGAAGAAAATTTTCTTGTGAAAACATAACCGAGGAAAACTTGTGTTGGCTTTGCTCATACGCAAGTTTTTCAGTATTTTCTTGACTGCTTAACGACGATTTTAGTTGTAGTTCGATAGTAAAGGAAAATCGTTTGAGTTTGGCGCGCTTTTTTCAACCGTTTCCAAGAGTTCGTTTTTTCCCATTGTAAATTTAAAGTGCAACGAAACAAAGGTGGAAATATTTTGTTTGATATACAATAGAAAATAATTTTTACAAAAATTTGTGTTGTGATGTTTTGGCAAATTTTAAATGATATAGTTGGCATTTATAATTTAAAGTGATTTGTTCCTTTTAAATTAGAAAAAAAATCGTTGATTTGCAGCAAATCGCTTAGTCTCCACGAATATCGCTGATCCATAAAAGGAGGGCCGCAATCTGGCATAAAACTATAAAATCTAAATTAGTACAGGTACCACTGATTCACGCCAATTAGTTTTCCAAGTAGTGACACACAGTCGCGAGGTAAACGTTTCTTTTGTCGTCATAGTCGCCATTTTCGCAAATTTTATAATATCCCGCTGCGATTAAATTAAGAAAATTTATTAAGTCTTCCGTCCAAATCCAACAGGTGGTTGTTTTATGGTTCAAAACGAATGACAAGAAGAGCAACATCTGTTTTGGGCTTTTCATTTTTTCAATAAATTTCATCTCAGAGTTTTTCAGGCAGCGTGCTTTGTCAGAGGATGCGACACGCGTGTGATTAATTGCTGCGGAATTTCGCAAAGGTGCAGAGAAAACGCAGTACAGTACATACTAAACTAATAGCATTCCGCATGTGCCTTTCTCTAGATGCTCATTGATATATTTTTAATTATTCCTTAAAGTTGCACGAGCCTCTGGTTTTCCCACTCCCCGTATAATTTTGACGCGAATCCACAAAGCAATTTGGGCGTAATATGCGATTTATTTTTAAAATTTATCACTTTTGCAATAAAGTTCGGGAATAGCTCGCCGAGTGTTTGTTTACTAAGCTGCGGGCTGTAGCCGTTTGCAATTTGAGAAATCATTTCGAATGGAATCAAACGTTTCTTTGATTTATTTCTGTATCTAGAATAAAAGCGGTATTTGGTTATTTGTATTTTTTTTCAAAGTAGACATAAAATGTAAACCACCACTAAATTTTAATTTTCTAAAAATCAAATCTTCAAAATGAATATTAAAACTTTTTCTTTCCCAATAATAGCAGCAACAATAGGATTTTAAATACCTATACAAATGTACGATGAACTCAACACATTTTGTTTCACTTCTCATATGCAAAAATAAACTTCACAAAAAGAGCTTAAACTTAAACAGTCATTACAAAATTATGTATACGTATAAAATGTTAGTACTTTGTACATTGTAATAGATAAAGATTTAATAACACTTTTCATTTGTGTTTTTTGCATATTTCCGCAAAGTTTCGTTGTAATTTGTATTCTATTTTTAGTCAAAAAACTCTTCAAGAGGGGCACTTGTCTTGTAAAAAGGCAAATTAAAATAATGTAAAACTGCCTTTAAGTTCAGGGCCCGCAAAACTTTTTACAAAAATCAGATAGCGACATCTTTAAGAGTATATAAAAATTTTCCAATTTACAACTCCAGTTGCACCGATTTATAGGTATATCCACAAAGAGAAAGTTTACATTGTTGAAAAACCATGTTTAAATTGCACTATTGCTAGTTCCAAGTTCTTAGATGAAACATCCAAAAAACAAACTTACCGAAAAATATCACCTAAAAACATTGGTAAATAACCTACAAACATTTGATCAATTTTATACAAGAAACAAATAGTTTTTGTATAGGTTGGGATGGGAGGATGTCAGATAGTCATTCTCCGTTGCGAAGAAATTAGTGTGCAGGTTCTGAGGCATCAGCTCACCGCTGTCCATTCTCACATACCCACATGGGTTAATATGTTTGTTCGACTTGGTTTACGAAAATGCTTATAAACTGCTACTTGTAATTCATCATATGAATTGTATTAAATGAAAATCTCACGAATTTAATTTTTTGTGCCATTTACCCAAGCCATATTAATATCTTTAGGCCATCAAAAGGTATTAACATTTTTCTGGAGTCACTAGAATACTCAATTGAGAAAAAATTTGTGCCATTAAACTTAAACGACCAACCTCTTTCAAGATTTCTCTTTTCTCTTTTATCTTAAGGGTGCAATTTTTTGTTTTTAAAACATATGCTTATTAAGGAAATTTTTAAGGACGTAGGAAAAAAGGTACATTCTTAAGCAGAATCTTTAAAAATTTTAAGCTTTAACGTTCATACCTGCCACATTGAGACATATGAGGTACTTTTAGAAATATTATAATGCATACTTTTTATCAAAATCTGACTTGTCGTCCTACTGTGTTTCGAACAGAAGATATTACGTTTTATTTGAGCTCACCTCCCTATACACTCAAAAATATTAGTGTCGTTAAAAAAGGGGTGAAGGAGTGATCATCGTGATCGCTAATCGCAACCTTGTAAGGAATCGATTGTCACATATTGGAACACTTCTTTACACACCCTGTATATCAATCCTGTAAAAACCATACAATGGCTCAGAAAAATAACATTAGCCTTGTGTAAAACTTGCTTAGGCAAAGTGCACGAGTTATTTTAAATAATTTACCCAATCTAAGGAAGCCTAAACTTAGTATAAAACAGTACACAACATACAAGGGCAATTTTTACCTAAGCATTAATGGTAATTTTACAACAGCTTTTTCCCTAGGTGTAAAAGTCTGCATATGCAGTCTGTTTGGTAAGAGCGTATCGCTCAGAACTCAATAATGCGATAAAAAATTAACAAAATATTATTTTTGCCTTATTATTTACTTTATTTTGTTTAATGCAATACATTTAAAATTTGGTGAAGTCACTGTTATTTTCTATTATATGGTAGCTATACATGTATTGTTCATATTTTCAACTAATTTTTCAGCATATTCTAGTTGTAGATCCTTCCAGGCTTTCTTAACCGATGATTTAAGTTGTTGTAAAGTGTAAGCATTTTTCCCCTGCAACTTTGCCTTCATAAAAGCCCACACATTTTCAATTGGATTAGCATCAGGACTTTGTGAGGGCCACTCCATGACATTGATATCCTCTTGATCTTTCCATTCGGTACAAAGACGACTTCTGTCTTTGAATCGTTGTTTTCTTGCAAGACCTATGATCGGTTTCCTGTTCCAAACCAAGAACCTGTAGACTTTAATAATTCAGAGTTCCAGTAAAAGCAATCAATTTTCCAAATCCTTGCGAACAAAACAAAAAACATCTCCACACATGAACTTTTATTGGGTGTTTTACAGTACGTATGATGTAATACCGTCCTTTTTTTAACTTGTTTAGATCCTTGATATGCTCAAAATGATGATTCATCAGTGAACACGACGATTGTCCAATTAAACGATTCAAACGGTTTTCAATGGGCTTTGCGGATTAAAGTGGTTTGATTGTAGTACTGCAGTGTTTGATGGAATTTTCCCTTATTCTTTGGCGTATGGTATAGAGAGACGCGTTGATACCTTTTTCCTAATTTGCTTCTAGCTCGCCTCAGCGTCATTTGTGAATCCTTTTCAAAAAGCTTCAAAATAGTGATGTCTTCTTTTTTTTATGTTTTTCTTGTTTTACCCCCTCCTGGCAAGTCGACGAAGTTTTTTTCCTCAGAAAACTTCTTACACCACTTCTTTGCAAAAAACGCATCCTTTTTAATATATCTCGTTGCCTGGACATAAGTCTATTTAGGTCCTTTTGGATGAAGGCAGAGAAACACAACTTCAAAACGTTTATAAAATAAGATTGAAAATCAATCTTAACCACAGAAAGTTGCAGCAAAATTAGACTTTAAGCATAACGCTCATATGTATAGGTAATACTCCTCCCCTCTACTTACACGTTCTATATTAAAATGATAGAATGAATATTTATTTATATATACATGTGAGTTTCCTTGGCACAATATCAATCTCATATGATCGGATCATAGAACAATTTGAATTTAATCGGATTTAAATAATACTGTGTATTATTCGACTTACAATAGCACAGTGCCACAAAAACAAGCAAAGGATCTGATCCATAAGACTATAATACACTTATGTAAAATTACATGACGACACCGAATACGAATATACAACTTGAAAAAAATTGTGGACGTTAGTTGTAAACCACCTCCACAATACGGGGAAATTTTCCCCAAAAGCTACAATAGAAAAAAAATACAATTTCTGAAATCATCTAGAAAGTATTTCTATATGTCTCAAAAAGCTGAATATTGAATTCTGTAATTGGGGTTTGGATCCAAGAAAACAAAGCTTTCAAACGAGGTACTTGGTGACCTTTACCATACATACTTACGCATAAGTCGAAAGAAATTGTAGATGCAAGAGTTAAATCTGAAATCTGAATCGAGTAATCGTTAAAAACGTGTGAAATTTACTGGATAATTTAAAAAAAAAAAAAAAAAAGTCTAGATAAATAAAAAATACAATTCAATGCCATCACTTGACCATTCGTAAGTATTTTTATAGGAAAGTCCAACTGTGTTCGATGTTCGCAGCCGTTTCCTCTACAAACAATAAAACGAGGAGAACGTAAGCAAAAAGCAATTCATTCAAGAGTCAATCTAAACAAAATTTCATTGAGGGAAAAATGAATTGAGAAAATCACTCATTCCCTCTTTTCCGACTGCTGCTTTGTTTTTAGTCTGATTTTTGTCGAGAAAAAAAAATCACAAAAAAATTTTGGGTGTGGGGTGGAAAAATTGGAAAGCGCCAAAAGAAAATTTTCGCAGCCGGTAAATGTTTTGCTAACAGACATTGCCGCCTGAAATCGACCAGAAGAAGAAGTAGAACATTTGGAGTGAGATGAACTCTTTCGGCAATTGAGCTCTGTCGAATGCATGAAAGCCTCCAAATACCAATCGTTGAAATTAGTGAAATTGATAACTCGCTAAGAGATTTATCTTCTTCCACCCACGCCCATTCGGTCGAAAAGTGTCCAGGTCCAGAATCGAACTGTGTTTAACAAATCCGTCGCATAACCGCCTTACTTAAATTCGCGGTTTTTAGACACGCGACGGTTGGCCTATGTTCCCACTGCGGTAATTTCTGGTAGTGTCGACCACCATGACTTATGGGAACAGCAACAGGACAGATTTATTTTGGGCCGGTATTTATCAAACGATGAGAAGATATGCAATCCCGGGTATGTAAAGAATGCTTCAAAATATTAATTCATGTTGTGTCGACACTCAAGACTTTACACGCATAGCTATTTCGAGAGATAAATTCGGGGAATGCGAACGATACGAACTAAAGGTAAAATTTTGCCCTTGAACTATAACACACATATTGTTTCAAAAATGCTTAAATACCGCAATTCAAAAAGATTTATGTTACTTATGTTTAATCAAAATCAAATTTATTTCACTGAAAATATTTGTAGGGGGATAAATTACTTCTTAAAGTTTACATCCAACAAACTATCAAATATTTGTGGAATACATTTTTTAATTTTTTACTCTAAAATTAGAGGTTTATTACAAGAAGTGTAATACAAAAAGTTTTGTCTTTGATTTTTATAATGCAATTTGATAGCAATAAATATTTATTTAAAAAAGTTATTTAATTTCCTAAAACTTTGCTTTTTTATTCGACGTAAACCTGAAAAAATACGCGCAATTATCTATACGAAACTTGCAAGTCATATCCGCACTATTCCCGGATGCTAAGAATTCCGTAAAATAATTACAAAGGTTCTGCGTATCTTAGCCTTAGTCGAATTTCCTTGTAGATGGTAGGATCAGATGTTCTACGTATTTAATTTGAAAAATATGTGTGTTTTAAAGGCCTATAGATATTATAAATGGTAATTTATATTTCGTGATTAGGATCAAGGCTTTTAATTGAGCAATATTTCAAACTTTTATGATCGCTTTTACAATTTAATGATTTTTCTTCAAAACGGGAACTCTTATTTGATAATTCATAATCTATAGAAAACGTATTATAGAAATAAGATTTGACTAGTTTTGCCGCAAACACATTAGTACTTGCTAGTTAAGTAGTTACGAATTAAAGGAACAGAGGCGGGATAAAAACAAAGCTCATGCAATAAGATAATCGTGCCTCATTAAATTGAAAACTTTAAGGAATTCAAGCAATTATTTTGTATCTTTATTCAAGTACTTCTAAGATCTTCTTGTAACCTAAGCAGAGTTACGAATTCTACGAATTTATAAGTTTGGGAACCTTACCTGCTTTACTAGATAAAAGACTCAAAATCTAATTCTCTATTATTAAACCGTGAATTGTACATACGAAATGTTAAAGTATAAAAGAACCTATGTATCTTCCTATGTAGCAAAATACGCAATTGAAATATAGGAAATATTTTCAGCGCTTGGCTGGCACTATAAAGCCTTGCGATTCAAATTCACATCACACGAAAATAGTTTCGCTTTTGTTTAACCCTCTACAATCTCTTACTAGTGCGAGGCGAGAGCAAAATGCTAGTAAATCAGTCAATGTCTTATCTTGAGAATACTTTAGACGGCTGGCTGTATTGATATCCTCTCCGTCCGCGAAGCCTCCTGGATTTGCATATTTATCAAGAAAGAACCGCGAGAAAATCAATTCCCATTATGACAGGCCCCCACGAGGTCGGCTGTTGAAATTCAGATGAGCTCCGCCTGATCCGGGATCATTCGTTTTTCTAGCAGATTCCTTCTTGGATTTTATTCCACTATTTCGCCCAGGGTGTTGTGTCATGCCCCTTAGCGCTGGTGACAATAAGAAGGAGAATGGTTCGAGGTCGTGGCAAATTGGCCTCATGAAGTCTTCGATTGCAGTTTAACTGTCTTACAAATTGGAAGTGGCAGAAACAAACGACTCCCAGAGGCAAATGTCGGGGTATCATGTGTCGAAAATGGTATGCAAGGGGCCAGTGGTAAATGCCACTTAATGAAACAAATTAAACGGCAAGTGAGAAGGAATCAATCGGACAAAGGTGGACGACCGATTGATTGCACGATGGCACGAAAGCAAAGCAGGTCCAGCACGCCGTCGAGTCGCCACCAGCACTACCTTAGGTTCTTTTAGTTTGCGAAGATCCGGCTAAAGAACGCAGTGGCGTTGGCGTCACAATTAAATCTAACTAAGGAGGTCAGATTCGCGTCAGAACTCGACTCGACAGCCGGCAAGCCGTTTTGGCCTAGGTAAATTTTTTCCATTTTTTTCCTTTTTTTATGATTTTTTCCACATTTGCACACACATTTTAAAGTTCACCTGACGCAAGGTTGTGATCTAGTTGCTTGCTGAAGAATTTATTTGTTTACCTTGCCAAATTGGCTTATCGCGCTTTTTATAGGCCACCAGTTTTCACCTGCAACGTGACTGGGTTTGATAGCAGGTTTCGAGGGTTCCAATGAAATATTAGTTATTTCCAGAAACTTCAATGATAAATTCAAACGCAGTTTAATGGCAACTGCTAAAGTAGACACAAGGCTGTTCAATATGTTTTGCCATTCAATTAAAGATGGTGCTATTAGATTCGTCGTTTTATTTTTCTAAAAGTGATACTACTTTTTTATAGACAGGTGTGAAGTTTCATGCAGATCTGTTAACTTATTCGTACATTTGCAGCTGTTCAAAATTGAGTCACAGTATTTTTGTACAATGGAAAATCTGCACTATCGTGCAGTAATAATATTCTTATTTTTCGAAGGTGTAGCACCAAAGCAAATTCATGAGCGATTGTTCGAAGTGTCTAGGGACTCTTTACCTTCAATTTAAACAGTTAAAAGGTGGGGTGCTGCGTTTAAAAATGATCATACAAATCTTGAAGGTCAAAAACATGCATCAACACCAGAAAGCGTAGCAAAAATACAGGATATGATTATGCAAGATCGTCGATTAACCGAAAGACAGTTAGTATTATCTCTAGGCATCTGATTAGGCAGTGTGAGCAATATTTTGGCTGAAATTTTGGGCTACAGAAAGATATCTGCAAAATGTGTGTCGCATTTCCTAACAATGGAACAAAAGCGCACTCGTATGCAATTTTCTCAACAACATTTAGAACGTTTTAGGAAGCATAAAAAGGATTTTGTGCGTCGTTTTATCCCTGTAAATTAGACTTGAGTCTACCACCATGGTCCTGAATCAAAATTAGAGGCTAAAGAGAGGTGTGAACCCAGTACTTTGGCTGCAAAACGAGTTAGGGTCCAGAAATAGGCCAAGAAGGTGTTAGCATCAGTGTTTTGGGATGTTTAATTCTGGCGCTCTCACATCTCAAAAAATTCATGCGTCGAAAACAGTTTTCATTCAACAAAGCGGTAATAGCGGCCATGGAAGCGTACTTCGACAGTCTTGCAGATATTCACTTCAAGATGGAATCCCTAAAATAGAAGTTCGTGTCTTTGAACAACCAATAAACTTTCTTTTTCATATACAGCGTGATTTGTAATGAAGTGTTCCAACATGTGCCAATAGATTCCTTACAGTACAGTATTAGCATTCACGAAGAGTAATTTTTTTACAAAATCCCTCCGTCTTCTCTTTTTTAACGGCTGAAATATTTTCGCGTGTGCATAGAGGTGAGCTCACATAAAATGTAACTTCTGTTCGAAACACAGTAGGACGACAAAAGTATGTACCTCTCTGTCACAATCTGTTAGCAAATGGTGCAGGTATGAACGTCAAAACTTAAAATTTTTAAAAATGTTGATTAAAAATGTACCTTTTTATCCCCCGACCTTAAAAACTTCCTTAATAAAGATATGGTTTACAAAACAAAATAAATGCACCCTTAAGATACCTTTCAAATAAACATTAATCATGTATATATCTCTAGTCCGTCTAAAGCCATTAACATTTGGAAACAATAATTGGAAAAAAATGTCAAGTTATTAAACGACCAACCTCTTACAAGAATTCTTGTGTTTCAAAGTTCAGACGGTCGTTTAATGACGGAAATTAGAACAAAAGTTATTACGTTTTATATAAGCTCACCTCCCTGCACACTCGAAAATATTTCTGTCGTTATAAAAGGGTGACGGAGGGATTTTACGAAAAAATTGCTCATCGTTAATGCTGATTATGACTGTAAGGAATCGATGGGCACATGTTGGAACACTTCTTTCCGAATCACCCTGTATACACATATTTATATGAGCAAAAATTGGATGAGACTGGAGAAGTTACAAAGCTTTGATTTAAAAGCTCATTTGAAAATAAAAATTCAAATAAACTTTGTTAAAGGTTATTACTATTTCGTAAAATGTTTAAGATATTTTATTTCTAAAATTAAACCGATTCTTTAGTGGTTCCTAGAATTCATTATGAACTGATTCCCACAATTAATCATAAATAACCCATAATAATTCACCAAATACTTTTCAATTCCTGCCACACACAGAGCTGCAATCTGTGGAATTGTAAACCAGAGCCATTTATTTATATATCTTACCTATTTCATATCTATTCGCCGTGAGCATAATTTCCAGACTATGGCCCAATGACCTTTAATAAATAATTATAAAGTAACTACTTACTAATGGTATGCTATGCGGTATACTACAAGTTATTTTACTACAATTGCAACTTCCGTTTTGCTTTGTATTTTATTTTTCTTACTATACTATATATTGAAAATCACACTTGCCGTGCGAGAAATTTCATCAACATTTTTCTATCTACACTTTTAAAGCAGCAGAATTGAGTAAGAAGCTATGCAAACAAAGTTATGGTATGTTTGATTTTGCGTCTTAACCGAACCTGTTTGGGCGAGAAAGGTCTCCCACCCCTGGAAGATTACGCGATACATTAAGTTATACAATAAGAAAACGTCTGTGCTGCATAACGTATCGACCAGTCATGGTTTCATTGGAAGTGATCGCGTGTTGCTCGTTTAAGCCGTAAGGTCGAAGTGCAACTACTCTTGTGGCAAAACAAAAAAGACCATAATTCGATGGAGGGAACTGTTCTGAACGCTCTCTCCGAGAAGTCCAACGAACGCGGAACAAACTCAGGCTACGATATTTTCTTTTACTTCATTCCCCGGTACTCTTTTCGCGATCTTTTATCCATTAATTACGGCCGTGTGCAGTAAACAGAAATTTCGAAGTTAACTCCAGTCGTTAGCGGACACTTGTTGCAATCGTTGCGGATTTGTTTGTGACGGGGCGCCCATCGAACAGACGCCACTGGCAGACGCAGAGCCCCGACTAAAACAGCTCGAATTGAGTCTTAGGAGTTTGTTTGGAGCCCGCACTGAGGAACACGGAGGGCTTCATTCAGTGCAATCGCGGTTAGTCGACTTTTCGCTAATCAACTTACAAAGATCGCGCGTTACTCCAGAAAGCCTCCAAGCAGCCTTGGACTCGATAGTGAAATTGTAAAAATTTAAACTATCATTTCAACCTTTATTGCGTGGAATTGCTCCCTTCCTCCCCGGGGGCTTTTGTTTTGCAAACGTTAAAAAGTGTGAGCTAGCGTATAACCTTGAGGTATGTGACATGTTTAAAGACTCATTGGAAGACCTCGCGAAGAATCGCAATCTCAAATTAGATTAAAGGTTATCCGCTCGGTCGCGGAATGTGTACCAACGGGGTTAATATCTCCCGAGCGTGTACAGGTCGCAGTAAGCCCATTTAGCGCTTCAATGGCTACAGCCGCCCGCTATGGACAAATCAATTGTCACGTTTTCCGCTGATTATTTATTGTTGATTTCTGAACAAGCCAATTTCCCGTATTTTCCTTTCCACTTTCAGCGACTAGTCACCGAACTTCAACATGGTCCGCGTTAGCCGATGATAGTGAACAGTGCACCGCTGCATTTTACTCCTTCCCGGTCGCATATGCATCTCGCGTCGTTTTATGTTCTACGTATAGTGCGCCTGGCAACGAGGCGACTTTAAGGTCTAGAAAGATAAGAAATTGATCGCGCCGTCTGGGTGCAAGTTGAGTGTGTTCGATTGGGTCTTATCACGGAGACGTGAAAAGGCATATACTCGTATAGTTTTTGTGCAGTTGAAACACGTAAAGGTCGATTATAGAAAATGCGCCTAATCGACGAGTTCGATGAGAAACTGTGGCTGGCCCACAAGGAGCACCTTCTCAAGAGGTCCGATGTGGCAACGTCTAGCGACGACGAGTTTCTCGTAACGCCAGTGTTCATCCGGAAGACACCAAAGTTTCCATCGCGAGAACGGCATATGGCCATCAGGCGAAAGAAACCTTCACAGTCTTCGACACCATCGCTGTCCCCTCAGTCGAGCATAGAGTGCTCATGTTTGGACATGTAAGACATGATTTTTTATATGATTACTGTACAGGATAATCCCAAAAGATGTGCATCACTATATGCCAATCGACATTTTTTAAATGTCCATATTAGCAGTTTTAACACTGAACATTTTTTCTTACACGAGAGGAAATACATTTTAGTAAAATTACAAACTTTGAATATAAAGCCTAAGAAAGCGCAATATCACTATATGAGCATAATAAAATCTAGCTTGTATTAGTGCAAAGAATTTTTGTGTTAGTCACCAGTGCAGGCAAAAATAAAACACATTTTCTAATACACAAACCCCTAAAAAAATTTCCTTTTAACGCCGCCATTTTTAAAAAGGCACTCCGCATCCCAAGATTATCAAATACAAGATTCGGGCTGTTTACATGTTTTCACTGTGCATTTTTAAAGGCGGGCCAAAGTATTCGAACGCGTGCGCTGCTCTGGGTAGTGAAACGTGGTTTTAATTTTCGTTCCGCCTCGCCCTAAATTTTTGTCTTTCTCTCACGCGTTTCTCCCTTTATTATTATCCACTTTTAGCAAAATTTGCAACGCCCGTGGGATAACGGGACCATGGTAGAAAAAAAATAAGGAAAAACGTTACGAGTGTCATCTTGTATTAGATGATCTTTGTTCCGAACCATGTGAAGTCAGTGAGCACCCTGTGCTACTTCTCTTTTTTCGTCTTATTTACTACACTCGTTTATCTCTTTCTGCGGACATCCAGGCCAGTCTCCTCAGACTTTACTATATATTCAAAGATTGCAAAGAATCATATCAACGTTATCGCTGAACCACTCATTAAATAGTAAACATTAAGACACATCCAATGGTATATTACTTGTAAATATCTGTTAAAAAATGTTGAATAATTGTATTACTGAATTCAGATACTGAATTTCAAATTTAGGTAAATTGAACTGAAAATTGAGTTACTTCATCCTTTATGCTGAAAATTGTTTGCACCAAGAATGCAATAATTGTGTGATCTAAAACGGCGCCCTGGCTTTTAAACACGAACACAAAGAATTACGTCGATATCTTCACCCTTTTAAAATTTACGTGAAGTCACTAAAATTATTTAGTATGCCTGTATGAATTCAAATACGCAAATATACATGTGTATATAATACAATTTGGAAGTAAAAATAAGTTTTCAGGGTTATTTTATTTTTGAAATTTTTAAGCTTTATTCAGAGAAATTGGTACAATATATTTTATTCAAAGTGTTGTCCATCTTTAGGTACGACTTTTCCCTATTTTTCAGGCAGCGTACGGATTCTGCATCGAAAAGCTTCCCCATCCTTTGAAGCGATCCAAGAATGGACCAAATTTTTGGCTTCTTCGTAAAAAGTGAATCATCGACCGCAACAAGTGGTAGTCGGAAGATGCAGTATCTGATGAATACGGCGGGTGGGGTAAGACATCCCATTTAAACGCCTCTAAAGTTTCCTTGAATTCTATTACAACATGTGGACGAGCATCTCTTGGCTTGAGTTCATACGGAACTCAATTTCCTTGTTTTTGTATCATACCCTTTGATTTTGAAACGGTTTTAGCCCCTCTTCAGTTTGGCATGAATCTTCGAATAATAACCCCTCCAACTCAGCATCTCACATTTTACTGGCTTGCCTTCGCGTTCTTTGATGGTCTTATTTTGAGAGGAGATTTGAATTTAGATGGTCATATTACTATAGGATATGGTGAACTAATTCTAAAATCTATTTATTTATCTATTTTTTATTTTTTGTATCGTGGGATCAAACCAATTAATGGAAAATATTATATAAAAGCAAGATACCAATATAGAAAACCGGTAACTAAAAATTCTGAATATTTTTAATAAAACCTAACATACAAATTAGCAGTACTTCATCAGATAAATTGTGTTTAGCAATATTTTAAAACACAATAAATTAGTATTAAATAGTAAAAAACAAGTAGCTTTATAAGTGTCAACTTGTGAACTACCGATCTTTGCAACTGAGCGACTATCGGTTGATAAAAAGAAGATAAAGATTGAAATTGTAGAAATTACAATAAAACAAAAACGATGGTCTAACACACTAAAACGGAAACGACCACTGGTGTTCAACGTGGTAACTCAGTTCAAATTAAATACAGATAAAATATAAATTATTGCTTACCAACCTTAGCCGTCTATGTAGACAGAAATTGAATATGTACACATAAATTGATTTCTCAAACGGAATCAGTGACATAAAAAAGCTTACCATATCAACTTGGATATAAATATTAAACAGTTACTCAAATTATTGATCATATATTGCGACATTAACATTTAGCTTTATTTGAATCGTTACTAAGTAAGAGAATAGAAGAGGGATGAATAAATAATTACAGATAAAAACATTTTCTTTTAAAACACAAAAAAGAATTTGAAAAATTCATTTTAAAACCTTGATATGCTTGAGAAAACAGAAAAAAATGTCGTTTTTAATCATGTAGTTGATTTTACTTTAGTAAAATAAATTTTCATTACCATTTAATATTTTTATTTATTTGCTCTTATAACGGCCTGAATTCTACTAGTAACTGATTTTATTAAATGTTCACAAACCGAAGCCGGAATATTATTCAATTTCAGACTTCCTATGCACGGCTCCAAAACTCGTCTAAGGACGAAATTTTTATTAATAGATTTCTTGACCTGTACCTATAAATGTTCGATGACATTAAGATTAGAAAACTGCGCGGCAAATCTAATATATAAAATCCCTGCTTTATTAACTACACAATGGTCACTCAACTTGTGTGTTTCAAATCGTAATCTTGTTGAAAGAAGACGTCCGACACATTTTCTGTTGTAAACTGCCGAGGAGACCAATTTCGAGGATGCCAGTCAATAGCCATCTTCCTTCCGATGATTCCGTTGTATTATCGGAACTGGCTAACCTCATATTTTATTTGTATGACATACTAATCCCTCCCTCCTTCCAATATTTTCTCTTGCAAATCAATATGCAAAAAAGGAGGAAAATTCTCATGTTTTTTTTTCGAAAATTCTTTTCATTTGATTAATTACTTAGTTTAGTCAAGGTAAAATATTGCTTATTATAAAATAAGAATAGTCAGATTGATTCTGAGTAGCTCTATTCATTATGTTCTTATCAAAATTATGTATCGAAATGATATTTTTACGCGTAGAAGGTTAATATTTTACGTTAGAATGCCTTGCAGAAATTACCTGTAAGAATAGTGGAGCTATCCACATACCTAAAGCTTTTATCTTTCTTTAATGATGAAGGAATTTCTGCAGAATACAACTTAAGAACAAGATAAATTCCTTAAGGGGGCAAATTTTGCCTTCAGGCACTTAGAATCTTTCAACAGAAATTGTTTTCTTTCAGGAACTCAACCTTGCTGTGAATCACCTTTTGTAATTAATTGCTGTTGAGGGCTATTGTGGCTTTTCGTGTTAATTGATTTCCCGTCACGTTAAGACTTTTTTCCCATTACCCTAAGGGGTAATGTCTTACATATTTACTAAACATTTCTAAGGTATTCGTACTCTGAAAAGAAAGTTTCAAAAAATTCTTTTCTTTGAATTACAACTAGTACTAATCGAAAATAAGGTCTACCTAGATACAGATTTTATGCTATTAAATAAGGATGTTTGGATATGCATACATATACAACCCTCCATTCTGTAAAATTCATCAAAATCGTTAGAGCCGTTTTAGAGAACTCAATTCCATGCAGAATTCAAAATACGTTGGTACTTCAACTACAAAGAAATTTTTACGGCTGCTGATTTCAAACTCGCTGTCAAAAGTTATAAATTGCAGATAAACAAATACTCAAAACTATTTGGAGTACTTCGTTGACAATAATGCCATGTTTAAGCCAAATTTTCAATTAAAATGTGCACGAATGTGAGAGGAGTATCACAAAACGCTTTGAGGTTGGTTCGATACTTCTACACTTCGGTAAAGATATATTTTTCCTTATGTTCAAACGTTTTTTATTTAACTCCTCCGATAATAATTTAAAACATATAAAATTTATATACAAAAATCCAAGTATCCTCACTTTGTTTAGAGAAAAGCTTAATATTCCAGATCTCTGCAGCATACGTTTTGCAAATTTGATTTTCAATTAGTTCCTAAAATAATACCCACATTTTAACTTTAAGTATTTGTACGTAATTAACTTAACTTTCTGGGTGTTATTGATATGCAAGTAATCTAGATCGATAGTGCATATAAGTTAAAATTTAATAAATAGTGCGCAAAACGAAATTTTTAATTGTTTTCAAGATTTTGTGTACCCTCAATGTTTACTATTTTTTATTATAATTTTATAATTAGTTTGCTGTGCCTTCATACATTAAGTTAAATCTTAAGATGTAAATTGCTAGTAGCGGACATTTCAAAATTATAAATTATATACTTTTCAAAAATTCTAAATTGTTAAGAGTAGCTCTTGATTTAAACAAACTGGTTTTTAACGTTGAAAAATTAGAGAAACAAATAAGCAATTGATAACACAATTTCAGTAAAGTAAGTATGCTAATAAAATCTATTGCAATAGTGTGACATCACGTATCGGGTGCGAAAGGGAATCAAAACATTGTCCTATAAAATACAAAATAATTAATAATTAATAATTTATTAAAAACACTATTAGATTGGTGCTTGTCGAGTAATACGATAAAAAATTTCGTAAGAACGTGCAGTCAGTGTTTCATTGCTATAGACACACATTAATTTCTTAAACAGTAAAGAAAAAGCACAAAAATCGATAACCTATTGTTATTATTCATATGGTCAATAGATGTGCTTTCATCTAAGTGAAGGTCTGGATCAACAACTCAACGTGTACCTTCACAACAACAAAACTTTAATACACATTTATCCATCTCTACATCTAACAAGGAAAAATAACTTCTTATAGAGGACGCTGTTCTCATATTTCAATCCTTCCAGTTGGCATTGAAAAATTAATGGTTACTGGATTATATGTATATGATGCGGGTTCACTTGAAAGTGAAGTGAAATTGAATTTTAGAGAGAGCGCCTAAATAAACTTACATGCCCAATTAATAATGGTTTTACTAAGTTAGGTTAGCTCGGAAATTGCTTCGATTGTTGAAATAACAAATTCTTATCTCTAAAATCGCTAGATCGATCATTGATCTGGATCACCTTTTTCATTTGTTACTGATGCAGATATTATACCGGAAGCAAAAACATAGCTAATAGCTCCATTGGTGATTACCACATTGTTTAGAAGGCTTTCTTGCATGAATTCCACGAATTGTTTCAACATTTCTGGGATCAAGATTACCCAAGCCTCTTCAATGATATTTTCAATCTCTTTCATAATATGAAATTTTCTTAGCATTTTTATTCGCTATGTGAACTAGCCATCCGCAAATGTTTTCTATAAAATTCACATCACAATAAGGAGCCGAATGATGCTATACCTCGAGAATATTTGTTATTTATGCCTCAAGACCCAGCTTTTTATATAGAGTTACTTAAACTTATTATGATATTTTCCTGTAATATATGTATTCCAAAATTTTTGGTTTGCAAATTTCAGAGATACGAGAGAACGAGGGGAAATGGTAATTTTTACCCCACATTTTTGTGGATGTCGCCCCTAAAAAGAGCAATCGAAAATGTTTTTTCTCATACAAAACACTTTATAATTCCAATGAAAGAAAACACCATAATTAAAAAATAAAATTCACAACATAAAATTCAAAAAATGTTCGAAATCTATCTCCAATAGAAAAGCCAAAAAAGGGCTAAAGTCCCCAATTCACACGAAATCTCCAACCTCAAGCGACGAAATTCTCCATAAAAGTGTGAGATTCAAGCGTCCAGTCTCACCACCCACCTATTCTATCGTTGCTGAACTATTTTATCGCAAATGACTTTAGACTACGCCTTTACTTAGTGATCACGCTATCACCAAAATCTTACGGTGTCGCTCAGAATACTTGAATACTCCTCCTCCTCCTGCATGAGCCAATTTTCGATTGCGATTTCAGGGTCAGGATCGATTTTTACGGTGGGTGATCTGCGGTTTACCGCATATACAAAACAATTAATATGTCGTTTTTTAATTCTCATGAACAATTAAATTTTTGAATATACAAACCGTAAGAAACGTCAACACGACTACAACATCAACTGCTAAATACAAAATTGGTCGAAGAAACAGCAAATGAATTAAAAAGTAAATAAAGAATGAAATGTTTAATTTCTAATTACGTTCATATTAAAGTTATTGCAGAAAACTTATTAGTAAAGATAAGCTAAAGGATCTTCCAATAGGGACTTCCGAACTTTGACAGTTGATAGCGGCCATATTATTGCAGCTCTATCTGTCAAATTAGCTGTCATTTATTCAGTCTATTTTGCCAAATCACCATGGACGGTTATAACGTTCAACAACACGTGCAAATGATAAAGTTGTTTTATCAAAATGGGTGTTCTGTTTGGGCAACGTTCCGCACGCTTCGTTAATTTTACGGTCGCCATAATTGTCCTATCGGGAGGACTATTCGCAGTGTGGTAGATAAATTTGAGTCCACTGGTTCAGTAAACAATCAACCAATACCCGTACATCAACGAAACGAAAGATCCGCTATCTGTGAGAGTGTGCAGCAGAATCCGAGGAAGTCGATTTCGCGTCGCTCACAAGAACTCGGCCTTTCGCAGACCACAACTTGGCGAATTTTGCGTCGTGACTTGGACCTGCACCCGTACAAAATTCAACTGACCCAGGAGGTGAAGGTAAACGACCACACACAACGACGTATGTTCGTTGAATGGGCTCTGGATCAGTTGGAAAATTTACATCGAAAAATCATCTTCAGTGATGAGGCCCATTTCTGGATGAATGGGTATGTCAAGAAACAAAATTGCCGAATTTGGGACGACACCAATCTACATGAGATGCATCCGGAAAAACTCACTGTTTGGTACGGATTTTGGGCTGGCGACGTCATTGGTCTATATTTCTTTGAGAACGACGTTCGTCAGGCCATCATTGTTAACAGCGAGCGCTATAGGTCAATGATTACCAACTTCTTTTGGCTTGAATTGGATGATATGGACACTAACAACATCCCGTTAGACTTTTTCTTGTGGGGTTTTCTTCAGGCGAATAAGCCAGAAAACATAGCGGTCCTCAAACCCAACATAACCCGTGCCATCGGTCAAATTCAGCCTAATGTATGCGCCAGAGTCATGGAAAATTGAACATTTCGGATTCGGGCCACCCAGAGAAGCCGCGGCGGACATTTGAACGATGCAATATTCCGTACCTAATGGCATCGAAAGGCCTTTCAAACAAATAAAAAACGTCGATGCTATCTCACACACTTTGTTTTATTTAAATTTAAAAATAAGAAGTGCTTAATGAAAGACCCTTTATATTAAATAAATGTGTAGCTAATAAGGTTGTATCCTAGTGAGAAACTGAGGAATCGATTGCATCGATAACACATATTTTCATGAATGTTTAAAGGGAAATGGTAAGCCAAAACGGAAAGGATAACGAAAGAAAATTTTCCAGAACAGCAGCAAGCAATGTGCGACTGCGTATTGCGTTATTTAAGTTCCTTTTTTTCTTTTTTCCTTTTCATTGTTAATTCAGGTTTTGTTGGAACAATACAAACAACGAGTCAATTTAAATGATTGAGAACAGTTTTTTAAGTCATTATTTTTAGTACCTTTCGGTCATCCAATCTTAATACATGATTGCATTGATTCTATCATAGATTACCTTTCAGTCATGCTATCATGTATTGAACTGCTTCGATTCTATCATAAATTACGGTAATGAAAAAGTTAGCTGTTACCACTTACCGCCAATGGCATCGCAATATAAAAATCCTCGATGTTATATTGCAAAAAATATCTGTTCCTCATTACCTGTATTTAATACAGCATCGAAACTGTATACCATGCGCTTGGGAATGTAATTTTTTCAGATGAAGACAGTTCCACCTTGACGGTCGAGGTGGCCTGTGTGGATAAAGAGACATACGAAGAGGTCCGATTTGAAGAAATTTTAAATACAGGTTCGTTCTGATATAGGGAGCCTCTAGCAATCATGGAACCGAAGAAAATCACGTTACTCCCGAGAAAGTAAAACGGTTAAAACTTTCAAACACAAATTAGAGAAAGTGATCGCAAATCGTAATTAAAATAATTTAATTAACTTATCTAGCAAGCTTGCCGGAAATCCTAAATTATTTCTATTGAATCGATTAAATGCAGTTAAAAACTAGTGAAATTTACATCACAGGCTGAAGGTACGGTGACAAAAACAAACCGCAGTATCGATCGTGTTAAAACAATGGCAGAAAAATAAATACTTCAGTCATTTTGACAATGGAAGTCCACTTCCTCATTGAAATTTTTAAGAAATATTCTGCTTTGTATATGGCTGGTACACTTCCTTACTTTGGGAACGTGCGTGATCTTGCTAAGCAGAGCGAATCTGCTCGTGTCGTGTGCTAATTGAGATTTCAATCGCAATTACTGCTGCGTCAGTAATTGAAGTGCACAAAGAATCTTGCGAAGCATAAAACAATGCCGCTAAAGTAAGGTGAAATATGCATAAGAAGCCAAGTATTTCTGTGCACTGTAGGAAAAGTAACAGAGTGCTCAAGTAATAAGAACAAAAGAGATTAAACTGGTGAGATCTTAAGAAAACTTGCATACGTATTTCTTCAAACATAATTAGCAATGCTATCTGCACCTAGTTATAAAAGATCAATGATTTACCCTTGAGTTGCAATATGGGAATTAATAAACGGCCGATGAAATTTTCTTCGGCACTTTTCAGCGATTGCAAATTCGTCCAATAAATTGGTCGCCGCCTCCGATCAAAAGGCATATCGAGCAATTGGGATTTATTGGGCCTCGATAGTCATAGCCATCATAAGAACAGCGGGGTGCTATTTTTGCGGCCAATATTCACTTATTTATCTTGGGACTGAATTATACGGCAATTTGCGCGTGAGTCATGGGGCCCAGACAAGAAGTTGACGTACCCATGTGGCGGTGCAATAAATCCAGAATGGACATTATCGTGTAGTTACTCGACTGAATGCAATTAGCTCGACTTATGTCGCCGGTTAACGAGTCCAACAAATGAAAAGTTGATGGTGGTGAATGTCAACCGGGCAGGTGGAGCCCCGTTACTAACTATAGTACATTAGGTCAGGACCATCGGCATCGCGACGAATTAGCGATAAATTTCTCAACTCAATTGTTAGAGCATACTGTGCTAAAATATGTCTGCATTTGGGATGCGGGGAGGCGGGATTCGATCGGAGACACGTGTGGCAGATAGAGCTACCGTAGGAAATATATTCAGCACATTATCTGTTGTCGTATATTTCAGGTATCCTATCAAGGCAATGGCAGAAATCGAGAACAGCTCCAAGATTGATGGCCGAGCGGTAATGGCTCGACACGGCTTGGGTTGAAATTTCTTCGACCTTAAAGGAATGTCTTTCGGTGGGTGTCGTTTCTATGTCACCGAGGTACAATTCTGTTGTGACATGAGACAAAATAATTGGATATGACTGACCATACACTAGAATACCGAGAAGCCCCTGACCAAGTGGTACGGACTTTTATAAGCCACACACTCCAATATTTGCAAATCTTATTTGCGTGGCACCACGTCTTTAAATAGAACAAGAACTGCAAAGTATTATAGTTTGATCTTATTACATTTACGTTAAAGGGAGTGTTTTAGTACTTCAAAATTATAAGAAGTCTTTAACATTTCAAAAAATAACTTAATTTAAAAGTAATTTCAGTTTTAAAATTTAAGTAAACAATTACTTTACACCGTAGCCCAGCATAAAACCCTTACATGCCAGGGTGAAAAATAAGTAAAACAACTCAAATTTTACGTAGATAATTCAAAAGAAAAAATAGAAGGAACATTTTGTTCAACTTTAATTACATTTGGTAGATATAAATTTAATAACATATGTTAACTTTATTAAGTATAAAAATTGATATTTAAGGCTTAGTGATACAAATAATCATTTAATTTAATTTGTATAAGTAATTTTGTACATAACTTACAACTTCTCACAACAAACAAAATATGGCCAAAAATCATGATTTTGATGGTCTCTCAAAGTGTTAATTTAAGTAACCAATTTTAAAAACATACATTTGTGATCTGTCTGGTAAAGCTTTTTCCAACGATGTCCATCAACTTGTCGACGTTCCAGCCAGAGGCACTTTGCGCAACACTTTGCATAAAGATCTTCATTTTCACGCTTATAAAGTTCAGCTCATTCAAGAATTAAAGCCGGCCGACCATCGTTTACGTCGAACGTTTGTGAATTGGCTGTTTGAAAAACTGAACGAAAACAACGTATTTTTCAACAAAATCAACTTTAGTGATGAGGTCCATTTTCAATTAGGCAGTCATTTCTCGATTTGGCAATGTCAATTGGCCGTCTCGTTCTTGTGATTTGACGGCGCTAGACTATTTTCTTTGGGGCCATTTGAAAGACCGGGTTTACGTGAACAAACCACAAACAACTGACGTTCTGAAAGATGAAACTTGTTGCATTGACGAGATAAGCGAAGCTTTGTTGCAAAATGTGGTTCAAAATTTTGCGAAAAGAGCGGACGTCTACCGACGTGCTAAAGGTGGATATTTGCCCGAATCCTAATACATTATTAATTCTCATATTTCTACTTTACATTGGTATCAATAAAACTGGATTTGCCAAAAAACATTGTATTTTGAAGCCAATTTACTTCTTAACCTCAAATTTTCCCAATCTTTATAATCTTGATAGAATAAAAATGAACTAAGGAAAATATCTTACTCGGCGTATTGGCAACAACAAGCACGCATTTATGTAATGCATTTTCTTTTTCATTTGCTTATATTCAGAAAGATGAAAACATCTATTAAATATTGTTGAAATATCTATTAAATCGCTACGGAAAATAGTCATTTACTTAAGCTAAATGTTAAATATTATGGTAAATCGTTAAGATGTAGCCAGAATAATGCTATACCTATATAATATCCAAAAAATACATATAGAATTTGAAAAAGATTAGATGTAAGATGTACCTGCGAATTACCCAGCAACTCGAAATTAAAAGGTTCTTGGCAACCATAAAATCTCTTTGATGATTTATTAAGTTCATTTTACAATATATTTTAATTTATATAAGTTTCTTCAAAAAACATTTAAATACAAAAATAATCACAATTTCCACTTACTTTTGCCTAAATGCTAATAAATTAGAACCAGTTTTAGTATCGAACATGTCATCAGACATCACTCGTCAAAGACGCACATCTGTCGTCGATTTCCCATCTAAGTTGTATTATCGGTCATAAACGCATCTGAAAAACATATTTCTAAACACGTCGTAATGCTGTGATACTCCAAACAAAAATCTGCAAAAACATTAGCCGTGGAAAAAAGCCAATGTAATTTTTTAAGCGTAAAACCTCAAGCTTCAACGCATTAGTGAATTACGTCAAACCCCATTAGAAGTTTTTGCTAAGCAATGGTCATCTGTTTTGTCTACTTTTTGCATTTGAATAAATTTGCAAGAGGTGCAATGTGCCCACATAAGTATATATGATGAAGGATAAGTTTAAAGATTTTTTGACACTGTGCCATACCACTCGTTATTTATGGAGTTATCTTTTCAAATACTTTTTTGTGCAATAATAATGGCTGGCATTGGGAGTCAGCGAGTAACAATTATGAGTCCACCGAACTTCACCGCAATTAAAGTTAGTGGTGCGAAGGCAAGCGCTTCACGCAAATGCTAGTGCCAGTTCGTGCTTTATGAATAAACATTTGTAGAGTGATATGTACATCTGAATTTTAGATAAAGAATCTTCCGACAGTTCTGGACATGACAAATTTAAAAGGTAACTTTTGACACCAACAAATTTTATATGCAAACGATTTTCTCATATTCTTTCATATATTAAAAAAGTTTTACTATATCTATCATACCTATCATAACCATGTCAACAATAATATCAATTGCTTTTATAGGAATTCAAATAATAATAACTTTTTAGTTATCGACGGCAAAACGAGGGACATTTAATAAACTTATATAAAACAACGATCTTACGAAAGACTAGCTTGATTTGCACATTTCTTGATATAATGCATAATATAATTATAAATACATATGAATAAGTAATTGCTACACATATTAGAATGATACCAGCTTTAAACAGTTTTGATGTCATTGAAGATAAATTACTCCAATTACATTTATTATTAGCTGTTATTACATTATTATTATTATTTAATTTAAATATATAATAATTTTACATATTTTATTGGTGGGGCCGGTTATGATAATAACCTTGTATTAATTTCTGAAAAGTTCATGCTTCATAAATATCAGCGTAATATCTCTCTTCTTTAATATAAATATACATATATTGTTGCAGAATTTGCCTTTGCTTATACTTCACATTTAATCTAATCCGAGTGATCGTAGTGTCCGCAAAGCCACGCTGAAGAGATCGGCTGGTGCCCGGGCAACAAATTCTTGTGCTCGACTGCCTCGGAAAAATTTAAAGTGGAACTGCTGGCTGGCAAATTGTTAATAATATGTTTACTTAAAAAAAAGTTACTTTTGATATTTGAAAGCACTATCTTAAAAATATCCTAATGATTGCAATAACATGAGTTTGAGATGATATAATGCACAAAATAAGCCTAGTTTAAGCTTAGTCTAAGGCATACCCAAGCTTATCGTAAGCCTTTCTTCAGCATGAGTTAAGCTTGATTAAAGCCGAGTTAAATTGCAGTCAAACCGATGTAAGCCTGTCTAATTCCTGGCTTAAACCGAATAATGTATAACCTATTAAGAATTCCTCTTATGTTGCAGAAACTACAGAAAATGCGACTAATTGAAGTAAATTAGCACAAATTAATAGTTGGAATGGAACTAAATCTACATTTGATATGTGTAATATACCAAGTTTATCTTTCTTGGTTCACCTTGGTACCCTAATAAATTCGAAGATTTTGATTACGACAAATATTCTATGAGATAAGGAATATTCAAAACAAACTTCAGTAATCCTGTTTACCGTCCTGTTTCCAACCCTGTTGAACCCTTGTAAACCTGCCGAAAGGACTATTTAACCCCTTGTTATTTAGACAAGATTGTCTTTTCCCTTTTACATCACTTTATCATCCGAAAAAATTACCTATAAGGAATATCGTACTACTTTCTTATTTGATTTAACATTTAAAGAATAATAATTTATAAAATTAAGAGTTTAAATTTAATAAAAAAGTGTGTGTTTTTATCAATGCCGTAATTGTTATGCCAATCTGAAAATACGTATTTTTGACTGCTTCATAAACAATCTGATTTCCCGATTTGCAACTTTCGAAAAGTTTATTACATTTCAATTAAATTTTCTTCTTGGTGCAAACATCGAAAGCGATGTACGCTGCATCTACTGCTGAATCACACCTGTTTCATATCTCCAGATACCCGTCCAATCGAAGCGAGCGAAAGAAAGCGTGATGCACCCCCCGAGCTGTAGACAGTCACATAAGATACAAAATGAAATGTTATCACAAAAGTTAAATCTGGTATCTTGGAAAAGCTCTCATCGACTTTCTTTGAACGGGAGCTTTCGTCAAGATTTCCCTTTCGTTGGGTGGCTTTATGTCGGCACCCTTCCGGCCACCACAACACCATTTGTAAACAAAACTTTCCAGCCAGTGGCAGTGAGGCGAAATGCGAAATAGCGTGGTTCGTTCCCTTCGTCTACATTTTTTCATTCCGATAACCTCCCCATGCACACAGCTGAAAATGTTTCGCGCGGCCCGGCTGGGCGGTTATTGAAAAAGTTTTTCAGTTACGCTCGAATTGTGGGACTGGTTGGGTCGTCCGTTTGCAGTGGTGAATTTAATGTCGGCCTGCGTCTAGTGTGGTGAAAAACGCTCGATTAAAAGCGCGGGAGTTTGCACACTGTGAACAAATCAACAACCACGCTTATCGCTAGTGTTCTGGTGACATAACCTCAAAAGTTTGTTTATGGTTTTTATTGCATTTGAATTCTCTCTTATCGTGTTACTCTTTGCGTAAATAACTTTGTGGTTTTTGCAGTCCGAATCGGTTCATTTCCAAAATTGTCTCCAACAAACCACTGGCAGAAAGCTAATTAGGCAAATCGCGAACTTTAATCACTTAATTTGCTCCACCTATAGATAGGCGACCCCAATTTAATTTAAGCTCAAATAATTTTGATCTAGGCTCAAACGGAAGCGTTTCATTCAAAAGATAGTCGCGCCGCTTGATTACGAAATTAACGGTAATTAGTCTCTTTGACCACTTATGCGATTTTACCTCTGCGACATGTACTTGACTAAAAATTGCTCCTATCAGGCAATTTTCTATGTCGGAGCCCAATTTGTGTTGCTACTGCCCCCAGTCGCCGGTGTTGAGTTAGCATACCGTTTTGATGCGTAGAATTTTTTTGTTTTTGTTTTTATTTTTGACTAATTGAAATCTGACCCATGTCCCATGGCAGGCTACTTTCAGCTCGGTAGCGGGATTTCTTCGTTTAGAAAGCGCCAAATGGTCGTTATCATTTCTAGTCGTCCTCCAAGGTGTCTCCGGCGATTCTACGAGCATTCATAACTTTGTAACATATGTAGTTAGAAAAACAGATCAAAACAGCGTCGCCCAAGGCCGAGACCGACTCAATGTTTATGATTGAGACATTTGCATTAATGTGTCACTTTGGTGGGTGCCGCTTCGATGGAAAGTAAATTGTCAAGAGGAAGGCGGTGGCATTTCCAGGAAGTTATCGCATTATAAATTGCTTAAATTACTTTTATTTGAAATAAGCAGGTGAAAATTAGGGATGCATAAATTTTAGCCTTGGTTTTGTTGTTTGTAAATTAAGAGTTATTATTTAGAATACATCCGCCAAATATTTACTTTTTAACGAACAAAAACTATACTAGTTTCAATTTTTAAAGTGTTTAGGACAATAACTAATTTAGTAAAGTACATATGTTTTAATTTGACGTCCCAAGTATTTACTATACAGAGAAAACGGTCGCAAATATCATTAAATCGAACTTAAGGCTATATTGCATGTGCTACACAACTTAAGTTGAAACTTTAGTCTCTAAAAATCGATTCCTATAGTCCAATATAGTAAAATATGCTTAGTTTTTATGTATGTCGGTTTATTTCCTGTAAATTAATATTAACAAGAAATTAAATTACATGGGTATTATATTCTTGAATTATCTAGTAGAGCATTAAATTAGATATGTCTTTATGTTAATTTCTTTCTAATTCTGAAATCCCAAAACAAAGATTCCATTATAAGCCTATCACGTCATGCGCCCATAATAACTTTTAATTTTGACGACTATTTATGTCAGCATGCTTAAAAATCCTTGAATGCTTACATATATTTATAAAACTTGTCATTAAATTCGACATTTGATAAGCGCACCATTGCATATCCGTCATCTTAATATCGAAAATTCGGTTATGTATATCAGAAACTTTTTAAATCGGGTTAATTGAATTTAAAAAAATATCTTTGATTAATTTCTCATTTCCTGTGGCAATAAGAAATTTTAACAATTCAAATTGAGTAAATATTAATTAAAGTAAATTTTACCTAGCTCCTAGCTCGATATCATCACAACAGTGTAAACATTTCACGTAAATTTAATAATAATAAATTTAAATAATTCTAAAGTTTAATCAGTCCAGTAAATAGTTCTCGATTGACACAAGTCCACGTAAACCAATTCTGACTTGAAATTTTGAATTAGTTGAGTACACCCAATTCTGATTTAACACGATGTTTGTGTGTATGGTCTGTGACGATTACGTTATAAATTTGATCATCACCGATTAGGGATCCTGGGTGACCTAGTTCTGCCCGGATTAATAATCTAAGAGAGGTACCCACTATTCCAGCTCAGGCCCCGAATAGAAAGTATAGGGTGCCAATATCTTTATGGTTAGTAGAAAATAATCACTGTCGCGTTAGGCGTTAGATTGTAAATCTAGTTATAGAGTTTATTTCTCTTAATCACAGGCTTTACAGTTACAGGTTAACATTAGACTGCAATTCTAAAGGGGTATTTTATTACTAAGGCTTATAAGGGTATTCTCATATTTATAGCTTTGAAGGCTATTAGTTTTTTTAACTTAAGGCCTTAAGCTATATGTGTTATGTATCCTTTTATTTTATCTATTTATTACATGTTTTAATTATGTGGAACCAATCCCCTATTTTTCATTATACTTATGTACACGATAACTTTTTTAAACGATTTTCTCTGGAACGTATCTACCGTGATAAAAGAGAAAATTGCCTGTATTTTCAAATGTATCACTTAAGAATTGCAAATTAGATGTTGTATAATGTGTTAATGTTGTATAATACAACATATATATTTTATTGCATTACTAAAAACATTTAAATAATTAAAAAATTATTTTTATTATTCTTAAATATTTCAGTAATGGGTATTATCCCTAGATAACAAAACTTAAATAAGAATTACTCTAACTAATAATTGGACCCGTAGACTACGAATTAAAAACATGTATATTTTTATATTTCCTTTCTTTATTTCAACCAAATTAGCCTAACTTAAGAGAAGTATTATGTAAAAATATTTCAGTTAAAAATATAAAAGTGGTAAAGATTAGCATCCCCAATTTTGGAAGATATTAAAAGTTTTGCGGAATCATTTTATATTCGCAAAACTGGTAAGGCTCGTTGGTCTATCATACGAATGTCGAGTTATCTAGAGTAAAATGCCAATAATGGCCAAAAATATTGGCGAAACATTTTGAACTACTATGGAAAGTGTTATTTTTATGCTTTATTTCTCTAACTACTTCAATTCATTACGAAAATAGTAAGAGGTAAATGACTCTGATAATAATTTACATAAAGAATACGTTACATTTTAAGGGATGAAGAATGCTCGGGAATATTAACGTAAATGTTAATTTTCCCTAGACTTTTAGCGCATCAAACACCGCCTCTGCGTCATCACGGTAGACTAAATGATAGTCAGCAAAGTGATGAAATGAGCAAATGCCAGAGAAGGCGTCGGTGTGCTCTTCTAAATTCCCGTGTGCGTGCAGTTTTCATTAATTTCAGTCGCCCTGAAAGTGGTCAGGTTAATTAGTCCCGCTGTCCCGGGAAACAAACAAGAAGCGAACCTTGCTGAAATTTGAGCGAATTACGCTGTCATCGTCAGCAGTCATCGCTGATGCCGTAAATCCGCCTATATCACTTTAATTAGCTATTAAGCGTGAATCCGCGTCTCCCATTTATAGCAGCGTCGGATAAGGTGGTTGCCGGACTGTAATACAACCGAGGGACTCTGGTTATCGAGTTATCACCAACAAGGAATTTACCTCAGCGAGCCTGAGACTGGCCAGCGAAAGGAATTTTTGGAAGGACGGCGAATTAAAGTAAATGCATATTTTAAAAGAAGTCGTGCTCCATTAAGATCAGCGCACCAAGATGAATCAGACTCGTTTCTGAGCAGACGTTATCTCAAGAAAGTCTGACTGAAGTCAGGAGAGCTAGACTAAGAAATTTCTTAGAAATGTTTGCATGTCTGTATATATTTCTTTTCTGTTCACTTACTGCTAATTGTAGAAATTACTCAAGCACCAGTGAACGCAAAGAACTGATAACTTTTTTTTTAAGCAGGTAGTTGTATCTGTGTCATACTTAAGCATGCGCCTTAAAACGATCAGTAAAAGTCGAGATAATAAAATAAATATTAGCTTAATGGTATGATTAACTTCCCACTGCACTGCTATTTATCTCTTTCGAAGTTCTATTTTTCAATTTTAAGGCGATAAATATTATGGGTGTTTTCTTATTTTCCGAAAAGCAATTTTCTCAGAATAATTAAAGCCTTTATAACTCAAGAGGAATGCAGGAAAGTCATAAAGCAATAATTTCGGGCATATTCTCATAATGGGATTTCGTAAAATGCTTCTTACAAAGCTTTATGAAGATGAAATGAGCACTATCATTGATTTGGTAGCGTCTTTCGGGCAAATATAAATTGTGCCGATGTAATCCAGGGGCTAAATGCACGTTCAGGAATCTTTGGATGGATGTATGATCAGAAAGTCATTAGGGGATCGAAAGATGTGATGCCAAATTGTTTCCTTTCAAGATTGCATATTGAATTTTAAACATGCTTTAGATTTGATTTTATGCTTACCGATGAAAATATTAATTTAGAATCGACAGATGATCCGCTATTCAAACTTAATATAAAAATATTAATATAAATTTATTATAAAAGGAAAGAAAAGGCATACGAGCCTATTCAAATTTACTTAAATATAAGGATTTCGTTAAATAATAAAAAATAATACGACGTTTGCGATTTGTTGATTTAAAACAAACATTTTATTTTATTTTTATCTTTTGATCTACTCTATGCAGCGACATCCAACTCACGCCAAAAATCCTAATGTCCTTTCCAAAATGTAATAAAAAGTATGTACGGATCTCTTATTTTTCCGCACTCAGGAATTAAGCCCATATGACGCTTTCTATGCGTTATTATTTTCTATTTTCAATTATGTATATTTTTTTTATCTTTTAAACAAGGCTTTTATATGGAAATCGAAGATCGCGAAAGACTTACTGGCACCACAGCCAACTATGCCACCTGTGGTCCCTAATCATAACTGATTTTATTCAGTTTTTGCCCCTAATTTCCAAAAAAAAATATATGTCTTTTTTTATAAAGACAGAGTTTAATGATTTTAATTTTCTCCTAATTTAATACTTTGAAAAAACAAATTTAGAGAAGTTATGTCCTCAACTTTGCTGAACTAAGAAATATCTACTCAATTTGATGCAACTTCAACTTCAAGTTTATTGAATCGAGTGCAGTGTTTCGTTAAATTAACGTATCTTATTTTTCTCAGTGTAGGCTATCAAACATTTTTGCAGTAGATCGTCAAGCACATCTTTCAACAAATAAAAATAAATAATTTTGAATGTAAACGAAATGCAAATTAAAATCCTGAATGGAGTTAATCTGCCTATTAGACCTATGTTTTTTTAATTGTTTAACGTAGAAAATTAAACTTGAGTATAGTCCTATTTTTAAATTTAAATAAATAAAGTGTGTGTAAGATATCGACATTTTTATTTGTTTGATGCCATTAGGTACGGAATATTACATCGTTCAAATGTACGCCGCGGCTTCTCTGGGTGGCCCGAATCCGAAATGTCCAATTTTCCGTGACTATGGCATATAAATCAGCTTGAATTTGACCGATGGCACTGGTTATGTTGGCTTTGAGGGCCGCTCTGGTTTCTGGCTTATTCGCATAGACCTGCGACTTAAAAAAAAACCCTCAAGAAAAAGTCTAACGGGGTCAAATCGCACGATCTCGGTGACCAGTTCACATCACCTCCACGTAAGATGACCATGCCCTCAACTGTGTGGCACGTATCGTCGTCCTGTTGAAACCACATGTTGTTGGGGTCCATATCATCCAACTCAGGCCAAAAGAAGTTGGTAATCATTAATCACCAATAGCGCTCGCCGTTTTAGATTAGATTAGATTTGCGCTTATATGTATTATTAATATAAATAAGAATTAATTAAAATATTTTCAAAAAATACGGCAAAAATTTTCTTGAAGAAAATTAATGAAAAGTTTTCTCAGAGGGGTCAAAATGACACCTTGGTAAACCTAGTGTTAAAAAAAAACTTGGGAATATATATAATATCAATGATGAATTATAATTTAATATATAAATTTATACATATATATAGTATGAATAAATATATTTCTTTATTTAAATACTGTTAAAATAAAAGTAAATAACTTTAATAATTGTGCACGTACATTGCAAAAATTACTTAAGTTTAATCGAATATAACTTCTTTTCCTACCGTTTTCGAATAGGTTTTGGAAGAATGTAAGAATCTCCAGAACGACAGGTGAATAAATGTAAATGTTTATTTATATCTCATAAAAACAATGATACACCGTTTACGTCTCAGAGAAGCCCTGAAATTTCAAACCTGAAATTCCAATCAAATCTTATTCATACTTCGGGAGGTGTATTCAGACGCGTTTCAACTCCTCCCAATGAAGAATTCCAGTGCCAACAATCGGCCGTTGACCTTGTTTTTTCTCTCAGAATTTAGTGGCCACAATTAAGAGTTCGCAAGACTTTCGTGTTATTCAAGAGTCCGACGGCCGATAAAATGCGACAATTCGGCCTGCTAATATATTTGCAACATAGCCGCAATCACTGCGCCAGCGATTGGTGCTAATAGACTCATTTCCTGACCAGAGCTACAGCAAGTGCACTCTCAGGCATTATCTTGAATTGGTGAGACGTTCTACGGGCAACATGCTCCTCACCCTGAGCAGTACACTTCGAAAGATACCCAGCCGCAGTAACCCATATCTGGGACCAAGATTTGCCGCCGCGTAGCGAAGAACAAAAATACTTTGGGCCTTCTGCAGTACATCATTTTCCCATTTTGTTTATTGGAACTTTTCGCGGCCGGCTGTTCATTGAATTAGGCTTCGCAAACCGCAGAAGACACACCCCGACTCGAAGAAAATGAGCCAACGAGGCGCAACCATTGATCAAATTGACGCTCTCTAACAATCACAAGGTGTCGGCTGAAAGGCCGCCAAGGACGGCAAGCGCCACTTAAACTGCCGGAATTATCGCAAATCGCTGGGTTCGAGGGGTGCCATCACATCCGTGTAAATATTTCGTCGATTCGAGCAAATATCAATCGACTTCGGCCCACAATGACAGAAAAATATGGCAAATTGTGCGATAATGCCCGGTACTTCAGCCACCACCACAACCTACCCGTGCGTCGAGCGATGTTAGGCCGGTAACAAATTGAGCCCTTCATCTCAACATCCTCGTAGGAACGCATGTTGACACATTCCCCAAGTGATTGATCCCATTGGGGGGTGTTCTGGAATGACTGGCCTGATGGCGCAGGCACTGCTAAATGGGTTTTGATTATGTGGTAACTGCCACTTTGGTTTCGGTTTAGATTTGGGTTCTGCTAAAAATAGATTTTCTTATTTAATACCTTTTAGATTTTTTTTTTTTTTTAGAAATGTTCCTCACCATAAAAAATATTTTCTTCAGCAACAATACTGGTTTCTGAAACTTTCACATTTATGGGATTAACCAAATTATAAAATTTTGGAAGCGTTCAAGTATTACGAAAGCGGATGATTTTAGATCCCCACTCCCCCTTTATAAGGAGAAATAAGAAAAATCTGGATTCTTCCCCTCTTCTCCAAATGATAAGACACAAGAACTTTTTTTAAATATATTTATTAAAATTCGAAATTATAACAAAGCAATTCAGTTATTTTCAAGACTAAAGAACTACTCTTCACTGTTAGAAATTTGAATTATTTTTTTTTATTGTTATAAACCAAGAAAGATTACCATATTTAAGTTTTTATTTGAAAATATTTTTGGGTTTACAATATTTTTGCTTTTAAATTACATAATATATTTGAATTTTGGCGCGAGTTCGGTATCGCTGTGTTGGATAAACTCCCAAACTATTGAGATGTCAGAACTTTCATTCCACTTATTTTGACATACCTAAAATACCCTCTATAGCCTGTGTGAGACATGACCTTGCCTAGTCGAGTAAAAGGAAAGGGGAAAGGTAATAGGAAGAAAGAGAAAATTAATTATATTACTTTTTTATATAATTACGTTTTAATTTATTTTTTATTTGCTATAATGCAGTAACTAAGAAGAAGTTGGAAAATATTAGTATATTCAAAAATACAATATGATCATAAAATGCTATTAGTAAAAAACAATTAATTGTAATATACAAGTTTTTAAATTAAAGTATACAATAAAAATGATATTTAACACACCTAGTTATTAATTATCAAAAAACAAACCTTGCGACAATCAGTCACAAATTTTCAATATTTTCAATTTTAAGTAAAGCAAAATATTCTAGATGTACTACGCTATTATATAATTTTTTTTCTCTTTTAGTATTCTGTAGTGAGTATCGTCAATAGATTTTATTTTTTTATTCTTCAGTTATACTCATTTTATTTTATAAAATGGTAAGCCATGTGCTAGGGTCCCCGAAAACGTTAAGAGAGCACTACCCTATTTTATTCAAATCTGTAAAAAAAAGTTTCCTTAGTTTGAACAACTACATTTCGTGTTATTCAGTGGTGTTAAATATTAATGTAGGGTTTAGGACGAAAATAGTGCTGAAATGTAAAATAAGCCTTTAGTCATTTTTTCGACTACAACTTAGAGTTCAAGCTTTCATTTATATATCGTTTTATACTAAGAAATATCCCTAAATTTTGAACTTAGTTTTCTTGCAAACATAGCATAATGAACAATTTCAGTTATCGAATTCGTATTTAATACCGCCACAAAAAATGTTGTACAGTTGTGTTATTTGTAGTATTATTATTATTGTAGTGGATCGCCAGGGCTCTGGATGACCCCCTCGTAAACAGTGCGATCTAAAAGATCTTTTGTACGAACTCTACTTGATCTACTCCCGGGGTATACAATCAAAGTTGATAAAGTCCACAAAATTTTAAAAGTGAGATTTAAATTGCAACACATTTTTTTCCGTATCTATATTTACCCCGTAGAATAATTTTATACAAATTCTAGTAATCTCGACTATTATTTCAAATTGATAATTGACTTTACAAACAAACCTAGCAAGGTCCAAGTGAGTTGAGTTTCAATTTGCGTAAAGTCCTTTTCGACCAATAGGAAGGCTCCATTGTCTCCATTTCACTGACGCCTGAATCCAACCCTGTCCAGAAAGTTGGTAACAAATATAGGAAAGTCCTAAACATTCAGTTACAAACTTAGTAAAGTCCAAAACTTGGTAACAAAACTGGGAAAGACCATCTTATACTTAAGGTTTTACTCAAAAGTATTGAACTGAGCGTGATGAACACTTGTATTTCCATTATGCATTACATTCTGCATATAAATAAAGTTTAACATTACAATAGTTACCTGTAATTATTAAAATAATCGTTTTTATCGTTTACTGAACATTTTGGCACTGTGGACTTTACCAAATTTGATTGTATACCCTGATATATAATATATATAATAAGTTTGTATCCAACTGATTTCTATTAGAATTGCGTTTTTATTAGTCACATAGAGTTAACCTCTTAAAACAATGTAATTTATTTTTAAAATGTCACTAAATACTATGTAATTTCAATTTTGACCAGTACTCGTATGGTAAAATTAAAGCATCAGATAGAATTTTTCATAGGTTCTCGAGATAAATTTTCTCCAAAACTTTGACTTACAAATTGAAGAAAAATAATCTGTGTTATGAGAAAGGGCATACCTGTCAATTATCAATGATTCAGTCCGACTATTTAAACTCGCATAAATCTTGCGCTTAGCACCAGCTAAAAGTAGTTTCTATTTTCTCGGAAATTCATTGCAAATAAACAAAACTGCTGATCATGTGCCAGTTGGTTTTTTCCAACCGATTGCCTAAACAAACAGATTTTGTGATTCTTGTCAGCCGTCCAACGCATCAAACCATCGAATTAGATAAAAGCGCGGAGTTGTTCCTTTAAAATTTATTGCGGGTATAATTCCGCAACTGAATATTAACCGACGACCGGTCATTGCCAATAACTCTGCCAAAATTAGCTCTTCTACCAGTTGCGGGAGAGGACCAAGCGAATTGCTACATTAACTTGCGCTGCATATTAAATGGACACTGATTTCATTTTAATAGGTTGACCGTTGTGTGTGCATGCGAAAGAACATTTTAAAGATTTAATTGCCCAAAAAATTATGGAAAAGCGGTGTGTAATGTAAAATGGTGAAAATGATTGATCTCTATCGGCACTCAGAATGCCCCTTGTGGGAGGCCATGGCCCCTCCCCAGATCCCTTGGACTGGAATGCGATATGCTTGCCTCAAAGTCCTCAACGCTTACTGCAAAGTTTTCGACCGTCAGGAACTATACGACCTCATTGTTAGGTATGTAACTATCTTAAAGGTCAGATTTATTATTATTCAAACTAAGGTAAGTAATCGAATAGTATTTATCTATAAGTTAGTTACATTTAAAACTCATTTGAGGTAGAAAATACATATGGTATATGTGTTAAATGAAGTTACGTACGCACGTAAGCGGATAAAGAACAGAAGATTTTTATGAATGAGGGAAAAATTAACAAATATATCTCAATCTTTGTACACTGTTTGCTAAAATTTGTAAACTTGGGCAACCATATTATTATTATTAATACTAGGTGAGCAAAACACACACATCATGTCTCGTTAATACCATTTAAATTTAAATTTTATTACTTTCGCTACTGCGGGCCCACACCTGAAACGTTTTATTTTTTACTTTATGTATCTTAATCGTTAAGTATTAAATAAAAGTAGAATAAGACAGGGCAAGACGGGGTACTTAAGGTTTCATGCTTAATTAAACTTTTTTGTTTAATACATTGGAAACTAATGCTGTATTGATGAAACCTTTAATTATTTATCATCCCTTCTTAACTCACTACCCCAACTTACGCCACTGTCCCCTACAAAGATATGTGCGATTTGTTTTATATAATAGCGCGATATAATAGCAATTATTTTAAATTTCGAAATTATGATAGTATCTAAATTCATTCAAAATACTCACTTTCGTAAACAATTTTTCTCACAATATTGACTTCACCACTTTTAACTCTTAAATTTCAAAAGTAGATTCGGAGTCAGAATTTCTAAAAACCTTCCAATACCAATTTTTTCATGGAATACCTGGAAATCACAATTGTTTACCGGCATCTTAGGTTTGCCATTTTGTAGGCGCAAATAAAAAGGAATACCGTGATACTTTCAGTCATAAACTGAAAATTATTGTATTAAAGATTTAGACGTGTTCAACAAGCAAACTTTCAATTTTGTATGGATTTGGTACGTAAAGGTGTAGGTATTCGAAATCAGTAACCGCTTAGCACTAAATTTCGTTTACTTTCATTGAATTTCAAAATGTTGTGGTATCCACATTGAATATCATGAATTCCCACATTTTGATAGTAAATTTGAAATTAGTGTCATCATTTTACGTTTACGCTAATTACGCTAATTTATATCAAAGCCTTTTAATTTAAAATACGTCGCCATATTACCACTGCCATTTCGAATTTCCAAATTTTCAAATTTTTGTAGTAGATTCGAAATTACTTGCCTCACTTAAATTCGTTCAATTTTTAATAATAATTGATCGCCATATGGAGTCTGTCATCTTAAATTTCGAAAGTGAATTCGGATCCAGGATCTCCAAAAACCTCTATATATCATTTTTCACGGTAATCCTTTAACATTTACATTTTTTTTTCACCATCTTGGATTCACCATTAGATCCCTCAAATAAAAATTATCCTATTTCAGATAATGATTTACATGTATGCCAAATTTCAATAAAATCTATTGAGCCGTTTTGGTGTGATTAAGATGCAAACATACAAGCACACTTGTTTTGATTTATAATATTATAAAGATTCATGCATTGTGCTTAGGTGCATTACAAGAAATGAAGAAACCACATTTTTCAAGAAAACAAATGAATTTTTTATCGAAATTGTTTATTTTACTATGAAAAATGCTTTTTTCGCAATAATTTGTTGAAAACTAAGATCGAGTACAAATTAAGACTGTAATCCAAAAATGTGCTCAGTTTCAGAAAGATTAATCAAATATTTTCTGAGTTATACGGCCAACTCCAAAATGGCATCGAGAAATGAAAACTTTTTAAGTCTCCCAAAACTGATTGTAATGCAAATTTCTTTAACACTAATCATACCATCGCTAGTTAATGTGGATTGAATGATCGTAATGAAACTTCCTTTCATATATATTTTGATAATTAACTTCAAAAGCCATTGCGTGCAGAGTGAGTTTCTGAACCTAATTAAGCCTATCCCAGAATATGGTGCGCATCGATTTAACCCTTTTGGGTACAGTAGAGTTATACATTCGCTATACGAGAAAGCTTTTCACGAGAGTGATTGCACTGTACGGCAATGTAAGCTGCAAAAATAATTTTGCTGCAAACAGTGAAAAATCTCAAGCTCCTGGTCAGCATCCATGGAAAGAAAATAATGAATTTGTAGATGATAACAAAAGTAAAAAAAAACTCCAAATAATTAGAGCAGCTAGCGACTTTACGTACTATAAGGAATAATCATACCCCCAGAACTTCCTTGAATGCTGATTTTGGGAGAACGTTTCGTGAATACCGATTATAGGCGGCGTTAGTACTGAAATGGTTAAAATACGGGTGATTTATATTCAAAAGCTGTAACATAAGTACTTCGAAGTACTCCGCATTTCGCTTTAAAACTTTATTCAGATTTTTTAATTGTAAGTAATACTAAGATTTATGGAAAAGTATGTAAAATTGAATATCAGTGTGAATTGCCCTATTGAGCATTTTTGGGGCGTTTCTTTTCTGTCAAGCATTGCAACACATTAACAAGTAAAGTACGAGTAGTATATGCATATCTGATATAATAGAAAAAAACATACTGAGTGAGTACTGAGTACTGAGAAAAACTCAAAGATAAAATTATATATGAAAGTTTTATATACCAAACTTGTAAAAACTATAAAATTACTTAGGAAAATAATCTTAACATTGTTTAAAATTTGCTGAAGCAGTTTTCAATCAATCTAAGGACACTAAAACTGTATATAAACCAACCAAAACAAGGACAACTTTTATCAAGTTTATTTAGGTAAAGTTACCTTATTTTTTTCAGTCCGCCTTAAAAAAAAAGATATTTTTAGAGTGAATTCGTTTTATTGGATTAAGCATTAAGCAATAGGCGCCAATTAAACACACTCTTAAGGAAATACCATAAATCTATCTACTACTACTTGCTATTACCTATTGCTTTCCAATACACAAAACTATAAATTCCTAAAATAAATACCCACCTATTTTTATAAGTAATTTATAAAAGAGTAAAATAAAAGCAAATATTCAATAATAAATTGAAAAGCCTTATCAAAATAATCGCTTAAACGGCTTCACTTAAAATACCATTCTTAGAAGTGCCTATGAAATTCAAACGACAATTTTTTGCCTCAGGTGTCGCAATGCCCGAAATATGAAAACTTTTATGATAAAAAATGTACTGCCAGCTGCATTGATGACTAAGCACGCAAAATACTACGCAATAGAAAATAATCCCAAAAAAAAAATGGTATTATACTTGAAAAACTCTGAACTTTTTGAGGTCCTTGAAACGAGATGAATGCGATCAATATAAATATAGGATCCGATTACCACTTGTTTTGAGTTTGAATAGTAAGAAGGATAAACTGGAAGTGAATTATGGAAGTAACATAGTAACATATTGGCCCATAAGCTATTTCAGTCAATAATATTAATTTTATGAATGCGAAAAGGATAGATACAGGACAGTATGAATATTTTAAGACTACTTATCGAGTCAGTTCTCTTTAATAATTAGTATAATAATTTTTTTTAAATAAATAGTAATGCACTACTTCTGTAAAATAGTTATCAACCCGCTTTTTGAATGACTATATGTAGATTAGATTTTAATTATTTTGAGGCACAATTATTAGATAGATAGACATAAATTAACAAATATCGAAGTTATTGTGCGTTCAAAAACGGTACAGAGAAAATAGAAAATCTGCCTAATCCTGTCGCCGCACAGAAATCTATCTATTCCTTTTAACATCTAAAAAACTATGATTTTGAGGATGCATTTAACATGTTTGACCCGGCGCACTTTTTCGACGTCTATATAAGGGCGAGTAGGATTTTATAAGTTGGTTATTCTTCTGGCGATGCTTGTTTGATTCGCTACTTGTTTACGTTATGATATGTGAGCCACCGATGGTCCACGCCGCCAGGCGGAAAAAACTAGTTGTGGACCACCAATACGGTTCACGCCGCCAGATGAAAGCAACGCCTGTAGACCACCAATGGTACACGCCGGGTTGAACGTGTTAAAGTTTCAGTTTCCTTCGCATGGTAAGACATTGCACTTCTACATATTCAAAACGGGTTAAATTTTGCACTATTAAGAACTTTAAAACATAAATTAAAATAAACACTTTTGAAATATGCTAAATGAATTACTGTGAGATATGTCAATCGCACTTCTCATGAGAACAAAAATTGCTTGAGAAGCCATCTACGGCAAAGGTCACGGTTTGCTTAGTCGGTTAGAGCAGCAAAGCGCCAATTCGAAATCGCAGGTTCGGGCATTGTCCACTAATCAAAATCGTTGCTTTCTCGAGTAATTCCCATGTTACTGTTCACTGTTTTTCTATGTTATTCTAAGTATATATTGGCCAAAAGTGGGAGCATGTAAGTAATTATTTTTATCTGTAACTGTCTGTTGGCTCTTTGAAGTTCTCCGTATTTTTTACTTATAAAATCTACAGTAGATATTTGTAGTTTTTAATAAAGTAAAAAACACGGACAAGTGTTGCACAAGGCATTTATTGATATGATTTCAATGATTTTGCACCTGCTGCCGCTAATTGAAAAGGACTCGATTCTCATATTGAACATATTGATTTTGATTTGCAGGAAGACGTGTCAGTCATGCAAGTGCCCTCGCGAAGCTCACGCTATCTACCAGGAGCAAGTGACATCCGTTCGCGAACGGCTCGGTCTCAAGCCAGAAAATCAAACCTCGAGGATAGAGCCGCGTCAACTAGGCTACACGTGGGTGCCTCCTGGCATTATGACTTCGGCTAAGGTGCAGCGATACTTTGATAAAATTCCTCCGGAAAAAGTTCCTAAAGTCGGCACCTCTGGCGAACGATATCGCGAGCGACAGATCACTCTGCAGCTGCCCAAACAGGACCTAGCCCTGGACCACTGCAAGCACATAGAGTCACAGCACCGTGCCTCTTACGAAGACTTCGTCGCTGCAAGAAATGAAATTGCCTTAGATATTGGTAAGTCATCTACAATTTAAGTATTCAAGTATTTAACTTTAACTTTAACGAATAATTCGGTTTTTTTAAAAATTAATAATATTTAAATTGTCGACTTTTTTTATAGTAAAAATTACACGTTGAACAGAATACATCTATCCTTTGATTCACTAACCAACGGGAAAGTTTAAAGTGCTTCGAAAGAAAGCAAACTCCACGTTTCCTGATACATATGTATGGAAAAAATGATTCTTTCGAAGCTATACAATAAAATTTCAAAGTTAAAATTGCTGGAAATTGGTGCCATCGACAAAAGAAAATATGTCTAAGTGAAAAGTGAAAATTTTTAATAAAGTTATTTAATAATAAATGCTCTATAAAATATTATATAAATTTAAATAAATAAGGTAATAGTAACGAGCCAAAAAAGCGTTTTAATATAAATTTACCTACGCCCTAAAATGAAGCGTAGAGTAAGCGTTTGCGGAGATGCTATTTCATAATTTATATGAAACTGAAGCGCTAATAAAGTAGTTTGTGGAGCAGGAACAGGATCGCTTAGAAAAGCTGACCAATTTCATGTTTTTAATTAAAAAATAAAGTTATCCGATTTTTAAAAACACTCGTTTAATGAAAAAATATGCATTTTTCAGTAATTTTTTTAAACCATGATATTTTCTTATTTTAAATATTGTAACAAGCGAAATATTGTATCGAAGCCTATATTTCTTTTTATTATAAATTGAACAAAATCGCATAAATAAATTCAACATTTAATTTCATTTTCTGTTAGTAAATCATCTCAAGAATAGCATCTCTATAAAGTTTCATAAAAATCAGAGTATTGGCTCAAAAATAATAAACTTTAAGCACTATGCTGGTCGATGAAGTGATGAAAATTTAAACACAATTATGTTGAAACTATATTTCTCCAAAAGATTAATTCCCGTAGATAACTCAAAAACTATTAATGGGATCGATTTTAAATTTTGTGTTTGCTTCAATGAAAGGTTTTTGATTTCCCTAAACATTTTTTGATTAAAACAAGCTGAAATTCGATCACCTCGAAAAAATAACTTTTCATTAAAAATGTCTAAAAATGTTTTTTAAAAATTGATATCTTAAGAAATCCTGCGCTGAAGCAGTTTATAAAATCATCATACGAACATAGCGAACTTTGGTTTTGATTTTCTATAAGCCGTTCAAAAGTAATCTTGCGCTGCAAGCGATGTAGAAAAACTTCGCTGGTGATTGGCTGTATATCGAAGAATTTTGAATATTTTTCAATACATTTTTGGATTTTTTGTTAAAGTTAAAGTTAAAATTAAAATTAAAGTTAAAGTTCAAATTAAAGTTAAAATTAAAGTTAAAGTTAAAATTAAAGTTAAAGTTAAAGTTAAAGTTAAAGTTAAAGTTAAAGTTAAAGTTAAAGTTAAAGTTAAAGTTAAAGTTAAAGTTAAAGTTAAAGTTAAAGTTAAAGTTAAAGTTAAAGATAAAGTTAAAGTGAAAATTAAAATTAAAATTAAAGTTAAAGTTCAAATTAAAGTTATAATAAGTAAACAGTTAATTTAACATTTAAAATGAAAACATAAAGAAACTTTAAAATTGAATATGTACAAAAACAATAAAACGAATATAAAACTTAGGACGCATAGATTTTTTATTCTAATAGAAAACAATTTTGTTTTGATTTTTTATACTTTGTACCTACTTAAATTTAAATTGCGCGTATATAAACTTATAGTTATTTTTTTATATAATTAAAAATTTTATTTTTGCATAATTTCTCAGGGTACATCAAGGATGCCTCCCAATCAACAAAATGTGTTAACTGTGATGATCGCATTGCTAAGGGTGACTTGGCTGTGATTGCACCGAAATTCAGGGATCAAATGATGTGGCACCCAAAATGTTTCTCATGTGCCACATGTGATGAACTACTCGTCGATTTGACCTATTGCGTCCACGAGGAGAAAATTTTCTGCGAACGTCACTACGCCGAACTTCTGAAACCTCGCTGTAACGCTTGTGATGAGGTAAGTGATACGAACACACCCCTTTACCTTGAGTAATAAAAAAGCTCTCGCCCTATGGACAGGCTATTAATTAGTAACGATTGAAACGAGCGCCAAGTCATTAGTACAGAATCATTGAAATAAATACATTTTAAATTTACGATTACAACGCCGGGTGGACAAGGAGATTGGTTACCTTCACTGCAACCTTCAAGGTTGCAATTTATAGTGAATTTTTCGAGCCAAACGAGCCGTTTTAATGGCTCGTAAAAGTGCACTTCGACCTTTGTCGCGTTCTGTGCTTCAACCGTAAAAATTTAAGGACGTCGTCAGGTGCCCCTTAGAGGTTGGCATTACATTGGAAAAAAATAACTAGAACCTGATTCAATTAGATGATGAAGCCTAAGAATTTTATGGTCTCATTAATTTGTCTTGACGGATTGTTTTTATCGCTATTATCCCAATCAATGTCTATTCTTAGTCATTTTTTTATTAGGAGCAGCAAACTTTTCGAACGAAATATAAATAACATTTACGATCCCTTTAAATTGGACGTGCGACCTCTAAATGACTTATGTAAATTTTGGCAGTGACACAAAGTATTCCCTCACCAATTCACCCAATTAACAACTTTCTGCAATTTACAGCTACTACCGAAAAAATACTCAATTCAGAAGTCCCAATTTGGGCAACTTTTCCACATTTGGGGGAGAATCCCTTTTGTTTTATTGCCACACCTCTATGGCCGCAGCTTGATCTAGTGCTCCCCATCAAATTAGTTCAAAGTCAGGACAGTCTCATCATCCCGAAATACTTTCCTGCTAGCGATAAAGCGGAAACAATGAGGAGCACTGATGAATTTCTCCACTTTGGTGGTTTTGCTATCAAGCAGTGATGAGAGACTTGGAAGAACTCCATTGTCCTCAGTCTATTTTTGGAAGAAATGTTTTATCGGCCTCGACCAATTTAGAAAATAGAAAATTTGCGGAGGAAGGACGACCAAACCTAGGTGCGACGGACCGTTTACGACATTAAAGAGGGTTGAAGCAACTCATATCTTCGCATAGAAATCCGTAGCGCACAAAATGACTCGCTGCTATTTTTGGGATTTGACTTTATTTATAAAAATAGAAACAAGCTAAACTGAATTGCACACAGATGATTGCATTGAAAAAAATCGGAATTTCAAAATTGCATACATGGTAATACATGAGCTTTATAGAAGAACAAAGCATAATTTTGGAAACCTAATTAATAATATATAGTAAACATAGTAAAACATCCAACCAGCATAATTTATTGAACAATAGCTATTAAACGTTTTGTTGCAAAGAAAATATAACTTCCGACGCCATAATTATTGGTTCGGCAATCCAGTACCTATATCATAGGATCAAGATATTCATAGATCCTTTGGCACTGTTGTTCTCAGCATAGTATCAACTATATATGTAATTAAATAAATACATCTTCTGAACAATCGCTCCTATATTATTTTGCAGTTCTGTGTATTGCGAAACTCTATCTATCAGTCCTTTATGTAAGTGTCTTCGACAGAGAAGCTATGCATTTGATATCGGAAAAACACGTAGACAAGTTTTTAATACATTTTCTTTAATGCAAAACTTATCACATTTTTGGCACTAATATGGCGCAAAAGAGAGTCACTCTTTCTCCTAATTCCTATATAAGTTAGTATGGATTTCATGCAGCTGCCAACGACAATGCGTCGATTTCGCGCTTTTCACAAGAGTTGAACCTGTCTGCGATAACTACCTTACGTATTTTGTACTTGAAACATTCATTGCATCCATATAAGATAGTATTGGCACAAAAACTAAAGCCAAATGACCATCGTTTACATCGTGAGTTCGCAGATAGGGCTCTAAAGGCGATTGAAACTGATCGAAATTTTCAACGAAAAATAATCTGTGATGAGGCACGTTTTTGTCTGAACGACTTTTTGTTTGCAAATTTGTAGTTATTGGTATTAGTCAAACAAATGGAGAGCGCTATCGTTTGATGTTGACCGATTTTTTCTTCCCGGAATTTGACAATATTGACGCGGCTGACATTTATTTTCAACAAGACGGCGCAACTTGCCACACAGCGATTGATTGTTAAAATGGATTTATAACGCGGAAAGTTCGGTGAGTCATTAATTTCGAGAAATGGCACCCACAGCTGGCCGCCAAGATCGTGTAATTTAACATCATTAGACTATTTTCTGTGGCGCATGTTAAATCACAGGTTTTTGCCAATAAATCCAATAATCTTGATGAACTTTAAGTCAGCATCCGACCCACCATTGGCGTCATACCACCCCAGATGGTACACCGACTCATCAAAAATTAGTGTGTCCAGATTAACTAGTGTAAGAAGAGCCGTGGTGGCCATTTGTTTAAATCGTCTATGGCATAGAATATACCACTTAATATCAGAATAATACCATTTTTGGGCAACATTACTTTATTTTTTGGGCAACATTATTTATTTTTTTATATTTCAAATCCTATCGTTGTTATTGGTAAACCCTATATATGGTAAATGTAAATGCTTCCAAACATAAGTTTGCTCAGGTCACTCCAAGGAATTGCATTTCCTTGTATATGAGTGTATCTATATAAACTATGGTTTCATGAAAAAACTTTCTTTCAGTGTGTAAGGTAAAATCTTCAATGAACGTTCTTACCTCCACTTGAATTAGTTGTTAAAAATAAAATAGTTCGGAAGCCAATTAATTTTTTAAATACGTTTCTAACAGTTAAACTAAAATAGTTGAGAAACAAACGAATTTTGGAAGTACTTTTCCAAATTGTTGAGTTTTATCATCTAATTTAATTATCTCGTTCAAAATTAATGAAAATAACAATTTATATTTCTATAATCTTCTCTTTCAGTGTATTATCCTCGAAATCTTAAGTGTGATATGACTTACATCAAGTTTTTAACCCAACGTATTAAATATATATTCATGAAATCCAAAATAAGATAGCGTCCAATTTATTAATTTAATCAAAGTCTTCCACTTCTGATCTTTATAAGGATGCCATTTAAAATTAATGTCGATTATATGTGTCAGATCCTAGTCAGATAAAAAAGTTGCGGTCGAAATAAGACTCATAAATTGAGTACTCCACTTTTTATTGCAAAATAGCAAATTCACATACCTACGATTTTTACCAAATTTATAATGTCTTTTTGTCCCAGTCAGTCATACTACCTGAAATATTTTTTTAAAACCTTTTCCTCTCTGTAAAATTCATTGTATCTAAGGGAGATGGATTTGAATCTTTCCCATAGACTGAGCCCCCACCACATACCTTTTCGTTAAGGACCTAAGGTATAATTTAAGAGAAAAAAAAATTTGAAATTTTTCAGAATTCTGGTGTGACATTACCTTAAAATTCTAAAATGAAACAATTACTTCCTTAAATCTACGGAAATTATACTTCGTAATTATCCGGCTGCAAATTGCACAGCTTTATCATCACCCAATAAAATTAAAAATCTCGTCAAAGTCTTCCACAACTCCTTACAGGAAATTTAACCTGGGTAAGTTTTCTCATTTTCTCTCATTATAAAAGTACCCCTAAGTCCCTGACATCTTTATCTTAACCTTCTGTTCCACCCGAACATCTTTCACGTAACATCAAAGACGGGCAGACGGTGGAATTTCTAAAAATATCGCTGCAACAGCAATTAACCCGTCTCAACCGATACCGAGGAGTGAGGCATCGGTCGTCGTTATAACAATCACAACAGGATTGTCACTCCCCACCAGCGACTATCCTAGCAACGTCTGCATGGCCCTTATCAAGTCCATCGCGAAAATTAAATTTCCATTTGACGCTTCATTTAATTTCCTCTTAACGGTAACGAGCCCTTTCGGTAGCTCCCTGTTGCTGCACAGCTCCCCAGGGCCTAGGTGATTTAACTTCTACTCGGCAAAGGTGTGCACAAATGCAAAAATTTAAAATGGCTAAAAGTGGGGAACAGGATCCCCCCAATAAATCCCCGTCCAGACCAAGTGTTCAGATGCAATTTGAATTTCCCGCTCCCAAATCGGCGGTGGGCAGCTGGGGGCCCCAGAAAGCTTTCAATCGCTCGTCTACCTCCCCACCATCCACGCTGTTACTCCAAGCGGACATTGGGGAGCAGCATGGGGCGCTTTACTGCTGTAATTGTCGCAAAGCTCGAAATAATTTTGTGTTCGCCTCGAAGTATGCAATGTCACCTGAAGACACTTTTAACACCTTGTAAGTGTTCAACTTTAGTACTTTTTAGCGGTGTTTTTTCTTCAATATGCTCTAACACTTTCCATAGAAAGTACCTTCATAATTTAAACGTAAGGTAATCCTTTTTTTGTATTTAGACAGCCTTTGCCGTATCTATGTGAAGCAGTTTGTACGGTGTAGAAAAACGTATGTATTTTCTTAATGGTTTCTTTGGCACTGAAGAATCCTACTGATGGGTCCCGCCAATTATTCAGCTCCTTCATTTGGCGTTAGTCTCTATTATGGACTCCTCCAAAATTTTCCTACGGTTGGAGCACCCAGAGCACTACTACCAGTCCACGAGGCAATACGTTAGGCACGCGGTCAGGCCCTTACGGAGCATCGAGGCGCTGTTCTTTTATTGCGGCTGCCGACCGTTGCGAAGAAGTTGGTTCTCTGATTTTCCAAACGGTCGCCTGCGACCGTCTCTTTCGGTGTTTAGTCAAGAAAATCCTTTAACTAGAAGAAAGAATTTTTCTCTCTTAGCCGATTCTGTACCAGCCAAGGAGTTGTGAAATAAATAAATACGGTATTTTTCGTGTTTTTGTTTTACGTTTTCCATAACAAGTGAAGTTAAATGAATTGAACGACGGACAGTGATACCTCAAAAAAATATTTATGAGAAATAAATACATTTTAAGATTATTCGTCAAATTAAAAACACAATAAATATTTTCAAGTGTGCTTAATAAAATATTCTAATTGCTTCACAATCGACAAATAATGCTGTGCTTGCTATTTATATTCAAAGTTTTATTAGCCTAAAGTTATAACAACTGCCTTTGATAGTTATCCAAAAATCATAAAATGTTAATGGATGTCCTCGATTACTACTGATAAGGTAATGCGGTTTTGCTTTAACTTATTACTTATAGATAGAAATAGAAACATTAATTATAAAGATTGCTAAAATTAGAGAATTACCCGATTTTTAACTTATACGAACTACTACTATTGTAATTAACATTTATGTACAGCGCCAAACGAATACTTATTAATTTGAATTATTGGAAGAAATCGACAACTTATCGAGTGCTCATGACTAAAGGCAAAGTAGACATATTCCTATGGGCCAGTGGGTTAAGAAATTAGATTAATTTTATTTGGTGCTATCATTTTGAAAAGTTCATGTTCCAAAACTCGATGTTAATACATTCAAACATTCGGGTTGAGCTTAAAAAAAAGCAAATTAGTATGCCTCACCCATATAAGCGCCCGATTCAAGTGACACTTCTATCGTCTATGGATGTTAGACAGCATTGCTAATACAGGGTGGATGAAAAGTTTAAAGAAAATTTAAAATGAATTACATCCATTGATCAAAGCTTCTCTTATGTTCGGAAATTCTGTCGGTTGTTTGTATGGATCAAGTTTAATGATTGATTCCAGTCGAGATGAACTTTTGCGCTCAGATTTGGTACATACAGTCTGTTCGACAAAAAAGGAACGCATTGGTTTTTACTTACATTTATTTCTAATTTTTTTTACATAAAAGTATATTGGAAGTACTACGACGCAACCAATTAATAAATTGTGTAGTCCCTACTGCTATCGAGAATGGCCTGGCATCTTTTGGGGATGCTTTCGACGAGTTGTTCTGCATATTCAATCAGCAACAGCGAACGCCACATCTTCCGAATCCATGTGAGCTGCTTGAGATTGTAAGCAGGCCTTCTAAAGAGTTGGCTCTTCATTATGTCCTACATGTCTTATGTCAATTGGATTGGAATGGCCAGTCTAACGTTTTTATATTATTTTCTGCTTTCCAGATCCTGCATAGTTAATTCCTATGTTAGGGGTCGTTAAGTTGCCCGAACTGTGACGTTTCAAGCGACACTAAAATGAATTAGTATTGGCGTCGTAGCCATTCCGTAATGCAATCGCTCATAGAAAGAGAGAGAGAAAAATATATTTTATACTCTTTATGTTTTTTCAATTATTATTGGCGTCGTAGCCCTTCCATTGTACCATCAGTCACAAAAAGAAAGAGAGAGAAATATGTTTTATTATCATTGAAATAGGCCGGTTCCTTTCTTGTTGAACAGACTGTATATGCAATATATGTATATATATATCTAATATCATGCTAAATCTACCTTGCCTGATGGCTGTAATGTAAGTATGCCATTCCGACGTTCTAGGTTCGATTCCCATATGAAAGCCCTGGTTAAAAAGTAAAATAACAAAAAAGCAAAAATAACAAATAAATAAAAAGAAAACCACGGAAAATTGGAATTTACAAACCACCCTTTAACTCCCAAATGGTTGAGATGGAAGCAACGGTCCTATGGAATTGATGATGTGCCCCTCACAATCACCAAATCTGTCACCCGTCGAGAAATTGTGAGATGAATTACATCGTAAAGCCAACATCGTATACCAAAGAATACTACAGAATTGTGGCAATATTGGCAAGAAGCTTGGAATGGAATTTATAGTTATTATCTTCAAAAATTTCTTGAAAGAGTTCAAAAAATCTGCAAAGCTGTATTTAAGACTAAAAGTAGCCACATTGATGAAAATAAATTATGAATGAATTTTTGGTTCAATGAACTATAATGCATTTTTGTTTCATAGTTTAAATGTTCCTATTTCCTACTCAGTAACTTATTTTCATTTACCAGGTTTACCGGAAAGTCTTCACAGGTTTTTAATGAAAAGCACATAATTTTTAAGAAAATGAAAAAATTTATTTATTTAAAGTATTGGCCATTCGATTTACACTTTGTCCATCTTTCTTGCAATTTACGAATGCCATACCAAAAAAAAAAACGTTTCTCCTTTGAACCAAACCATTCATCGAACCATTTTTAGACTTCTTAGAAATTTGCAAAGTGCTGCTCAACCAGCGCGTATTGTATTGATGCGAAAAGGTGATAATCAGACGGGGTCAGGTCTGGAGAGTACCACGGGTGCAATAATACGTCCCATCCAAACGATTTCAAAGCACCTTTTACCGGTTTTGCTGTGTACGGTGTGTTGTCATGCAACAAAATCACTTTACCGTGTCTTCACCCATTCTGGACGTTTTTCCATCAACGCGTGGTTTAAATTTGTTATTTGTTTTTTGTAGCGATCAGTATTAACTGTTTCACAAGGTTTTAGAAGTTCATAATACACCACAGTCCCACCAAACACAGTGCATTGTTTTCCTTCTGAAGCGATTGGGCCTTGGAGTCGATGGGCCAGCTTGGCCAGGCGATAACTACGATTATTTACGTTTTAGATTTTCGAAATAAATTCATTTTTCATCACGCGTCACAATCCGATGCAAAAATGACTTCTTTTCGTACCGTTGAAGCAGCATTTTACAAATAATTTTTCGATTTTCCATTTGCCTGTCATTCAGTTCTTCGATCATCTTCCCAGTTTGTGGATCTTTCCAATTGCTCGTAATGGTCGCTAATCGTTTCTTGTGCCACATTTAACGTTTCTGCCAATTGTTTTTGAGTTTGGGTTAGTTCTTCATCCAATAACTCCTGCAATTCCGCATACACAAATGTTTTTGGTCTACCCCAACATTTACTGTCTCTATGGCGGAATGACACTTTTATTGTTTTTGTAGCTTAAAAACAGTAGAATAAAGTGACATATATATCAAATCATTCTATTTGATATTTATGGCTAACGACATCTTTTAGAAAAATCGGTAAGGACTTTCCAGTGCACCTGACATTATCATTTTTCTTTAAAATAAATTTGAAACACATCGAGTATTACAAGTGCTTCCAAACTTTCGGACGATGGTGTAAATAATAATATTTATTTATATATTACAATAAGAATAAGTAAATAGCCGTTAAATTTTGTTATTTTAAAAATAAATGACAAATTCAAATAGTTTGAAATTTTATTTTAAATTTGGTTTTAAGCCATATTTCCTTCGGACAGTTGTGTTAACATTTCTAATTTTTAAAATCAATTTCTGATTATGAACTGTGCAAGTGCGCAATACGCATTTTGTCAACAAACAGAGTTACGTATGCATTCAATAACGTCTCTACCTACACCTAGGAGCAGTCGTTAATTACATCTGATGACTTTGTAAATGAGTTTCAATTAACTTCAGCATTAAGTATAAACAAGGAAATTGTTTGAATTGCTCCAAGTATTTATTTAGCGACAGGTGACTTTTTTCTATAATTGGCTTTTCGAGGGTGCTTTACAATTATAATGCAAATCAGAAGACATTTCTCAATCGTCACCGTCCATAAGCAAAAGGAGATTGACGGTAGGTGTGATATAATTGCATTAATTGATTGTGCATTCGGGCTAAATCGGTTGAAGAAGCATTGCAATGGTAATTGTAATTGATTGCTAAGTGATCTATAAAAGGTCAACTTGCTTCTTCGGCTACGTACATTATGTAAGTGATTGATAGCATAAAAAAACGGATAGAAATTATGTAATGTCCTGTTTGACCTCTAAAGCTTCTAAGCTCAGTAGAAGTTAAAAATTAAATTAAGAACTAATATTACTTTACAATTTATTTCGAAAATGCTTCAATTCTTTAATTTTGCTAAACAATTTTTCTAGTAGTGCTTTTTACAATTCTAAAGACGCTTGTCATGTTTTTATTAATGAAAACAAACGTTTTTTTTTGTTTAAGTTTACTAATTGCTTTTCGTTACGGAGAGTAGAAAAAATAAAACAATAATTCAGAATAATACGAAGCCAAAAAATGCGTGGTCGCGGTTGTAGTCGAACAGTCCCACAAAAAGCAAATGATAAATTGCTGTCCCCTGACAGCCAATGTTAAAGTAAATGGTAGGCGAAAAATTTGCACTGCACTTGGGATAAGAAAATTTATAAAAACATTATTAGTCGCGTGTGCACCGCACAACTTGAGAATGCCTCCAACTAATTTTAGCCACAACGCGTAGGCAACCTGCAGTCCAACAGGAGCACGACACTCTAGACTAGTGCCAATGACGAAAGAAGTCTGATCTTAAAACCCTCTGACGTCACAACTAAAACTTACAATTCGCAGGCATTCTTTAAAAGCCCACAAACGTTAGAAGGAGGAAACTATAAGACAATAAGAGAAGCATAGGTGTCTATTTTCGGCGAACTGCGCAATCGCAGGTGACTGCATGTTTACATCACCGCTACGAAAATAGACATTTTCACTTTTAACAAGCTTACGAAAATAATTTGAGATTTTTCGTTTGGCGCAAAGACACTTATTTTCTATTTCAGGATGGTGCTCAGTGTCAAGCATGAATCGTTGCAATTCAGATCACTGATTCATTCTAGAGCTTGGGGCAGGTATCTTTCCAGATTTCTTTTGAATTATTTGACAATTTTGCTGTGGTTTCGAAAATGTCTAGTTTTTTACTTTGTTGCTTGTTTAGGTAGGCGGTCTTTTGAATATCTTTAGACCACTTGACTTTGGCGATTGACACATTATTTTTAGAATTTAAAAACACCGAGAACTTATTCTGGTATTTTACGAACCACAAATAAATTATATTTAATATAATAAAACTAATAAAAGAAAAATGGAAATTTTTTCTATTTCTCATTGGTGTACTCTTTAGCAGCAGAACTACTGAAAAGTTTTAGTAATGAAACTCAAACTACATATACTCGTACATATAAGACAAGTTATTTTCTTTTGATTTACAAACGCAAATTTTTAAGAAAATTACACATTAAGAATTTTGTGAAAAATAAAATATTATTTTTATATAAATTAAATTTCTGTGCGTACACCAAAATGATTTTCCATTACAAGAATAAAGCTGACTTAGAAATGTAAAACTAGATTGTATAGCTTCACATTTGTTTTGTTAAGAAATTAAATCAAATGCAATGAAGTGTGTAGGTATCCACTAAGCAATCCTTTCAAGTATAAAATCTTCTTAGAACTCAAACCTTAATCAAAAATACTAATGATATCACAAATTAATATAAAAAAACAACCCTCACAGAGTTTGTTTTAAAACTAAACTTTTATACGGCTGCGCATTTCAGTTACAGAAAATATATATTTTTGTTTATTAAAACTTGTATTCAATTCATATTTATTATTTCTATCAAACTTGTACAACGATCCACGGAAGAAAATCCTATTTGACGTTATATTTAAAGAAACGTAACGTAAAGGGCCCCTGCTATAATTTTAAAACTTCTAATGTATTATTGTCGTTGAATTTTTAATCACTATATGTACCTACTAAAATTCAACGAATACCTATATATAGCCCTATCTGAGTTTCCTTACGTTGTGTGCATTTGTATGCGTATAGGCAACAGATTCTTAAGGTCAGACAAATAGAGATTTTCGAAGTAGGTTTTTCTAATTGAAACCGATTCCTAACATCCTGCTAACATCTAAGGCCATATCCGCATTCAAATCTTCGTCTTCGTGTAGTTACGACAGTTTATGATGTCAGCAAACAAACTGAACTCGCATAAAAATCGAGATGAAGAAAAAGCTAACCTGTTTGAATTTCTTACAAAACATACCCACTTGGACAATATTCAACGAATGCTCCTGCAGCCCTTTGTTATTCTGTGTCACGAAGTCAAGTTAAACCCTGACTCGCTTATAAAGCTAAAAAATGAACTTAACTTTTATACTACGTACCAACTACATCATTGAAAATCATGAATTATTTTTTCAAGTTGTCTACTCTACTAACTTTTGCATTTCTATACACAGATACATGTGGCAATTTCCGAACTCCGACACTCTGACCACTAATCAACCGGGCCCAGTAACCAATTCCGATCAATTCTACATACATATAGTGTTTGTATCTCTTTCTTAAATAACTAATAGTTAGAATTGCTACTTGATTTTTTGCTGTGATCTAAATTTTCCTTGCAGTGATCTGATCTGGAGTAGCGTTGCCTAATCGATATAAAATAATAAAATGATGATTTTACTGGCGCTAGTTCCCATGTAGTAATACCTACCTAAAGACAGGCTATTCATAGTTAGAAAGCTTCGATATTGCGCTACATATTGACAATCAAATAGTTCTGGGTGTTTTGCTATTTTATTTTATTTGATTAAAGTGCAGTAAAAACTCCAAAGTAGGCAATGGTACAATGTACCAAATTCTCGGTAATCGAAAATAAAGTCACAACATCTACTCTCGGAAAAATTTTATATAGAGGCAAGGTGGTCCGCAAATCGCTCAAAATAAAATTTTCCGATATGCCAGCTCGCAACAAATCTTCGGCTGCACATGCACAGATCACTTTTTTGTCCGTTCGTCACTGCTCTATTCAAACGAGTGTTACTAATTAGCAAATCTGTGCATTTGCGCATCCTGGGCCGCCCCGCTCTACCCCTCTAGAACAAGCAACTAAAGCTGTGTCCACCGGTTGCGGTTTGCCAATTTTCGGCAACTGAGTGCTCATTACGAGTGCTGTCCTCTCGATTTCGTTTGTCTGTTTTATTTGCTCAACTCCGAGGATATCCTAATGCCGCGCGATTGATTTTTTTTTGTGGCCATATTTTTTTCTATTATTTTTCTCGCTTTTCTGGGCGATCTGCCATGTCCGAGTGATGAATGCACGTCGATCGATGATCGAGCAGTGATAGTGATCGGAAATTGCAGCGATTTTATCAGAGCAATGATCCGCGATCGATAAAGGTGCTAGTCTCGGTCGCAATCATTTAGTGTCACTCAGCTACTGGTCATTGCTGCTTTACGCGCTGAGTCCTTTCAAGATTTTAACGAAACTGCGAAAAATCGAAATTTTCATAAAAAAAAATCTACGACTGGTGCAGTTTATAGTGTGGTGAGAATTGAAAGTGTGGTGATTTTGCGCCACCCAATCGGAACCAGCCAAGGTTTTTCTCGTGAATCTTTACATTTTCTGGGGCGTGTTACGAAATTTTTCGATTACGCAAGAGGAAAAAAAGTGGAAGAAAATGTGGTCAGCTATTGGAGAAATTATATTTACAGTGGTAGTGGGCTACATGGGAGCCATTGAACTTCTATTTGTAGCCAAACAACTCTACCACTTAGCTTTCCAGCATCAAAGACGGCAAATGCTTCTCGCCGATGATCGTGGAATGAGAGCATTGCAAGAACGAATTGATAGAGAAATTACCGAAGCTGCCCAAAAAGAAATTCTCGGTTACAATGCTATGAAGGATGGTATACTATACAAAGATGGGTTTAGAATCGATCCTGGGGAGATCAACGACCATGAAACTCGGCAATGTCAAGCCAGTAGAGATACGAAATTTGAAAGGGAACTAAATGAACATCGGACGGGAAATATCGTGAAAGAGACGACGAAAGCCACTAACGAAAGTGAGGTCAGGCAAGAGGTGATCGAAGAACCATGTGTTAAAATGATCGCAAAACGTGTTGCAACATCTCAGCCGGAGATTGCAGAAGCACAAGTAGTTGAAGACAAACAAACGATTCCAACACAAAAAGTAAAAACTCAAATTGGGCAAACAAATTTGGAAGAATATATCCATCCATCTGAAGTAGAAACATCAACCAAATCCCAAACAGATAGTACGGAAAATATGCAATCGTCGCCTTTGAGAACGGAGATACATTTCCAGGAATACCACAGAGAGGAGCTGGAAGGTCAGGATGTATCAGAACCTCAGTATTCTGATGATTATCTACGATCATTAGATGGAATTAAGAAACGACCTCTTATTCGGGATGATGGGACCCGACGAAGACGAGCATTTAAGAAGAGACACTCAAGTGATTCAACATCTTCGCGCGAATCACGAGCTTCAAGAGAAGAGGAACTTAAGATGTTCACATCCCTTGAAGAAGAAGAATTTGAATCGATTCGAAGGGGGGATAGTCAATATGCTCCTATAACGTACTCCAGCGATCCCAACCTACTCAAGACTGGAAAGCATCAAAGGCGCCATAAAAAGAGCCCCATAAAAGACACAAAACATGTTGAAACTGAAGATAATAAAAGCTCATTAGAAATGTTGGACGAGGAAAATTCAAGTCCGTGGGGCGATATCAAGCCAGAACACTACAAAGACACTGAATTTTGGAAGCGCGAAAAGGCTGTTTCGATTGAAGAAGAAAGTGATGAAAATGCCTCTTCGATGAAGAGAGAAGATATTCAAAGGCACCAAGCAGGTCAATTAATTGCATCTCCAACTCCCACAAAAAATATACCGCAATTCTCGTCCTTTGAAGAGGCCACACATTCTCAGCATCAGGATGCTATATCTACCCTTAATAATCAGAAACCTAGAGATGAAGTAAGTTTGAATTATTTTTTGTTATGGTCAACCTATGTCAAGGTATTCGAACAATCAACAAGCTCATATAAATATATCATAAAAATAAAATATGTTATAAATACTAGCAATAGATAGGTTTATTAGAGATATCTTCCTTTTTATTGTTGATAAATTAGTATACAAAGTTTAGAAATACGGATACACGAAGATTTGCGTCTTCTTTGCTACTTGTTAGGAATATTTTACGAACTCTAATCTGTAATGGATTTTGAAGAACGAAACTTCTAAACTTCTGCAATAATACTTCCAAAGTTTTGCAGTGGTGACGATTGACCCCATCATCATCTCACAAAATAAGAAAATAGTCATGAAGTACTACAAGGCAACAAAATTACTTTTAGGTGTGATTGTAAAACTTAGAAAAAATTAGAAAACTCTCCTCAAAAAGTCGTAGGATAGAATGCTTCATTGGCCATTGGTTGATTGAAATGGAATAACTATAGCTAGAATTTGGAATCGCTTGCAAAATGAATGCAACATACAATTTTATTTAGAATAAAGTTTAAATGTCTAGGCCCTTCTCGCACTAAGGAAAGAAAGCTTCCCGCTCTGATAAAATATTCTTTAATAATAATTATTCTTTATTCTTAATTCGTTAATCTAACATATTTTCACTATAAATAATTTAAAAATATTTTAATCCAATCTCAATACAGAAGATTGAAAAAATATCTTAAACTCAATTATCAATTACATTTTTTGAAGGTTTCTAATGGGAACTATTGAGAATTGGCTTATTTTGGAACAACTAATCTTCAAATACGTTTTTTTAGGGAAGGGTTACTAAGATTTAACTTTCTTTAGAAAGCAAGGTCTGCCTGCTTCAATATTTTGTTTTTATTCCGATCTTATCCACAATTAACGTCTCTAAAAATTTTGATTCAAAAACAAATGTATGTATATCGGTCAATTATTCCGATTGATATTTTTAAATATTAAAATCTCCTTACATACCGTAACCACATACAAATTTTTAATAGAATTCCTGGCAAGGTACAAGAATAATTCAATCTAGACTAATAACTTAATTAATTTACTAAAGTAGTGTACTTACAGCTTCAAAATTTGTTTCGAATACTTTGACATGAAATCCCCTAATTTTCGGTTACATTTAAGAAACCATTTTTCCTCAGGCAAAAAAATCATCCGAAATAGATGTCGAAAAAGTAAGTAGCCCTCCCTCTCCGAGTGAAGCTGGCTTACAGGGTGTTTTAATTGAGCAAGAAGCTTCTGTCGGGACAGAAGAGACAATTGCATGTGATGAAAGTGGTGAAGACGCCCTCCGTAATGCTGGTCTTCGGAAAAGTCCTCGCATAGACGACATAGATCGCTATGAGGAGCGCTTATATGAAGAGGATGAAAATACGAAAGTACGCGCTATGTTACCCTCTGCACAACCCCGCGATAATAAGCTTGAAAGTCCCCTACTAACAGAGCCTCAAACCAATGCAGCGCGAGCTAGTTCTAAAAGCATATCCCCGGCTCCAATAAGGGAAAGTATGACAAATGAATCGCTTTACAAATTCAGTGGTATACCACAAACTCCTGTGATAGAAGTTATTAGAGTTGGATCTGCAACTGAAGAAACTTCTAAAGAACCTGGAACTCTTCTCGAAGGTATAAGTGACTTTTATGACTTCAATGCTTCTATCAACCCCTCCAGGTCGCCTTCAAGGGAAAGAAGTCTAAGAAAATCAATTAGTCCCATCCGTTCACCAAATCTTTCTAGAAAACTCATGGGAAAAAAGGATAAAACGCAAATCGATTTCGACACAAATGACCTTTCAGGACTTAGCGGCTTCTATGACTTTTGTGTGATGATGAATCAACATGCATACGGTCATTGCTTCCAAAGAGCACATTCGGCTCATAGGTCCTCAACAGACTATCTAGAAGCAAAACTAAATAATAGAAGATCAAATAGCAAATCTCCTTCCCGTCTCATTTCGGCTCCAAAAAACGGGGTCGCCAGCCTCCCAGAAACGGGGGGAGGGATACCAAACTCTAAAAACTGTCCGATACCACAACATACTCCGTTAACAGTGGATGTTCTAAATGTCGAAGATTATAAGAGGTCGCCAAGTCCTTTAGATATTCCATTTGTTTCCATTTTACAAAAAAGATCTGATAATACCACTACAAGTCCTTTAGATAATCCGCTAACCCCTGTGAATTTAAAACATTTTAATTCAAGAGGTGATTCATTTTTCACTGCCTCTACGCCACTAGAAACGCCAGAAACTCCGGAATTTCAAAGATCTTTCTCTGCCAATATGAGATACTTGGAACAAATGAAGGACGAGTACAGAACAAATGCCTTTAAGAGATCAACTTATGTCGGAGAATCTATGGACTTTGAAAATGATTTTGAAGAGCTGCGTGAGCAAACGCGACATTTTAAGAGGTCTCGAAGTAGAAGTCGATCTCCTTTATTAGAAGATGTAATGGACCCTTGTACGAGCAAACAAGCAGCACAAAGGGAGCTCCAAGATAGAATTTTGGAGGAAATTACTAAAACAACCATACATTATCAAGATTTTTCGCGTGATATAAGCCAACGATTTATTGATCAAGAAAGGCGAGGTTCTGATTCTGCCTTATTGCAAAAAGAGTCCATACCAATTGAGGACAATCTGAGAGAAAAGGCTCTTCAGAGCGATGAAGAACTTTTGAATGAACTAGAAGGTGAGGAGTATCATCATTTTAGACGGTTTTCTTTAAATCTTGAAAATCAGGAAGACAGCAATTTAGAAGATACCAGCTACGTCTTTTTTGAGGAAATAAACGATCAAATTGGACATTGGACAAGAAATGATTTCTACGACAAAGATAATGTCAAGAACTTAGAAACTGAACCAGTACAAGGATCAACCGCCTCTTTGGATGTTACTGGAACTGACTCCGACCACGCCGAAGCTGATGACATCGACACAGAAAGCGAAGATGATCGTCAAACAGTTGTCGAAGTCGACCACGAAATTGACGAAGATGTTTTCGACTACGAGCGACCTGAAGAACAATCGAATGAACAATCAGAATGCGAAGAAGCTGAGCGTGAAATGGATAGATACGCTAATAGAAACGCTAGTGACTGGAACTATGAAAGAGGTATTGATGAATTTGCGTTGCCTGTAGATAAATCTGAAGATGATTCCATAAACATCGATCAAATGTATAATGACGCCGTTAGAAACACTGAAGAATCTGGAATAGAAAAGGATTACGATACTATTGTAGAAGCAATGAATGAAGAAGAACGAAATTCTACGCAAAATAAAGATGAAATGTCTGTATCAACTGAAGAATTACTGAATGAAATTCTACAGGAGAATGAGGGGCGAAGTTCTCATAAATTGGAGAGGAAAGACCAAATTGACACCTTCAATTTTATCAATCACGAAGATTCCAGAGAAGTATTAAACAAAAGTGCTATGACCTCAACAATAACTAGTTCAACGCGTTTACGATCTAGATATGGTTATGGTCCTGCTATTTTGCATAGAAATTATGATAATTTAGACAATCTGAATGTTGATATTAATTATAAACCTAAAAAAGAGTATAAGTGGAGAAAAAATTTTAAGCTTGATGATGACTCTGAAACAGCAGAATCGCTAGAAAATCAAAATAGTGAATGCAAATCTAGCTCCGATTTAAATTTAGTTGAATTAGACGATGGCCAAGAAAATGTGCAAATAAAAGATATTGAACTTTCTTCTCAGTTGGAGGAAAACAAAAGTTTTCAAATAAGTAACAATTTTGAAGGACTCACTGAGGGTAATGATGAAGCACCCAAAGACAATGGAACAAGTAAAGGAGCAGTTAAAAAACAAAATATAGTGCGAAATGAAATCTTAAACAATATAGATGAAAGTATACCAGAAGAAGAAGAACTCGTGCCTTCCACAAGTCACGAAATTGAAAAAATGCTAAGAAAAAAGAAAACAAAACGAAAATCTCGAAGAGGTTCAAAAACTAATCTTAGTAACGATGAGGACGGCAATGAGGTATTATATTCACAAATTGCTGAAAATAAAGAACCTGACCCTGAATGTCTAGCAAAAATAAAGCCTAAACGAAAAAAGAAAATTTTAGAACCTATAAGCCCACCAACACCAGCTAAAGTATCTGCAACTTTGGTCACAGATATTTTAAAAGGCACGGAAATTAAAAATTCGTCAAAAGTAAATCTTAAAGCACCTTCCCCTCCTCGGCCAGACGCTTTGTTAAATACGACAAACTTTCAACCACTTTCCCTCTCCCCTGCTAAAACTCCACCACCAGCTTTAAATTCTAGAACGCCTAATACGCAACCGCTTGAAAAATTGCCAGAAGCTTCTAAAACTTCAGTCCATCTTACAGCCACTTCCGATGCAGGAGAATCCAAATCCAAATCCAAGTCCAGCACATCAAAACCAGCAACAAGCAATGGATCCAGCAGCACACAACCAGCCACCTCCCCTCAGCCTCAACTCGAACGAAACGACTCGTCTGGTGTTTACGAACTAATCAAGGATGGCAGCATGTATCCCTGGTTTTGAAATAATATTTAATTTTTTTGGTTTATGCTTTAGCGCTTTTTGTATTCAATTCTAGAAGTAGATTTTTGACCGTTTTTGGATTTTTGCCTAAGTCATTCATTGGAAATCCTTCAGCGGTGCAACCCCCTGAAGTGATTGCAGGATCCTTTTGATAGATCCTTTTGTATACTTCATTTGAAATAAACACCATTATAAAAATATCTCAGTTTTGTTTTTTTAATAATACATATACTATTATAGGTATACTTACTCGCAATTCACGAAATTTTAAATTAATTAGTCCTTACTCAATACTTGGTAGTAGTGAAATATGTTTATCCCTCCACAGTTTTGGTCGATAAATTCAGACCATTGTGGGCATTCCCTACACCCAATGCATCTGAGCTATCACAACTTGTCTCATTATGTCCAAAATATCGGTAATTTCACTTCTAAAAGTAAAATTATATTAAATAAATAAAAAAGTAAAATTATATTAAATAAATTTTGTCCCGCCGAAATCTTCACGAAAAACATTTCTGTAATTCCATCAAAAGCTAAAAGTATGAATAAAGAACATTCAAATTAATCATAAACATTAAATAAACGGTTCCTCAAAACCAAAATCCCCAAAATCTGCTTATTTTTGACAGTCTAAAAGCATTTCGTCACCTAAAAATCTTGTGAAGGACTCAGAACAAACATCATGTCTTTCCAAATATATTTTATATAATAAGGTTAAGGGGATAAGGGGAAATAAGGTTAGACGCACCCACATTTTGCAAAATAAATCGTAAGAATGAAAAGAGTTCGATGAGTGGTTTCCTCTGATTTTATAAGAGTCTCTTTACAAATAAATAATAAAAGAATTATTTTTAAAATAATTCCCAAGTTATAATTTTTCGGCAATTTTAATTTTATTGCAAGCTTAAAGTGGAAAATAAAGTTATACGCACTTATTGCTTTTAAGATAAAAAACACATTTTTCTAGAAAACCGTTATCAGTACCTTGTCCATTTTACCCTGGCATCATATAATACAATGATTCAACAAGGGAGACTATGACACAGAGACCAGATTTCCTGATTTTCCAGATTTGTCCTGTGGAATTTTTCGCCATGCTCCGTCGATGGCTTCCTTCAATTCAACTTTGATGTTGTATTGTCGACCATCCCTGTACACGTCTTAGGTCAAAATCGACCGAACGCTTTCAATAAAGTTCATATCTGGTAATTTGGCTGGCCAAATGTAAAAAAAATTGACAAAATCAGCCAAAGTTGACCGGGTCACATGAACTTGTTGAAATTGCCAGTCTAGACCAGCGCATTTGTATCCATATGCCGGAAAATGAAGGCCGACCATCTCCAGATACTGATTTACATTCATTCTGGTTGAAATGAATGTTCGCGGTATGTTCTTCACGTATCCAATGGCTTCCCAACCATAACAAAGCCACCATCAGATTGACATTTACTGAAAATGTTTTTTTTTTTTCGTAGGCAAATCTTGCTAATAATAGGCAAGACCATCTACCCCAACCAAACTCAATTTCTTTTCATCGGAAATAATTATTTTTCGCCATTTATTTGTCTAATGTATATGGTCTAGCGGGAATTCTTTATGGCCCTCAATATTGCATAGTGAAAAAATTGAGTTACTTTTAATTTTCTGGTATCTCAAGAGTTGAGAATCATTTAAAATTTGCCGAACACCTCAAATTTCAACAGGTAAATCGTTTTCAGTCTTCAATTCCCGGGCAGACTTCGAACTATTCCCCGCACTTAGGATCAACTGCCGTTTTTGCGCGGTTGACATTATTGATGCTAATTTTGACAAATATAATATCTATTTTCATGATCTTTTAGAAAATACCGCGGCAACTTTTCCACTTCGGTTTATTTCTTCGCTATCTGATGCTTTAAAAACTTTGAAAGATCTTTTAGAGTCGTAATTTTGGCTTTTTCCATCTCAATTTGCCGCGTGCTTGTCTCTATCTCTCTGATTTTAGAGCTGTTTATTGTTGTTTTAGAGCAAAAACTATTGCGAAATTACACCAGCATTCTCGAGAAGATGTATAACGGTATCTCACATCAACACAGATGGTTAACTTGTCAACAATATTGTCTATTAGGTACAAAACTAGAAGTGCGCCTGACCTTGTTTCCCACTTTGAGATTGTAAAAAATTAAAATTGCTAAAATTATATAAAATTTTGAAAAAAAAAAATTCTCTTATTATTTATCTCCAAATGTTCTCATATATGTAAAAGAAAAACACATTGAAATTTTTTCATTCTCACGAGCTGTTTTGAAAAATGTTGGTGTATCTAACCCTATTTCCAAAGTGTATATATTATTATTATTGGAGTAGGCGAGACGTGTAGCCTCGAGCGCTCAGACATTTTTGTCCATTGCACTCATTGACCTATTGTGTTCGTAGAGTGGAATACCATGGTCATCGTGGGATTCGAACCCACAGCCTCTTGGACGGTAGGCCAGCGCGTTAACAACTGATCTACCATAGGCCCCAGTGCATGTAGAATATATTATATATATAATGTAAATCCTTTCAAATATTACCGTAATTCACTTTTGAAAATATATGTGCATATATGATTTTTGAAAGGGATCCTAAGTCCAATATTTTTTTCTTTAGCATACGAGTATATGGGATCCCTAAAATCCCGCCAGAAAAATGCTTTTCTCTTTTGACTGTATGTGAAAGATTGAATTTTGGCGCATTTAAATATTTGCGCAATGTTATTTCTACCACATTTCCAAACATTTAAAACTTTTACATTTCTTGCATTGGTATATTCTTTTTCAAAACTAAGAGATTAGATGGACGTGCGGAATAGAATAAAAATTTTAATTCTCATCATTTACAAACTGAAATACACGCGATTAAAAATTTGGGGTATGGCACACCTCTGTGCTTTTTCATTGGGGGTATTAAATAGTGCTCCTCCTTTCAGAGTAACTTTATTCGTAAACAGTGGGTCTTATGCAGAATTATATCAGAAAATCCCAATTCGATCTCAACTTGAAACTGTGTATAAAACATAACCCGAGTCTGAGTTCTTGCTTAGTTTTTATGCACAAGACCCAGTGTGAATTTAAACAACCTGCAATAATATTTAATATTTAAACATGCTTCGTGATTCTGGCGTTGATAATCTCAAGGATATTCCAGTTTTATATTTCAATTTATTATTTATTTTATAGATAATGATTAGGATTAGCAAAATCCAAAATGGAAGAATTGTTCGCCTTCAGGTTGTTTGTTCTACTCACAACACTAAAAATATTCACCTGAGTCCTCAAAATTCCCATATTCTTGTGATTGTCGTAAAAACACATTCTCGAAGTTAAAAGATTTGTGCAAGTAGCGTCGTTTTGAGCAGCATTTCGAAAATAAACTGCAGCAGACTTGCCACTTACTCTCATCACATTGGCCACTTAATTTTGTTGGTGTTCAAACGGGTGAGGCTTTTTTCATATATATTCCACCCAGCTAAAACACGAAAATGTACGGAAGTAGCCCACCCCAAAATAAACAGAGCGGTGAAATATGACACGTAAATACCCCAAAAGAATTTTAAGAAATATTAAAAAGGAAATTTACCGAAAGATATGTTTTTCATTGAAAAAAATTCCTCTTATGCAACCGCACGCCAAATTGATAATCTCAGGAATTTTGCGAACACGTCTGGGCAATAATTTTTCAATTTTTGTAATTTTCGAGGGGCACTTAGCAAAGCATGGCTTTATTATGCAATTAGGCTGGCATTTTCATGTAAACAGCTATTTTGGAAATGGTTTATTTCGCTCAAGTGTTTCTTGTGATTTTTAGGAGGTTTCTTATTTTTGGGAGCTACATACTGGCTGAGTAATTTTCGGTAAAGATGAGTTTCTTGATAATAAAAAACAGCGATTTTGCTTTAAATATTTAGATGCAGTAATAGCTTTATTCTTCAACGTACATTTAATTCAAATAAAACAGCCCACAAAAATATAAAAGACAATGACCTTCTCTAAATATGGTATGCATCTACTGCAGCACGCATTTAATTTAAGTCAATTACCCAAATTAATTATTCATTTCTTAAACAAGGTGGCTCAAGAAAGCCCAAATAGGTTCAAATAACTGCTCTACCTTGCCACCAATTCCAATTCAATGAATTTCCTCCCACATACCCAATCAGTAGCGAATCAATTAACAATAATTGTTTACGCTCAAGCCAACGATTACAGTCACCCGATTTTATTATAATAGCAGAAAAACAGCCTAGAGAATATAAAAGAATGCCGAAAATCCTATGAATGAAAATTAAGTTGGTCGGCGACTTTCTTTCTGAGCCAACTCTCAACCCACCCGCACCTCTTGGAGGTATTTAGCCTTGGGTCTCTGAACTTAGCCCAAAAGATTATATTCGTGAAAGTGACGAGGCTAGCTAAGCTCATGCCCTGACAGTCTGCATGGATTTGGCGATAGTGCGACTAGCCTTGAGTTGGCTAAATTAATTAGCGACTTCATGAGCGACAAAATTCTGGCTTCCTGCAGGGAATAGTATTTCGGTTGGACGAGATTATGGTGAGACATTTGGACGGGATAAGCTACCATTTATAGCAGGGCCATTTCTCATTTTAAATTTTAAGTCATCCTGCTCCCATTAGGATACTTTATCCGTTTGTTAATTCTCAGATATTTAAATATCATTTCAAGCAGTTATGGATTTATTCAAAGGAGTTTTCATAACTTGAAGGTTAAACTAAAAACTGTATTAGGGCAGATCTCTTAAATATATGAGGGTTAAAACAGGCTGAATAAAAATGATAAACCTAATTCTTGATTCCGACGTAAAAAGCATTTGATTTAACAACATATCGAATTAATAGAAAATTAAATTTAACATATTGTTTATATTGGTTCTTGGTCAAGTATCTCTTCTGCAGCCTAAACGAGAAGAGAAATAAAAAAAAAATAAACAGGGTATCACACAATTCGTCATTATATCGCGAATGTTAAAAACCATATTTTTAAGAATTTCCAATATGATAAATGATTGGTGATATAAAACATAAATTTAAAAAAAATTCTTAAATTGATATAAAGTGAAAGGCCATTGTACCCCTATAATAATAACATACCATATAAATGTATTTCTTGTACTGGTATTACACTTTCCGACCTAGAGCTTACTGGATAAAGATGCTCTGAATAATCATCAAAAATCTCGGCTGCATATACGAATTTAAAAAGTAATTTATCATGAATATCATGTATCATGTCTTATCGAAAAAAAAACCAATATATTCCTAATACATAACATAGCGATATTGTTTACACTGTTTGAAACTTTGTCAAAATTATTTCTGATATTGACTCAAACACATATTTCTTGCAAGGACCCATCTGTTGCTTCTTCCGTCAATTATTGTGCTGAGTATATTTGAGTTATTTCACTTTTCTATCAACCACCAAACTTCCTTTTTTCCATTATCAAGTGGTGGCGTGGCATCCAGGTTGATCATGATTACCCAAAGCCCGGCTGTTTGAGTTGTCCGACCTCATTAAATTCGCGCTTTTATTAATTATAGCGGCAGGCACTTATCCGATGAGCTTAGACGTCTCTCGTAAATTTTCAAATTGATGGCATCCAGGGGATAAGTTATTGGGCGATGATCTTGTTACAGATTTGTCATCGTTTTTAAGATGATTGTTCTATAGCTTCGCTTTAGAAGCTTTTGGTTAATCCTCTGAAATTTGTCATTTCACCTCAATGCTATGAAAAATATCTATTAATTTTGCGCGCCAATATTTTTTTGAAAAATTATTTTTTTTTTATTTCTATTATTTTATTTTTACTGAGATAAAATCAAATCTTCACTGCAGTGTTGTTTGGGATCTATGTGGTTTTGCTCCGAATGACTATTGCACTCGGCACAACACAATATTTAATTCTATTTCAAGCTATTTTTCGAATAATTTGGACAAATTCCCAGACACATAAATGAGCGAAAATTGTAGATGTCGACCTGCTTACATGCTTTATTTCCTTTAGATTTAGAAACTTAGATATTGGTAATAGATTTATTTTGGAAAGATTTAAGAAATTCTCTACTTATTTCCTATTTATAAAACAAATTAAAATCTATATTAAGCGTTTGTTGCATTGTAAGAGGTCAATGAATTTTTTGTTGAAAAATTCATTGCCTCCGCATCATTTCACACTTAATATTAAATTAATGTGATTTATTGCAAAAGTTTCAAGAATTTCACTCAAAAAAGTAGAGAAAGAAAAATTTATTCACAAAATTAAGTATTTATATTCTGCGTCATTTGTGAGCTATATGTTCTGTGGGAAATTATTCAAACTCACTCGCATTTAGAAAAGAAATACATTTTTTGAGTCGAAAAGACTCCCTCGTCTTTAACCGTAAGAGTTGCCATACCTTGAAGCAAAATTTATATTTTCTATTATTAAAAAGAAAACCATTAAAGAATTGAGATCCTTTTTATTATTTGTAAACCATGATGTCCATGATAATTTCATTAAGACTTATTTTGCTTAAGTCCCAATTAACCAGCGCTTATGGATTTTGTGGGTGACTTTCAACTATGGTATCAACATCAAACCTGACACCATCTATTTTATAGGCTACTTCATTAAGAATACTATATAGGGTTTATAGCTGGAATTTATAATTTTAAAAATCCATCAGAAGCTTAATATTTTAACAACTATCGTAAAAAGCAAGAAGTTCCCAAAAACTTCTTCGATAAAAAAGCAGCAATTTTCTTATTTCTTGCAATTGCCTTTTCCAGAATGAATTGAAAAACCAATTTTTTGTACCACAAATTTGTCTTATATTAATAAAATTGAACTATCTCTCTGTGATTTCAAAATCATTTTTATAAGCTTATTTGGTTATTCACATGCATAAAATTACATGATATTTTTCAATTTTTCTATATCTGTTTATTCGTCCAAGCTAATGTCGAAAATGGCTAAGCCAATTTGTATTAGACTTTCATAGAGCATTTTATCGAACATAGTTTAGATGATTATTTTTAAAATTTAGGCTTTTTGTATGTTAGGTTGCTTGTACGTTTTACACATCTATACTGCTGATCACATTGCAATCAAAATCCAAACAAACATTTCTAAAATATTTGTCTGTTTGTTTGTTTGATTTACAAACAGCGACCATAAATGTTCAACTAGAAGCATTTGGAATAGATATAGCAATTTTGAGGGTTTTGTATACCGTGCGAAGCATGGATGCAATTCATTAAAAATTACAGTTTTCCCCAGAAGTTGAAAAATGGTTCCAAAGTAAATGAATCCTAGGCTACTATATAAAAATTTCAACATTTTTTTTTTTTTTGAATTGTAAAAAGATTTTCTTACCATACTTCCGCAAACAAATTTTTTTATAATATATGTATATGGAAAATAAAGCTCATAATAACCAGACTCGCATAAGAAACTTAATTTTGTTCAATTAGTGGCATTCCACGTTCTTAGATAAAAATATTTGGCTTTCAAATAGGCCAACTTCTATGATAAAATAAATAAAATAAATCCTTATTTGTTAATTAAAATATTTTCAAATATGGGTAAAATATAGCCTTTGTGCCTTTTAATTCTATTTTCCCCGAAAACGGAAGCTGATTGATTATTTTCATTGACAATTTTATTTTAATTCACCAGTGTTGTTATTTTGAACTCCAAAACCTTATTAATAAGGAAAAGTACGTTACTGGTTATAAAATGCATGACATAATAATGAAAATTTAAAACATATCAATTTTATTGGCGCATCAAATTAGATTTACTTAAATAAGCAAGATATAATTTGAGGAAGCAATTTGAAACTGCCATAATTTGCACAAGTTGACCGACAATTAATTGCGGGAATGTTTAAGTGACATCCCTCAATTTATCTCCTTCAAGGCCGCGATAACAGATCAGATGCCCTTGCCTTTGGCGGCTTTTTCAAATTTAAATGAGTTACACCTGCTTGTAGTGCCACTCGGCCTGTGCTCCAATTTCCTTACGACATTTGGCCTACAGTGCTAGAAGACATTATTTTTAGACATACAAGCAATGTCTAATTAATTGCAGCAACAATCGCGAAGAAAGCAGCGATCATTTATACTAAAGGCAAAATCATATCGCGTTCGAAGCAATGTAGCCATAGGCTGCTCCACTGGGCTGATGTAAGTTGCAACCGGCTAAATTTAGATAGCTTAAGCCAGCCATCCATCTATTCGTGTTCATTTAGCAATTAGTTAAGAATTGCTGCAGTCTACTCTTGTACAGCGTTTTCACGGATCGCAGCTTCCATCCCCTTCAAACAGCTCACTTCCTTGAGGAGCTGGGCCCAGACATGTGTAAGATTAAATGAAGTTGACCTAGCCAACAGCCATCCTCAGTAGGCCTCAAGGCATCGATAGACTCTACTTATGGAACTTCTGTGGTTCGAACATATGCCAGTTACATGAATTAAAAAGTAAAGAATTCCGGCAGGGCGACTGCCAGTTGGCAAACGAATTTTTCGCAATTTTTGAAGACGTTTTTATGCTGGAAGACAAGAAAGAAACTTTTTTTTTGTCTTCTTAGTACATATGGTATTTCGGCCAATGTTGCGGGTCGTGTGCACATATAGCTCATCTCGACTGTTCGCATAGTCGCACGATCGTGATAATTTCGACACTAAAACACCAAGCATATATCACCAATACCATCACCCAACAACCTGCCTAAATACATGTTAAATATCATACCTGACGAGAGTCTTCCTCTCTCATCTTCCTTACAAGATACCTAAGTTTTTCGATCTCTGAAAAGATAGAAAACTAAAAAGGTTTTCTTGATTTTCCAGAATAACATCCGGAGAAATTAAGAAAAACATGTGTCCCATTTGACTTTCTCAAGCAGCAAAACTGTCTTGATTAGTTAAATTTTCTTTTTGGGAAAAATCTTATACAAAGACGATCAGGACTGTCGCTGTTCTCATACGTAGTCTGACTATTGGTGATCGATCTCGCGAGCAAACTAGCAACGAGTTGGGGCACTCCGTTGTAACACAAACGAGAAAAGTCATTCCCTCCGACACATAAGAAGAATAAAAAAAGGCCTAGACTACCATTAGGAAGCGAGAAAATTCAGCGGCCGGCGGACAATCTATGCCTCCACGCAGTATCTATCTCGTTCTGATGAAAATGCATTTGGGGAAAATTTAAATAGGCATCGGGATCCACAGTTGAAATTTTGACTCGCGAATGTTTGCATCGATCGTCGTTTTGTAAAATCCGATTTTGTTGCCCCGAAAAAAAAAAAATTAAGAAATTAGTCTCGAACTTTCCATTTGGAATTAAAAAAAAGAAAACAAGGAAAAATTGTCGCGTAGTATCTTTCCTATCCGTTGAAATTTATTTTTACTATTACCGCAGTTCGGCGATCGTTGATCGATTTAAACTATAATTATGGCGGATGTCGATGTACTGCACAACATATCCGAAATTAAGAAAACCAAAAAAATTAAAAAAGTCACTAAACGCAAAGAGTCCCATGATGCAGGATCGGAGATTACAATTACGGAAATTGACCAGACCGTCAATGAGGGGTACGTGTCGACTGTGGTCCTGCGATTGATCGATTCTATACGAAATCGATCAGTTTCTAGCAATTTTGTTATTGTCGATTGTTTCATTCATAAATTGCTTTGATTTTCTCGATTTATGGTGATCAAGGCAACAAAGGTGTCAATGCTTGAGGAAATTAAAAGTGAATTTTATGTGATTGATGCAGAATGAGAGAAAATTCTATGCCGGGTGCAAAATTTTTGTTGTGAATAAATGTGAACAAGAAACTTGATACTTCGGAGAATTGTGAAGTTTTACGAAAAATTCGGCTAAACATCGAACGGGTGGTACTAACATTTTTATGGCAAAATTTTTATGACGTATAAAACTATTTTTAGAAAGGAAAATTTTATATTGTATCGATACTATGAAGATTGGGTTGATTTAATTTTCACGCTTGCTCTAATAAGTATCTATTAAAAATTCTGCAATTTTTGGTTTATGCTTTGCAGAAATTTATTTACCAAAATTTAAAAAATATATGACAACTTAAGCCTTAAGACTGGCATTCAATTTGACCTTGATCCCAATTTTCAGTTTTTTGCCCTTTTAACACTAGAACAACCGGCGCGGCGCGCAAGTCTGTAATTTTAACAACTTTCTGCACCTTTAATTTAATATGCTTTCCAAATTTGAACAAATAATTGTTAATCGAAAAAGGTTTTTGAATATGTCGTAATTCTCAATTCTTTTAAACTTTCGCATAAATCAGAAGAGAATTACAAAAATATACAATTAAATGAAAGAAGGAATTGAGTACCAGTCAAATTGACTGATTTTGGTAGTTCTAGTGTTAAGAATAGAGTACCCTGGACAGTGGAATAGCTCCATCTCTTAGACTTGCTTATAGTTGAAGTTCATCGAATTCATTTTGTTTTATCTCAAGCGATTAATTCTATATACTTCAAATATATAATAATTTAGTAATTCCGTAAATTTTTAAAATCTGTAAAATATTAAAAAAATAACAAAATAAGAAAAAATATGTTCCGCAGTGTTTTTAAAATGTTTTTTAAATTTTAAACTGCACTAACACTGAATAATCGAGAACGGATTCCTCCTTTCTTTAAAAAATTGTCGCAACTTAAAGAAACGTCTGAGGCTTAAAAGAAAGATTAAAAGTCTAGTTACTGCTAAGTTCCCTTTTATAATTACCTTTTTTGATTCCTACAAAATAACTTCGGAAAAAAACGTTTTTAAGAGTGAAAAATATGGAAATGTTACTGCTACCATTATTTTTCTATTTAATTAAGAAAATACCCTCCATGCAATTTTTTTAAAGGTCCACACCGCAAGTTACAACATGTTAAAGGACTTAATAGTTTGTGTTTCGATAAAAAAAAATGTGTGCAGCTTTTCAAATTGTTGGGGCCATTTTTTGAATTTAGAATCATTACCAAGGAATAATTTGAAAATTTTAAATTTAAAAAAAAAAGTCATATGATCCTGGTTGATCACTAAAATTTTATAACTTACGACTATATGAAGTTAGGAGAGAAAAATTGCCAAAATCGAAACAAAATAAGAAATTTAAAAAATTCTAATTTCAAAAAGTGGTACAAATATTTTGTTTTGCTTTTTGAGTAGAGACATAATTTTATAGTAGGATTTTTAAAATAAATAATTTAACCTTCTTTTTTCATTTGTAATAACTTTTATCTGTCGAATTCCTTTTATTTAAATTATAAATAAATATATAATAAATTTTATTTGGTTTGTATTTACAACGTGATTAATTCAAATAAGCATTTTATTTCAAATCTCACTAAATAAAATTTTATTTGAAACGATTATTTCCGATCTTATTTCAAATATCGAATTCATCATAAAATTTAATTGTAATAATTTCCTAATTTAAATTAATTATTTCATTTAACTTGCATTAACATTATATGAAATAATTATTTCTTATATTTTTTCAAATAAAAAATTCCCAGGCCTGCACTCAATCAAACCATTTTTTAGGTATTCTCTTGCAGTTATTACGTTTGATTGCATAATATTGAGAAAAGAAATATTGATAAAGCAAAAATCAATCGGCAGCAAGAAATGTTGGTGATAAAATGAATTAATTTCTTTTAAGCTAACAAATTGCTTTTTTATGATTGTTTTGTATTTAAATGTTTCAATCCAATCCCGTCAGATTCTACTTAATTAGAACTTAAGACTTAAAACTTGTGTCCACTCATGCTTAGTCCGCTCAAGCAATGAGTCCCTTCAATTATTGAGTCGACTCAACATTTGAGCAGTTGTTTAGCGCTTAAATACTGACCAAACTCAATAATTGAGCAGACTCACTACTCGAGTTAAGCGACCAATTAATATTGACGAGTCAACTAAAACTACTTTAGAAATTGACAAAATAGCAAACGCTTTCCTAGCGAAATTCATAATTAATGTTGCATATTTATGGCTATTAAATAAAATTAATAATGCAACCTATCATTTTTCTCCATCCCTTTTACAAACACTCCTTGCTAATTAGGGCATATAAATTTGTACGTGAGCACGTGTGCAATGCCACACAGAAATATCGTTTAGTTTTAAGTTAAACCAGTTACACGTTTTCTTAATTACGTCTTTGAGAATTAAATTCGCGGAAAACATAAGCGTTCGTATAAAATAGAAGCGACCATCAATTTATCGCCAAGCAGAGAATGTATGGAGTTAAGAGATTTTAATTTTCATAAAATACCCCAACTTCCTCCTCCAAGTATGGACCCAATTTCCGGTCATCTGAATCACGTCGAATTAATTCCACAATTTTACTTTACCGAGAGAGGCAAATATCAGCTGCAAGTCTGCATAATATCTCAGCGCGCGTGCTCGCCATTTGGGATTATTTGCTTATTGCAGTAAAGATTGTTTTGTCTTGGAATTTTTAAGTCGCGGTTTTAACTTGGCACTTTATTCAATATTTCAATTAAGCCGGGAGCGATTCTGTGAAATTATGGTGAGCTAACTAATAAACGGTTTAAATATTGCAATTGCACAAGGTTAAGGAAATTTCATGTTTTCATGTGGATAGTTCTTCTGTTATTTTAGTCATTTCCAACGTTTATCAGTTTAAAATACCCAGTGGTTTTTTTTAAAACGACAACTTAATTTTGAAATTTATTAACAATGTACATCTTTTATATGTGAACATTATTATTTATATTTTCTTAAATTAGAAATAATATTCAATAAATGTTAATGCGAGTGTACTGTGTGCACAGTGCTTTACCTTTCATTAACAATTTTATTTAAAGGTGTAATTAAATGATAAAACACATTGGGAGTACCCATCACTCAACCGATCGTAATTATAATAGTCTTTTGTGTTTGTGAAGTTGTGTTAATCTGCAATTATGATGCTGGTCCCGCCTACTTATTGCGCTAATTCATATTTACCATTGAAAGCGAAAAATACTAAAATATGCAATTGGATTATCTGAAAAAGTGAAAACAAGTTTAAATTTTAAAACAATTTAAGTTTTTAATTTCCTTCTAAAAATATTTAATAAAAGCAAAAAAGAATTTAATATTTGATTAATTCCGCCAAAATGTTCAATTACTTCACTTGCGGAAGTGCAAATAAAATAAAACCAAAATTGACTGTTTCATTATTACTGTAATCATTACAATTTCGATTGAACCGATTAGGTTGAAATTTTGTACACTTACTGGAAACATGCATAAATAGAAAATTTTAGTAGTAGTAGGAGTAGTAGTTTTTGTTACGATAATGAATCTATCCGTTAACACATTCACTGCCAGGAACGAGTATATTCGTAATTACCCATAGCTGAATCTGTAGCCGAATATGATCTCGGCAGTGAATGAGTTAAATCTAAGGTTTCCAACCATGTGTTAAACAAGTATGAACTTTTTATTTGAAAATTCTTTTTGAACTTCACAGAAAAAAAACAACATTTTAACCAAGTAAATTTATATAAATTATATAAATTTATAATATTTTTCTCTGATATTATATTTTAACTTTCGAAATCTACACACACAATAAAGGCATTAATAGTTTACCCAACATTTATTTGAAGTCGTCTGGTAGCCAAACAGCCCTAGTAAATTAACGTCGTTAGAAGATGTTAAATTATATAATGATGTCATTATAGATGTATAGTTAATATTACGGAGTTCCCCGCAAATAAAAAAAATGAATAAACGATAAATTCCTGCAAAATTCCACATGAATAAAAGTACTTCCAAATCACCTCCCGGGATCAATTTTTGTGTACATTTTGATGTGTGAGGGTGGAATGAGGTTTGCCGGAAACGGAATGGGGGCATAAAAATAAATATTAGGGAACTTCATACAAAATGCCGCCAAGTTGAAAATTCAGGGTGCTCTTTTGTTAAGTTTGTTTAGTTATGCACCTAATCCAGAGTGAGTGTGGGGTGGTATGTCAACATTAATAACATCTTTGGGAAGTATTATATTAAAATAGTATGGTAGATTTTTGGCCTGACTTAGATGTTACTACTTTGAGTTGACTAAAATAAAAAAAAGAAAACAGTGATGTGCATATCATGGAAAATTAGAATTTATGAATCACCTTGAAACTCCCAAACGGTTGAGATTGTCCTCCTCCCCATCCTTGCCTTACCTTGTTTTTATAGGCCAGAACTTTCATCCCATTCATTTTGGCATAACCACCAAAAACATCATGTATAAGTCCTCTGATTTATTCTTTTGACATGAATATTTTTATGAACATTTACCTTTTAATTTGATAATTGTATAATTATTCATTGATCGTTTTATACAAAACAACAATGTTAACCTCTCGCTGTAGAACTTTATGGTAAAATAAATGATTTTGATTCGAACAGCAAAAGCCAAAACATGAAAAATATATGCACCTTAGTCTCGACGGGTACGTAAATAAATTCAGTATTTTAAATTTCATCAAGTGTTAATTTCTCAATCTGAAATTGTTAATGATTTTTCGAAAAATTATTATCAAAAAAATTTTATAGCGCAATAAATCGAGAGTACACAATTAATATATCATCTCCGTTTGATTTACAAGTATTTCAAGAGAACACATAATAATTTGCCACGAATAATTTATGAAGTTCATTTGCCTGAAATCAATTCACGCGATAAAACTTATATCACCCCAAAAAAATATTCAGACAGCTAATTAGGTTGCATCCTAAAACGATTGTAGATTGACTTTTTGAAACCACTACATTCGAGCTCATGAAAATGTGCGCACTTTACCAAAGTTACTTGATTCAATTAAAAACATAAAAACCAAAATGTGCGAGAACTATAAAACAACTAAATTAAACTCAAAAGGACCACCCACCTACAAAAATTAAATAATAATGTTTGAAACATAAAATTCAAAATATACGTCCATGCCAATTAAGCAACCATTCAAACAGGCACAAGAAGAAATGAAACAACAGCAATAACAGAAATAAATAGAAAAACCACAGCGACACGTACCAGACTAAACCAAAGGTACATGCGGTTAAAATTAATTACTTATTCATTGCAAATTCGCCACTAAAAATAAATTGACATAACAAAAATCGCCGAAAAGTTGGGACATTCGGCCTAACGAACAGTCAGTCCATAGGCGCAAGCAAATCTCTACAGCATCAGCATCACTGCGCTTAAGGAGGCATTTTTCACCAATACTGTGTTCTTCTTCTTAGCTAATTTTCAGTGGTGAATACACAAAGGCGATGTCCAAGGATTGGCACTCGGGCCACTTTTGTTGCTGGCAATGTGACGAGAGCTTAACAGGTCAACGATACGTCATCAGGGACGATCATCCCTACTGCATCAAGTGCTACGAGAACGTCTTCGCCAATACTTGCGAGGAATGCAACAAAATCATCGGCATCGACTCTAAGGTAATGTTTTATAACTATTCATAATAATAATATGCAAAATACAGAGGAGGTATTTAGCTACTAATTTTATGTTTGTAAATTTCACTTTTTAAAACTAAAACAAATCGTAATCGCCCTCGTAACATGGCTCAAATGAAAGCCTAAATTCTTATCTAGATTTATGGAATACCAACATTCCGTAGCTCTAACTATAAGCATAGTGGTCAACTAGTTTTTCAGGAGAATACGCTAGTGGCGATTTTCATTCACTATCACTTCTATGATTTTAGTAAAATTTTAAAATCTTTAGTATTTTAATATAATGTCTAATGGTTAAAATCTTATATAATAATGCGTTATTTTGTAAAGTTTTCAAAATTTCCAAATTATTTGATATTTTGTATTTTTCAAACCGTTTTCTCAATTACTTACATGACGTGATAAGAAATTTTCTTTTATGAATTCGTAATCTACAGAAAAAATCCTATAGAAATGATATTTGACTTGTTTGAGAGCAAAATTAGTACAAAAACTATACAAAATATAACTCAGATATGTACATACATCAAGCTAAAAATCTCTCTTGTATGATGTCTACTTTAAGTGATGCGTTTTAGATCATTATCGTGCTCTTTTGCAGGATCTTTCCTACAAAGACAAACACTGGCATGAGGCCTGCTTCTTGTGCAGCAAGTGTCGCATATCACTAGTGGATAAGCAATTCGGTGCTAAGGCGGATAAGATTTACTGCGGCAACTGTTACGATGCCCAGTTCGCGTCCAGGTGCGATGGATGCGGTGAAGTATTCCGTGCCGGTAAGTCAAACTATATTTTACATTAAAAAACTCATTCAAGAACTCGCACAAAAGAATCTTTTAAACATTTTTGAAGCGCTTTTCTTGTTTATACAATTTTTCCCTTTTTTCACTGCTTTCACTAACTTCACTACAAAAAACAAACTAATTACAAAAACAAAATTTCCTCTGCAATAAAAAATACGAAAAAAACATTTTGAAATGAAAAGGAGGTAAGTTGCATTTTCTTAAAGAAAAAAAAAACGAGTATCTATATATGCTTTCTTGTGTTGATCGCCGCTTACATGCATGTTCATTACATTTAGCAGATAACACGCAGTGCGTAGACATCACACGACCTGGGGGAATAATTGCAAAAACCTTCCCAATAAGCGCGAATTTGCGAACATTCGCTTACATCGCGCGTAAGGACTTCCAAGTGGAAAGTGGTCACTGCAAATCACTTTCATTGGCTCGCTTTTCTGTTCCCAGCAAAATTATTTTAATTTTAAACCTCTTCGCTTTTGAGAAATTAATGACATTGGATCATTTTTTTGAGATTTATGATTACCATAAATGGTTTGAGTAAATTTTTTTTCGACTATCAGATGATGTAATGCTTACTTTAAACGAATATTTGCAATCGTAAATAATACTTGTAATTACGTTCAACAGCCACTGTATGGTAAACAGATTTTGTCTAAATATGTAACAGTGGCAGACTATCTTTTCTTTTCAGAATATCATTTTGCTTTGATATTAAATTTATTAGTAATAAGATTAAGATAAGATTTGGAATTTTCTAAAAATAGTCTCAAATTCCCATGACTTATGGCATGTACATTATCCAAATCAAAGCGTTATCTGAAAAATTTCCAGTCCGAAATTTTAAGTTTTGAATGAATGAATCAACATGTATGCTAAAAATTTGAAATCCTTACTCTTGGTAATACACAATTTACGTAAATTGTATTCAAAAGATTTCAAGTAACTACACTTGTCTTATAAGTGTAGGATCTAACTAAGTTTATACCATGATGAATAAAATGTTCTTAAATATTATATTTAATAATACATTTTGAAAATATCATGTACAGAGACTCAAATTTTGTTTAAATATAATGCAAAATTTGCTACAACCATATTGCTCCCAAGGCATATATGTATATATATATATATATATACTTATATGTATGTATATGCGGAGCAAGTGAGTAATAAATGTTCAAAATTATGGGTCTTATGGATAAGAATTGAGCAAGAGCTCAAACTCGACTTTTGTATGGAAAGCAGAATTTTAAATTGAGATCGAACTCAGCTTTTCCATAAAAAATTGAGTTTTTAGGCGTAAGATCCTATGTAAATAACCTTTTACTCGTCAGTATTTACTACTTACTATTTACAGAAATAACAAGAATTTACTATAATTATTATTATTTCTAAATATTTAAGCAAACATTTAAGATGGTCAACTAGCTTTGCAGATATCTATGATTTGATAAAAAATAACAGTAATAAATAACAATACTGAGGTAGACCAATAAGAAAACATTTTAAATTATTGTTACGCATTTCAAAATGTATAGTAACAAACAATATCAAATTTTTATTCATTAAAATTATTTTTTAACAATTCACAGATGTATGGAATATTTATTTGTCAAGTGCCGTATGTCCATTATTGGAAAAAATTAGAAATCACATAATTTACTTATAATTTAATATGCACTCTTTATTGTAAACTTGGTATTTAAAAGGGCTTGCACTACTTGCAGAATAATCCGTCCTTATTATAACTGACCATCTAAAATATATAATTTTTTGTGCACGATGAGTATACTAATACGCGACAACTACTATACACCGAAATATAGTTTCAGATTGACGTGAATGCACGGCGAACACAGCTAGCTGAACGTCGGTTTACTTATTTTGCGTGCACGTTTTGATTTAATAAAACCAACTTCTGTAAAAAAACAGATTTTATAGATTTTCTGATTTGAATGCACTTCTTTTAAAGTGAGAACGTTCTTTTTGTAACTTATATATATAAATATATAGACTAAAAAGCTCATTCATCATATCTTGGAGATTCGCGTAACTGAATTTAAGAATGCTTGAATTCAACTTGAAAGAATTGCTTATACATTTTTATTGTTATTATTATTGTTTTATTAAAGTAAAAGCCGCTGTTTATTTTATTTCAGTTTCGGGATTTTTATGTTAAAGCTTAAATTTTTAACTCACATAACTAGCCAGTATTAAGCGATAGTTGGCATACTGCCGGAAACTATATTGTAATTCTAAAGGACAACCTCCTTACAATGGTGATGCAGTAGGGGCAAAATATGTCGTACGTCATCTTCCAGCAAGATAATTATCTATAGTACAAAGATGTCAGTAATTCTGATTGGCTTCAAAACCATGGATTTTTTTGTATTAGATTGGCCCTGGACCTCAATCGTAACACCCAAAGGTATTTATTGCTTTGGGTTAAAGAGAGAAAATTCGCGCCCAATTGAGGGAGTGCCAAACATATGAACGGTGGAGTATGAATCAAAATGCCAGTTTCCAAAAGCCAGCATTTAATTGAGTCCCTGCTACGAAGAATAGAGGAAGGCATTCGTTAAAAAGCAAACCACACAAAATAAATAAATGTAAGGATAACTTGGCTTTATAATTAAAGTCAACTAACTTTACATATTTGGATTTTAATATTTTTTTAATAAATCCGAGTATTTGGTTTTCAATATTATAAGCGGGATTAAAATCGAATAATATACAATATATTACAATATTTCTAAACTAAAAACTTAAGTCTCTACCTGCAACTTCTTGCTCTTTTATTTTTAAATCCACTTCTTTTCAAGAATTGTTTTCATTTTTAGGAATACAAGTTTTTTTTTCATGTTATGGACATGCAAATGCAAATTCTAAACAGTTACCTAGAAAAACCAAAAAACCCATATTGAAAAATCAACTTTTATTGTTTGTTTAAAATTATTTGACTTCAGTCGAAAAAAAAACACGTTTCACAAAAACTTTATGCTATGATTAGTTAAACAAGTTTTGAGCTATATCCAGTATATGAATTACCAACATAATGCATGCATAATTGATACTAATGAATCACGAAAAGCCTGTTAAGAAGTATCAAAGTCGTTACCGCAATCTGTCAATCATTCATATAATTTTTTGTTGTTAGGAGATAATGCTTAATGTTTTGCTCATTGTGCCGACCCAGTAGTATTTATGAAAGCACGACAATTTTTTGATTTAGCAAATACATTAATGTATTAGAAATTATTTCTTATTATTTTAGTTTTTTAGAAGGCTCCTTTAGTGTAATTGAATCGATTATTTACAGTATAAGAAATTTTCAATAAAAAAACTTTAGAGGTATACATACAATAACACATCTTCACTATCTAAATGCTCTAAATGTTGTGAGCAAAAAAAATTGAAAATAAATAATAAACATTTAAATTTTGAAGAAAGAACTTTACCTGAATTCTTGAAAAAGTATTCTCATTCTCATTCTCTCATGGATAGAGATTGATGAGCATAGTTATTCACTTATCACGTGGAATAGATTGAAAAAAGAGATTTTTCAGTAAATGCGTTTAGAGGTTCAAATGCAAAGCCCAGGTTATTATTTGGCCGGCGCGCGCATCTATAAATCCTCATAAGATTAAAATTTTTAAAATTCTTTCGTGAAGACTATTCAGAAAGGACCACAAGAAAAAATAACTACGATTTGTTGAACATTTTAAATGAAAATACTCCCTAATTAGATTTATTATTTCTGACCATATATACTTAGATAAGTTCGGTTAAAAGTTGTCGACATTCACCCGAAAACTATAATAGCAAAAGACGCGTAAATCAGCTTGATAAATTTATTTACGGTAGTGTTTGAGATCACACCTCAGTTATAAATTTTTTCGATGCATAAACAAGATTTTGATGTCACTTTTAATAATTCGCCATAAATAAAGCCATCGGCAAGGCTAATGTAGCAACAAAATTTACGTAGAAGGTATCTAAGATCTGACATGGACCACTTAATTTTAGGCAAAACAACTCATAAGACAAGATTCTGTTGATCTCATTCAGCCGTGAGTCAAGTGGCAAATCTCATTTCGAATAACTCAACTATTAGAAGCGTGGATGCTTTGAGATACACTTTATGGTAAATAATAGAATGCTTTATTTACAATTGTGACCAAAACATTTTTTACATATGAAAAACAGGTTTCAGAGATATATGTAATAACTCTAAAAGTAGTTCCCAAGGATTTGATATTTACGAAAAATATTAGAGGTGCATGCAGAGATTTTCAACTGTAGTAACATTTGCAAGAAGCGCATGTTCTGTGAATTATTTAAAACATTTAAAGCAATGTTGAGACAACTTCATATTTCTTTCAGCATTCTGGAAAATAAATCGTGACAGTGACACTTGCCACAATTATTTATCACGCCTAAGGTACTGACTATCCAAAAGGTGCCTACGCACTATGACGCTGACCTGAATCAATTAGCATACTAGAAAACCGAGGATACGTCCGTTTCGCTATAACATCATCTCCGTCAGATGTAGCTGATAGTACCAGTTTTTTTTTTTTTTTCGTTATAAAAAATGTGGCAAGGTGTGAAACGCATGGTTAGACAACTTCCAGGTGGGCGATTGAGTGTAGGAAAAAAAACTACTGGGGATCAATTTAATCTATTTAATTTTCACTTGGCATCTGCTGGACCAGTAGAGCATGAAAAATGACTCAATTGCTCAATAATTTTCAGTATTTGTACGTCAGAACGTCAACACTATTTTCAAGAAGCACTACAACGAAATCACCTGTATCCAGGCTTACCAGACATTGATTTTATCACTATCATACTGGTTCGTGATTTTTTATGTACTAATTATCAGACTTTATAAATTAATTACTAATTGTACCGACTTTTTGTCATGAAAACTGTACGAGTATAGCTTCAAAAAATTCGACTGTGTTTCAACTTTTGCTCACAAATCTAAACACTTAAAACATATATAAAAATATATATATAAATATATATTTGTTTTTGTAAGTCAAAATATATTGCGGAAACACTTCAACAACCTACCTGCTACCCCAACCTACAATACGATTTCGTTCTAAAACGATACTGAAATTGCGGAAGCTATCTTAGAACACTGTTATCAAATTAAATTACGCGTTATCCATTCATCCACAATATATAAATATATTTAGGCAAAAATAAAGTAAAATTCGGAAAATATCCATATTACCTCGAATTGATATTCATTTGTACCATAATTAAGGCCTAAAATACAACCTTTAAATCAATGAAAATGAAACAGTGCTAATCAAATGTTGCATGCAGTAGTAGAAATGCAGTATTGCTCGATTCTAGCAAAATTTTAAATTGTCTGTGTTCTACTTCATTACTAAGATGTTTTTATGGTAGTTGATGAGTTTAGAAGAGTTTAGTCTAGTGCACTTAATTTAATATGTATCTTGTGTTTTACGTAAATATTCAGTTAATGGATTACATAAAACTATATATATATTTTTTTAATTCTTTTATTGGCGATTTTTATTTGTGTTTGCGAGCTTTTCTGAACGCCTCTTCATATTTTCTACTGGCTCCTAGTTTCCTAAAATACGGTTTCCCATAACATGATATTTTCTTCTTATCTGCAGTGTTATAAGAGAGTTATCTGTAGCATAACTGTGCCCTAAATTGCCAAATTTGAAATCCGGCAAGTCTACTATATATGCACTACTCATTTGACCAAAGCGGAGTAGAATTTGCGCGCAAAGATCTTTTAATGCTCAACTCAGTTCACCTTGAGGGCAATAATTTGATTCATGCAAATCTGGTGCGCACCGTCCATGTCCATGTAATTCAACCTCGCTGCTTCCTTGAAGCAGGTGAATTTATGCACCGCACCCGAGGAGCGCAAAGCGTCTCTTTTATGCGATGGCAAGTCGACAGCATTTGCGTGGTTTTTTCTAGGTTTATTCTATAAGTTTTTTTTTTTTCAGCCCGTCACCTGAGGACATGCATCTCAGTAATTGTTACCTGATACGGTCCGCCCGCGGCCGTTTTGTCGACGAAACAATTCGTCACGTTTACCTGCCGACTTGCTTATTCGCAAGTGCATGCAAATTTGTTATCTTGTTTTGCTCATCAAGTTCCTACGGGTGTCATGCAATGCTAAATGGAATTTTAACAACCGCCCTCAAGCCTCAGACAATACTGCCGTGTTCGCGCTAAAGAAAAGTGAGTTAAGCGGGGGCGCGCACCACCAACGAACCGGGTCATGTTTTCCGTACCTTTAAAAAAAGCTAGTGAAAGTCGACCAATATAACGCATTGCATCCTCTGTTTACAAGGTGCAAATTGCTGGTAGATGTGTTTATAACTGCTGACCGTGGGCGAGCAACAAGAAAATTCACTTACGACTTAAGACGGCCGATAGACTACTTTTACATCATAATTATAAGCAGGCAAATGCACTTGCTGTAACCGACGGAAATGAACGCGAAGATAATTAGTATTTAACTCAGATAAATGTGGGTGGACTCTAGTTCTTTTTGTCGTTTCATATTAGAAATGCACAATTACATTTTATTCAAAATCTTCTAGCGACTTACACATCTAGGATGAGCTTGCGCTAAATTCGTTTGAGTAAATTTTACAGACAGATTCTTATAATTGCACTTAACATATTGAAAATTCCTCAGCAAAATTCAACAATAAAAAACCTGAAGTTATGAAATGCTTAAAAATAAGGCAAACTTTCATAGTACAATTAAAGCTAAAAGTACCTATGAAGCGATGTTTGGTCATTAAACAGTGCCATTTATGGTGACATAAAGTATGCATATATGCAACTAAAGATGTTTATTTCGGGAACCCTTCGAAAAAATCTCCTAAATGTGAATGTTGTTCTTATTATTTGGATATTTAATTCCTGTGAGTTTTGTTAACAGATGGCGTCACTGAAGTATATGTACATTGTCAATTCGACGCAAGTGATATTTCGTAGAGCTATCAATCGCACGGCGTAGGTTTTTTTTTCCTAGAAGTGAACTCTTCATTCTGTGTGTCAAGCGAAATATGTCTAATTTTGAGCCGACCAAAGAGCATTTGCGGCACACATTGCTTTTGTTCTATAATCAGAAAAAAACTACAGCTGAGAGCCGGTGTTTGCTCATCGAAACCTATGGAGACTTTACTCCACACATTAACACCTGTGAGATGTGGTTTAAACGTTGTAAAAGTGGCCAATTTGATATGAAAGACTAGGAACGTTCTCGGCAACCAAAAAAGTTCGAGGATGTTGAGTTAGTGGCCTTGTTGGCAGAAAATAGCGCGCAAACTCAACAGCAGATGGCAGAGCAACTTAATGTTACACAGTTAGCCATCAGCAAACGTTTGAAGGCCACAGGGAAGATATTGAAGGCCGGAAAGTGAGTTCCTCAAAAACTCACTGATAGGCATATGGAAAGGCGCAAAACAAACCGGAAGAGTTCTATTGGAAGGGAATTCATAAGTTACCCGAAAGATGGGAAAAATATATATCTAATGACGGTGCATACTTTAAATAAAGAATATTTAACAGTTTTTTCAAAAATATTGCTCATTTTTTGAATAAAAAAAACCCACAGAAATTAAGTTCTACGTGAGGTCCCCCTATAACATTAAAATAAAAAATGTATTATTTTTTGAATCCCGAGAATTTATTTAGGATCTCCAAATTTATAGAAAGAAGATATTTTTTTAAAGAAGGAAACCACGCGATTAAAAATTCAGAGCTGATTATAGTTAAATAGCTTTGTAAGAACAGCATTGTTCCATAAAAGTGCCGAATAAGTTTTTAGTGAAGAATGCGTGGAGCCAGTGGAAGCCACCACACTAAGATGTATTCTTTATATTGTTCGTTAAAAGCAATTACCAACCGTTATATATTGGAGTAACCTCTCTAGATGGTAAACTTGCGTATGTTCTTCCTCGGAATCAACAATTTGTAGGAATCGGAATCATGAAGATTCGATAATCGTTTATAAGAATTGTAGAAATACAATTTTAATCAAAATATTAAATCTAAATTTAATGTAAAAGTAATCATAGGTTGATCATACCAAACAACTCCATTGATTCCAGGAGAATGCAAAATAACAACTAAATGTCTTCGGTACGTCCCTCAATAAACATAAAATTACTTATCCGTATAACAGTGTTTCAAAATAGCGGCCAATGATTTTAAGTATCAAGGGATTACCATGAAAATTTGTATTGGATATTAAAAAATGCTGATTCCGCATGCGCTTGTTGACCAATTCCGTACTAATTTCGAATCAACCATAAAAATTTGTAATTGCAGTATGGCAGGTACAATTTTTTAACAGGATTTCAATGAAAGTTACTATTGACGATACTGTGCGGGACTTATACACGAAATTCAGTCAGGCGAACCTCAAATTTCAAAATTAAAGATAACTATATATCGAAAGATGTTTTTTACAGAAAACCTAAGCTAAGTTCCCCAAACTGTACACGTTGTTACTCGTTGACTGCCTCTTAATGGATTAAAATCTGCCCAAAGATTCATTATAGCTTACTTATTATACTTACTAGCTGTATGCTTATTATTTGTGCTTTATTTGCATTAGATACTCTGACTGGTTACATAAACTACCCAAGGTTACTAGGTAAAATAAAATTGTATTCTCCTAGTCGTCAAATAAATTCAAGGAATATATTGATTAAGCTAGCATGAACTTCCCAGGGGCTAACGCTCTCGCGGCATCTGTGAAAAAAGGCTATTAGCCTCTGTTCTGAAAATTTTGCTTTTGCATTGATGACAAAAACGTTGTCCGTTTCAATTCAAAAGGCAAGAGTCGATCATGCAAAGCAGGCAATCCTCAATAAATCCGCCACAATCGTGTCGTTTCATCGCTAATTGCCGCATGTTTACAAGGTAACGCAGCAAGTGCCACAGTTTGTCCAACGCTTTTATTTTGCGCCCTACTGCGAAACACTCGTCGTGACGGGTACATACGAATTACTCTCGGATTCGATAAATGCGGCAGAGGATCCAACGTGATTCCCACCCACTGGTCATCATCGCGCATACCTGTTTTCGTGCGGGGGGAAGGCCACTATTCTGCGACGTGATCTCCCATTGCACCCAAGAGCACCTTCCGCGGAGTAGCTTTTTCTGCGTGACACGATGGCACTCGCTAAACCGCCGACCGATGCTGCGTCTTCTCCAAATTTAGCGCGCTCCAGGCCTTCCAGCGTCTGCCACAGCCTCCGCAGCAGAGTACTCAGATCAGCTCCGCTGTCTGTCTGAGGTAACCCCATAGGCCCCACGGTTGCCTGGAAAGTTCTCAGCTTAATTTTGGGTCGCGGCGCGTCATTCCTTGTGTCGGTTCTTGGTGCTTTGCTTCCTCCTATCCGTGGTATTGACGACCCACTCCCCCCCCCCCCCCCCCCCCGTCTGCTACGCAACGGAACTACTATTTGTTACTACGATTTGCCAGTGAACTGAGCAATTCGGCCCCAAGCGGCGGAATCGAGCTCAGTTATGACTAAACAGTCGAAGTGAGCGGTTTACAGTCACTTTTAGTGCCGTACGTAAAACAGACGGGCGCTCGACGTGCGCCATGATTCGATTGATTCTTCACAGCGGAACTCATCGAAAATTGAGTTGATTCGCTCGGGGGCGAGTGCGGCATAATTGACCTTACCATCGCGGGGAAGAGGGCGCTGTACGAAGGTCCCAGTGAATTGGCTCCGCCGACCGGGAGATACCGCGATATCAGATGGCAGTGGCCGATAGTTGCAGAGATATTCGAGTGATAAGAAAACGGTTATTGTTTCATAAATGGCGCGGGAATTTGTCGAATCCCTACAAATCCAGCGGACGCTCCAGGCATTAATATTCAATCGAAGTCGCGGCCTGGTTGCTCCACTTGCACCGATAACTCATTATTGGTGCATTATCGGCTTGTTTTGGCTCGTGAAAGCTACGATAATCGCTGATCGACAGTGGATTTATTCTTCTCTGGACTTCCTGTTTTCGTTCTAGTCTGGCTCTCTAGAATGCAGGGGTTATATGTCCGGTGTATTCTGGTGATTCGCTTGAAAAATTTTATAACTTAAGAGAATTCATAATTCAAAAATAGCATTCGTTAACTCCTTCATCCGAAATAGAATTTGGAATTAGTTTTGTAACAACTTTGCATTATTGAAACGTTACTCACTATTTCACTGAGTTTTCTCTCCAAACACTGCGTCTATTTTATTGCTAGTAAATTTCATTACTTAAGTTTACTTAATTTGTTTGCAATTGCAGCTCAGCCTTGAAAAATGTCTCTCCCTTGGTCTATTCCTTTGCTGTATTTTCAGTAAATCAGTAACTTTAAATACGTCTACATCCAACCGGATATCCGGACAAACTTTGTAGCGTATATTTAGCATATCCTTCCTCCACATTTTGTAATCCTTTAATATATTATTCTATATTAATATAGTGGTCTCTTGGTAATTGGCGTGAAGTTAACAGAAAACGTCGCACTAGCAGTTTGTGCACTATGTTATCGGGGATACTCGGTATGAGCAGTGCAATCCCACCCCTGGTGATTTTTAATTTGTAATTATTAACCTAAACTGACCTAACTGAACTTAATACGTATAGGGAAAGATATGAAGATTAAAATATACGTAAATAAAATTATAATATGTAAATATAATATCAGTTTCCGAAATTTCAACATAACACGATAATGATAAAAGTGTTAAAGTTAAAAAATTACGCTCGAAGTATCTCCCCTGGTCTCTTCTAAAATAAGAAAAAATAGATTAAATTACTGACCATCTTACAGATATATACAAAATAGCTGCTTAAAATATGCTGCTATTAGATCGAATTTTTAAAAAGATTATAAGGTAACCTCTTAACACAGAATCACCCAGGTAATACTTAAATATATTTTCCTAGATTTTCTTGTGCTGGCACAATATGTTCGAACATTTTTTTGTTACTTATTTATTTATAATACCACAATTTGTTCAGTTGGATGCAATATTAAAATCTATAACTCTTCTATAACTTTATTTTTCAAATTAAAACAGGGTAATTCCTCTTACGGACGAGTGATACGTTAGAAGCGCACTAACACGAAAATCGTCTCCTTCTCTTACATGTCCCCGCTCTCCCCAAATTTATAAACTATTACCTCGATTTACCCTGCATTCGTAAAAGTAACTTCTTCACAAATAAAACAACATTCATTTAATAAAGCTAAAGCTACTGATTGCTTAATAGTTTAACTCCCAATTGTTCGATTTTCCAAAATGTCTGTAAATATTCCAGCAAAAATTGATACAACGTTCTTTTCTTATTTACTTACTCCTTTACTTTTACTTTTAAAAAACTAGGAAGCAGATTGTGAATATCATACCTCTTTTTAAAAAAATAAAAACAAAATATGCTCGCTCCTAAGAAAAGTAATGCTTTTTTCTAAATTATTTGCCATTTATCTGGAGACGAATACAATTTGTCTGGAAACGAAAACAATTCACTCATAACAAACAAAAAAAAACATACAATCAGAAACAACTATAAGTATATTAATAAAACTTTTATAATATTAAAAAAAACAAACTAAGGTTCTAATTTTACCTGAAATTAATTACTAGTACCGAAAAGAAAAAGGTAGAATTATTTTTCTTTGAGTTATCATATTATATATTATCCGATTTTCTCATTAAATGAACATTTATTGGATTTATTTGATAGATTTCTTTATTTTACTAATCAGAACAAAAATTTTTAGCAAAACTTTAATATACTTCATTTACCAAATTGTCGCAATGATCGCAACTAGGTGAAATTTTTCTCGCAATTCACTTCCTTGACCTAAGATAGTATTAAATGAATTCAATTTTCCAATGTAACTTCCCGCCATGCTATACCCCAGTAGAGTAAATAGGCAGGCCATATTTAATTGTTCCGACCGTTCATAACAATCGAACAGTGCCATTCGAATGCGCAATAAATAAACGGCTCGACGGAGCATCACTAGTAATCGCAGTTATGAGGCGCACCAAAGAAATTGCGATAAAATCGCCGAATAAAACGATTCCAGGCCATAAAGAGCAACAGAAAAGGCCAAATAAATTGACAATTGATCATGCTCCATAAACACATAGTGATCGCAAACACGACCCAATCGCCTCGCTCTGCTAGAGGACCGAACAAGATACCACCAGGAGAAAAGTTGCATATCCCGCAACCGCAAAGCACATATAGATCGGTTAGATCTAGTACCAGCCAAAGCGATTTCACAAAATAAAGGTCTCTCCCTCGCGATCGTGTCCCAGTGATCTTCGATTCTCGTAAACTTTCTGCGGCTGTTCCAAAATCAATTAACCTCAAATTGCAATCAATGTCATGCATCCCGTTTCTGATATTAGTGGAAAAATATCAATTAACAAGTGGAAATGATAGAACTACACTAAAGACAAGTAAACAGGCAAGAGATGTGACTCAGATCGCACTCTGTAACGCGGGAATCGATCGTGCGTAGGTTAGCGACAACGGTGTATAGCACCACCGCAGACCTATTTCTTTACGTAACCGACAACAAGAGTGACGGAAGGGGCTACAACTCTCCTCCGCAATAAAAGATTTAGGGCAATCGAGTTTTTAGGTCAGCCTTCGACTGCTATCTTTCTTAAGCTGTTATTGATACTATCGCAGGCTATTGTTATCCGGCCAGGACTTGGTTACCTTAATCTGCTGGCTCTTTAAGCAAATTTCCTTTATGATTAAAGACAGTCACTAACGATATTATATTGAACGATAACGATATACGAGTATATTGAAACTATTGTCATATGAACATATATTTTATTTAAACTTTAAAAATTGCAATTTCTGATAGTCAGTGTAAAGGTTTAATATTTCCTTACATATAAAATTGGTTAGTATTGTATTCGTACCAGCATATGTAGTGTGTGCCCATTTGATACCAAAACAAAGCAAAATTTTAAAAAGAATTTAAACGAATTTCCATCCAATGGATCCTCACAAATCAGCAAGTGGAAGCCGCTTCATCAGCGCCTTCTGTTTCGTGAATTTAATTCAAACATGCTCGCCCACATCTCCTAAAGACCATAAATCATTGCTTAAGAACTAATTCACATTACCTTCAAAGAAGCTCTTATCCATATTCAAATATCGTAAAAAAATCTCCGTATCAATAATACGAAATTCTGAACACAAATATTTCAACTTCCAGTTTTCACCAAAAATAGTTGAAGTCAGTGATTTTAACATTTTACACAAAATTATAAAAAGATTACTTTAAACCATTTTAAATGGAAAAGTAATAATTGTTAGCAGTAGCCTAAATATTCACGACTTAATTTAATCAGAGATGGAAGGAGATGGATATGGAAAAATAAAGAAAGATTTTATGGTTTATCGGTGATCATACAAATTTTTAAAATGCATAAACCTAAATGATTTTAATTGCTAAAATAGTAATTATTTGCCGAATTTTTATGAAATAAAATATTCATTAATAGTTTCTTTTCATTATCCTACCTTTTTCGAACCATTACCGTTTGCATATTTTCATAACAGCGTGCAAAGATTGTAATTCAAAATTGGTATAGTAGTAGTATCTCACCACCCTTAAAATATTTTATATTTTTGTAGCAATTTGAAGTATGCTAACTGACTATTGGAAAATTAATATTGTTCCCTTATATTAATTTCTTTAGAGTAATTGTGCATTTCATATTATACGTTAAATTACTATCATTTTGAATCTTTTTTTTTATATAAAGACAGTACCCAGGTATTGATTTGGTTTCTTATTTTATTTATAGAAATAGTCGGTAAAAAACATAAAATACATTATAATTATAATAATTTTATTTCTAAAGCTACGTAAATGGCGCCAAAGCGAAACCCTTGAAAAATTCAATTTATTTGCTGCATTACGTTTGATAATAACTCAAGATTGGTGCATTTAAAAACGATAATCTCAAAAGGTTATTAATCAGTAAAAAAGTTACTATAGTCTGTAATTCTCGTTTATTCATTCATTTAAAATTAAAATTAATATTAATTTAGAAGACTAACCGAATAACTAAAAAATCACTCCACCTATACAATTAATAAAAATAAAATATCGAACCAAGTGTCCGTACAAATGGTGACGTGGTCAGTAGGGGTAGCATTAAAAAATGAATAAAATACCACTTTATGTATACTCTGAATGAATCTTTCGACTCGCACCTCAACCATAGACAAACATCAAATAACAAATCACGAGGTATCAGCTATCTAACTTCAAACGTTCGAATGAAGGTATGACCTAATAACTTTCGTAATACGTATGTTCAGATGAACCCATAATATGTTATGGATAATAATCAGCCGGTAAAATAATACTTTATATTGTTGTGAGATATTGCGTTTTAATTTTTCAAGGTAGAGTTTAGCCAGTTTTGGTTAAAATAGATATATTGTAAAATGTCCCTAACCAATAACACAGCTATATGTTTTTAAGAGTATAAATTATATTTAAATATTTATTTGAACATAACATTAGTATTCGTCTACTCTTACATTAGTATTGATCCTTGTTTACCAAATCAACTTAGAATCCAACAGCAAAAGCAATCCCACATTTTTATTATATGATTTTTATGAAACACTGTGCTAATTGTAATATTACAATAAAAATATAATATAAAACTCATCTAAAATAGCAAAAAAAAGAGGTGAATTTGAACCAAAAGCATATAATCACCCTAGAACTTATTTCTTCACCTTAAAACCCATACCAGCTTATGTAGTGTTTTCACATCCATAAGTGAAGCATAAGTATCACCAACAGGAATTTATCAATATTCTCGCGCAATTCTTAAAACCAATTATTTACTTAAAGTGCAATGAACGTTAAAAGTTCGTAGGTAACCAGCTAATCCACCACGTCGTCTATCACACACTAGTTACTAGAGGTTCCCAGAATTTCACCTGTTCCTAAAGAGCATAGGACTGCCTCTGTCCATCACTCAAGCTCTAGTGACGAGCCCTAAGTCAAGCACTCGTGATCGCTTCCTTGCACATTTCTATTGCCTCCCAGGAAGACGGAGCGTGCATTCTAATCATGCATATTGCAATGTCGTCACATTACCGTCGTTGCATCAGGTAAATTGCATTAGCCACCAAGGGCACGACACGCCGATAGTGGTCGCCATGATTTGGCATGGCTGTTGCAGACATTGCAAAAGGACCTTACCAAGCACTGGTGAAAATCAATTCGTGACATTTTGCAGCGCACCTCATCCGACTAGTTCATTACCTCGGTCATCTTAATTGAAGGCACCTCCGGAGAAGACAAATAATTTTTTTTTTTTGTTTTTGCGAATAAACGTCTTTTAATGCGCCGACGAAGTTTTCGTGATACGTCCCACACTGCACCGCCCGAGCGAACCAATTCAAACGACGCTAACTCGCGGCCCATGCTAATTTAATCGGACGTTTTCCAAATTTATAGGATCGTGTAGGACTTAAACAGTCTATTGAAGTGAGTGATTTGGACATTCTTTGGATAGTGCGAGGAAAACAGGAAGTTGAAAGAGATCTCAAGTAGTTCGCGGGTTTTAGAAGATGGCAGCAGATATTCTGTCATCAGAGATGAAGTCACGCCTGCACTTAACTACTAAAACCGTCGGGGCCGACCGGATTCGAAGAGCCAAAGAAAACAACGAAGATGTTGCTGTTTTGAGTATGTTCCTGCCCAATGCTTCTGCTGTGGAAGAAAATAAAAATTTTCGATGTGCATTGGGGAATTATTGTAGACTCGGTGATCCAGCAAAAACTGCAGCAGGTAAAAAATAATAATATTGAAAAAATTCAAGGTTTTCAACTATTTTTTTAAATAAATATATCTTCAAAAGTATCGCAAATAAATACATGTTTTGAATTATACGTAATATATAAACTGGACTTTATCATCCTTTCCTTTCAATTTTTATCTAACTATAACGTCCACTATAATGGCATTAGTACTTAAAGATTTTTCATAAATTTACTCTAAGATTAGTCATATTTCTATAAGATCTTAATTTTCTGTTATTAATATTTCTACAAACAAAGCTTTAGCCATTAAATCTGGTAAATTAATTTAGTTTTTACGGATTCTAACAAAACATTTAACAGGAATCCCTCTTCATGTTATCTTTATTCGATATTGTTTCATTTTACTGAACATACTAAGGGTATACGTTTTCGTAACGTTCATTCCGACTCAAATACGACAGTTGCTTGGAACCTTTGTTATTATTATTGTGTACCTACTATGTACATGGGGCCTCTGATAGTTCAGTTGTTAGCGCGCTGTCCTACCGTCCCAGAGGCTATGTGTTCGAATCCCACGAATAACCATGGTCTCCTGCGCTACGTGGTAACACAATGGGCCAAAATTGACCTAAGTGTGCCTCTCTAGACAGCCACAGCAACCTAACCTAACCTAACCTACTATGTACATCAATGATTTTTATTCATTCTCACTTAAAAACCCTTTCTTATACTACTGATACGATAGTTTTTTGCACAATATACCTACGACAGTTTAAAAATAGTGTCCCATCAACTGATTTCTGCTTCCACTAATTGTAAATATTATAAATATACATATTTATATATGTCTTTCTTCTACAAGAAAAAATCTTCTTTTCACGCTTTCGATGGAAGCTTTCTTTCTTCTCTACTTTGAGTTTTAGGGGTTGTTCTTAATTCTCTACTCCAGTATCTGCAAGAGTTGTAATTTCTTCTGAACCAATTCTAAACCAGGGATGAAATTATTCACATTAATATATCTCAAAAACCCCCTTTTGTTAAGCAAATCAATATCTTATATAACAATAGCCTTATTGCAATAATTTAAGAACATGTGAAAAGTTATTGTGATGGTGTCAAATATGTATTTACATATTTAATTTAAGATTTTAAAAATTACCACTACCCATTATTAATCGCAGCATTTGCATTTGCAGCATAATACACTTGTATCATCACATCCATAACTTTTTTTAATTAGGGAAACATAAGGTTTGTTTATGTAGAAGCAATATTGTTCCTCCTAAAAACATTGTATTAGCCTATGAGTCGTACAACCCTGAGATGAAAAAATAAAACTGACCTCAGAGCGCACGGTATTGTCAAATATGGACCGATACACGAAAACACGATCGAACGCTTATTTGATAGTATTCCCGCATTTAATTAGAAACCAATCAAAGAAAAAGCATTATAAAGAACGGAGAAATCATACAAAAGTAGAAAAGTAATGCGCGCGCAACTCATTCAAAACGCCCGAAAGATGCGAATCGTTTTTCGTTTTAATTGAGGAAAAAAATCAAGTGGAATTGAATGGGCCGTGCTTGTTCAGCTCTCTGACATCACACGATCATTTTGGACGATGGCCTTTGGGTGGTCAGAGGCGATTCGTACGAAGTTACTCTGAGAATGTAATGGAACATAATTTATTAATGTTTTTGTTTTTCTTTTCTTTTTTAATTAAGAGAGAAAACGATTTTTGGAAATGGCACAGGTTGACACGATTCATAGGAGCCACATTAATGCTCCAAGGGCCACGGAATAGTTTGTTTTTGGGGCGGACTATGGTTTCTCGTTTTTATAAGAAGCGGTTAGAAATGTCGATTATTTTGGTCATTTCTATTTGGAAAGTGCATACGATTATGGTCATTTTTTATGCTTTTATGTAAATTTACACTTTCCTTTTCTTTCAATATCTTTGAGTGCGTATTAATTATTTACAAATTAGAAACCTAACCAATTTTTGTATTTTTATTTCCATTTTGTTTAAAAATAACGCTGAAATTGTTTATTAAAAAATGCGTATTTGGTTTTTTTTTTTAAATTGTGACATGGTTAAAACTCCTCTAATAGAGCTGAAATGTTTACATTTACACTCATTATTTTTTTAAAAGTGTTTCTAATTAAGGCACTTTAAAAGTTGGTTTATTTTTATTAATAATGAGAAATGTTTTATTATATATAAAATATTCCAACGTAATTAAACACTATAAAACTACTTTACAAACTTTAAAAGTGTCATTTAGTATGTAGTTTTTCTTTTAAATCAGATAATTTCTTTAAAACCAACGCCATGAGCATATATGGGGCTATTTAGATCCCAAAACTGTTGGGGATTCCAAGGTATTAATTACGGCTAATTATACCCATTACCTTTCTCTAAGAGACCCAGGAATAGGGATGTCAGATTTTATTTATATTAGTTTTACCAGCCGATAGAAGAGGATATCTATTGCAAAAATAACAATTTAATTTTCCGGAATTAATAAATTTGGGTACATTAAAGCAAATAATACGATACGGAGCTCATTCTCCATAATCTCTTATATGAAACTTTATATAATATCTTTTCATAATAATATTAAAAATAAAAAATTGCCTGAATTTATGAATATACACTAATTTTTACACATGGTCATAGTCATATCAGTTCAACACAATTTTTCTATGGTGCAAAATATTAAAGGTATAAATTTTAATTGCAAAAATATCTTTACAATTATTTCATAATTACTGAAAGTGTTTGGTCATTTTGTTCCCAAATGCGCTGCTAAGATTTATGAAGCTGTGTACCCACAGAGGGTTAACATCATAAGGGGTAACACGAATTGATTAAAAAGGGATCGTTTTTGGGAATGTTTTTTAAAATATGACAGCCACCAATGGTGTTTAATAAAGAGGAGTATTTATTAAACATATATTCAAGTTTGTAATATTAACAATTATTTTTTTTTAATAAAATACCGGAATAAATTGGAATTAACTTCGAAGTCAACGGCGCGACAATTTGATATTTGTAACACATTATGAAGCGTCGACTTCAATGCAATTATGCAGTATTTTTTTTAGGTTTCGATACCTCGAAATAAAGGTATAGTTTACTTAATTGGTTGTTTCTAAGTCTGTTTATTTAATTTTTATTGTAATCTCAATATATAAATCATAATGCATTTTTTGCTAAACTTCCAAAATGGCTTGGGGCCTCAACTGACAAGAACGTAGTCTATCTTATCTAGTTTTTATTTAAACTTATTATAATTATGTTCTTTACTTTTATCAGTTTAGTTTAAGCCCTATATTGTATAAGCGAACTCTATAAACAAATAACCTATTATATTTTGATATTGGATCTTTCCTGATTTCAAATAAATCATATCCCTGAAACAGTTTTGAATTTTATCAAAAAAACTATTTTGAAAGTTGTGACTGAATTTTCTTTGTCAATTTTACAGAAAGTTACATTATTAGAAACAAAATATTAAACTGAAAATTAATCACATTTTCTTGCTTGAAATAGAGCTTAAAAAATTTTTTTAGCGTATTTTAAATATTTCTTTTACCATCTTATCAACGCCGCATTTAAATAGCACAGCTGTGGTAGTAAAAACACCAAGCAACCTTCAAACTTTAAACTGGCGGACCCCAATGTTTACTTGATCCATTCTGAGCCAGAAAATTGAAAGCATTGCAGATTCCGAATCAACAGAAGATTTCATAATCACAAATCGATAGCACACACGAACCAGTATTGGAATTTCTGTTTAGCGACTGAAGCGATGCAAAGCAAAGGCGTTAACGATGACTTTTGATAATTTGCATAAGACTAGAAAAACTCCTTATCGTCTATGATATGGGCCGCAGCAAAAAAGCAATATTCGCTTTGCGTTTCATTAGAACGTAAAAAGGATTTTCATTGTTAGCCAATTTTTCCGCCAACCGACCTTGACTGTAATATATGCCAACCGTCCCACACGCATACAGCGCAGATAAAATGCGAAAAAAATGAGACAATGCCCTTCACCGAAGTACGAACATAATGTGTGGGAGTCGATTTTAATTGAATATCCGATAATCGACATGACGTCACAGGTCATCCATAAAATATGTTTCAGCCAGAATTTGGCGGAGGATGCTCAGTAATTTGTATTAAGTGAAAATAATCAACTTCAGTTACATCATTTATTAAAACGTTAATTAACTTTTAGCTGCTTTTTTAAATTACGTTAATTTTTCGTCTGAACGACTTTTCACCAAATGCAAATGAGGCTAATGAGATATCAGCAAAAATATATATGTATATAAGAATAGCAATATGTTTTCTTGTTCCCCATTAGCATCTGTTTGATCGAACGTTTTCAATTTCAGCAAACTCATTAATTTAAAAAAGTTTACCACATGTGCTGAGTTATATAAGCCCGCTGACCACAGTGGCTAAATTTTTGATTCTCGCGTTCCCTAATTTACGACATTTTCCTTCAGCGTTGTACTAATTAACAGCGAAGTGTTCATTTTTAGCGCAAACATTACAGGGCTGTGCGTAAACACGTAGATCACAATGAAGAGCCAATCTTACGCCTTCTGGGTTTTGCAACATATTCCTATTAAATGCAACGATATCGTTGGCAATCTGGTCACGAAGCATTTTAAATACAAACATGCCTTCGATACTTTTGGAGCCAATCTAGCATGTTGCACACTTTTGGCTAATTTTAACATCAATACTGAAACTGGACTTACTAAAAGAATTATTATTATAATTTTTTATTTTACAATTTAGAATTTAATTCTGAAATTGCTATCTTATTTTTCGTGCACTTGGGAACTAATCCCATACGTCAACTTTCTATGTTATTTTTGCTTTTTAACCAGAGTTGTCATATAGAAATTGAACCCACAACTTTGTACATTATAGCCATACTAAAAGAAGGTCAATTAAAATCAAGAAAGAGTACTTGCACTTTATTGAGTAAATTGAATGACATACATATAAATTAAATTAATAATTAATAAAACTTACTTAGTTTCATTACCGCTTCTGTGGAGAAAGGTATAAAGTAACGTGTGAATATTTATTACTTAGTTACATTAACTAACTCAATGCGTTTTACTACCCTCCTTCGTTGTTTAACTAGGGGTTAAGCATAGTGCATAAAAATATATTTCATTAATCTTAAGTCCTTTAGAGCTCTGTAAACATTTCAATCTAATCTGCAGGCTTAAACAGATACATAAATTACTCAAAACTCTTCTCTTAATACTGACTGATTACTATTTTATATACATACATATGTTGTTTTTTTAATGAGCTGTATAAGTCTTGCCATAGAAACCTAGAAAGATTTTCTTTGGGTTTCTATTTAAGTTACGGAAAAATTTCCGAAATTACCCACTTTTTAGAATGTAGCATTCTTCACTTTGGCATTTATTTTTGCATGGAACTAAAATTTTATAGATAAATGCAATGCTCTAATTCTCCAAAACTCTTTTTGGCAGGGTTTTATTCTTTTCAAAAAGAAATAATTCCAACGGACCTGACTGTACGAAAAAATTCAATTTCGTGTGTTACCTCGCCCTAGAGGGTTATTTGATCCTGTCTGGTGGAGGAATATTAGATGAATTATTGTTTTAGCAGATACGATGAAGGGTAAGATGAAGTGGAATGTAAAGAATCGGGTTAGAGTTGCGTTATCAACAGCAAGACATATGTCTTCGGAAATACACAGTGGTTACACAGGAAAGAGAAGAAATTTGGAAAGCTTGGAATTTTTGTAGGTCAGGTCCAAAGATTTCTGAACTATGCTATGTTATTTCCTGATAGATTTATCTGCCTGGGATATATGAAAGTAAATAACGTCCTTAGGCGAAAATTTCTTTATCTAATTTAAATACTACTTATTTAGCAGTAACCTTTCTAAATGTTCGAAATGTTCTCTTCTGGAATCGTTAAACAATAGTTATAAGCAATCAAAAGTGATTATTAATGCACTTTTAGGTTTTCGCTACAGTCCTCAATTAAGTTTAGTTAAAATAAAAAAGCTAATTGCAAATAAATATGAATTAATTCACCACATTACGTTCCTAGTTTGTTTTTAATTTTTACATCATTTGCATCGATTAATTAAACATAAAATAAGAAGAATACTAGAAGGCCAACCTGCTTTCCCTAGTGTTAAAAACTACCGCAAACGTAATATGTACTAACTCAATATTGTTTGAAAGACCCATATTCATTAATAAAACTTATGCTCTAAGATATTTTTTTCATATCTCAACTCTAAATAAACTTCATGCGAATGTGATGGAAAAAATAAACCTTAGATAAAATAAAATCTCAATTGGTTAATGCGGCCCTAAATATCTATTTTATCTGCCTTCTTTATTCTTCCTTTTTACATTCTGTCCATAAATCATATCTCAGTCCTCATGGTACCATTTTGGCAAATAATATCTATATATATATATATATAAAAGCATAAAACCCACTAATTATGGCGGCTTAAATTTTTGCATAATTTACGATCATCGGAAATTTTGCATGTAAATTTATAAATTCCAAGAACTAAATCAACTAGAGCAGAAGCATTTTCTAACGTAAAATAAGTCATAAAAATCCTTATAAAAGCTATAGAGAAACCAATTTGGTTGGTTGGAACCAATCATATTCATAAATACCCCTCCCACCGACATAAAAGAAGACGGGGTAGCGCTAATAAATCACAGCGATGAGCTCCATATGGCCGTAGCTCCCTAGGGACTTAATGGCGTTGGAGGATTAGCACACATTGCTTCTATTTGACGTGCTCAAAGTTGTCCTGGTACCGCCCAACCGTTGACTCTTGAATTTTGATTCATCACAGTATTAACAAACGCCTGCAAGTCCCCTTAAAAGCCTGTCATACTCCCACATAACAGTGGCAATGAGTGATGATGTCCCTCGAAACATTTCCAGGAAGTTCAACAGATTGCTCAGGCGACAATTATCGGAATTTGGTGACCTATTACCATTTTTACCAGCACCGTTTTACATAAAACCGTCTCCCTTTAAATGTACAGGGCTAAGGAGGGCACTGCTTCCTGAACAATCAATATTCCGATAACTAAACCACTGGCACAATGTCGCAGAAGTTGTCTATCGCTAGCTGTGGCGTGTGTAGAAATCGAAAAGTACAAAAAAATTAGTTTGCATGCTTTCGTTACATTTGATTTGGGCCACCATATCCCTCCCCCACCGCTGCATGAACTGAAGCCTACTCCGCTTACAAGTAAATTTAGCAAATAAAACTGTTCGGGAATAACCCACTGAATGGAGTCAGCCACTGACGAAACTTTTCCAATAATTCTTTCAGGGACGAAAAAGATGGAGTACAAGACCCGACAGTGGCACGAGAAGTGCTTCTGCTGTTGTGTCTGCAAAACTCCAATTGGCACCAAGTCGTTCATCCCTAGGGAACAGGAGATCTACTGTGCCGGATGCTATGAGGAGAAATTTGCAACGAGATGCATTAAATGCAACAAGGTTCGTCTAAATTTCTATTTAAGCATAAAAAAATGTTGCTTAATCTCAGTTCATATTTTGAATTCCAGATTATCACCGCCGGCGGTGTGACCTACAAGAACGAGCCGTGGCATCGTGAGTGCTTCACGTGTACTAGCTGCAACACTACCCTAGCGGGACAACGATTCACCAGCCGTGATGAAAAGCCATACTGTGCTGACTGCTTTGGCGAACTGTTCGCCAAGAGATGCACTTCATGTGCCAAACCAATAACTGGTGAGTCTTTTTTGAGAAATCATTTTGTGCATTTTTCTTTTACGACCTTTAACACTAAATTTATAAAGGAGGTAATTATGATATTAATCACTTTACTTTAAATTTATCCTCTCCAAAGAGAGTTCCTGCGTACCCAAATAAAGATGAATAGGGTATTTTTGTAAAATACGACATAAATTTTCTTAGAGAGAATAAATTTGAATTAAACTGAAAATTATCAAAATAACTCCTTGATTAATCTAGTGATAAGGGATAGTAATGAAAAATAAGGAATATTCAGGGAATGTTTTTTTATAGATCTTCAAAACAACGCTATAGCTTTGTTGTGTTAAAAATCTGAAATTTCGTATTGAATTGAATTTTTTAAACAAAGCAAAGCAAAACTTTTAAAGTTTTCAAAAAGTATCTACATATGTACATCAAATTGCTTTTATTTTTACCTATCCAAACTTCCAAATATTAATCAGAAAAAATAATTAATATTAGTGATTGATACGAAATGGGCATAAACGCAATTTTTGCTCTTTTCATAAAATCATAAAATGTAGGTAGACTACAAGTAACCTTATTCGAATTTCATTCGATACAAAATTTTGTTGTGAAATTTGATGCAGACCAAAAAAACACAGCTAATATTTTTTGTATTGGGTATATTATGGATTATGTTTTTAAGAATAAATTTAACATAAGTTGTTAGGTATACGAGAGAATGAATATTCGAGTTGAAATTTTGGACCTGCTTTGATAGCATTTATTTAATTCGCTTAATACAAGCTACGTAACATTTATTTATTTAACAATAACAATTAAAGTTTAGAATTTAATTGAACTTATAAGCTAGGGAAACAGCAAAACGGGAAGGCAGAATTAGATTAAGTTAACCTAAGGAAAGGCAAAGGGGCCTAGAACAACAATTCAAGAGGAACTGTGGTGGAATTCGTTCCTGAGAAACGATTTAGAAAGATGGAAGTCAAAGGAGGGAAGGGAGTTGGCCTTTCGAAGCATACGGTTGAGAGGCTCAGCAAGTCCGTAGTTGGTGCGGTGGTAAGCAGGGCGAAAGAGAGGGGCCGACCTGACATAGCGGGGGTTGGTGTAGAAAGATCCGCTGAAGCAGAGAAGGACAATCAATCTCCCCAGAAAGCAGCTGATGGGTGAATGTAATATCAGCGAGGTCGCGCCGCTTCCATAAGGGCTGCAAGTCAATAAGCATGAAGCGGTTTTCGTAACGGGGAAGCTCACGTAAAGCAAACCGAAGGAACCTACGCTGAATAGCCTCAATCCTGTTGATGCTTGTAGATTGGTATGGAGACCAAACTTGGCAAGCGTATTCGAGAAGAGGCCTGACGAAGGAGACATAGAGGGATTTGGTAACATAAGGATCAAGGAACTCCTTAGACCAGCGCTTAACAAAGCCAAGTGCAGAGTTGGCTCTAGGAATCACACTGTCAATGTGATCACGAAAATTAAGTTCGCTATCACAAATGACACCAAGGTCGCGAAGAGAGAAAACATAGGGGATAGTTTCACCAGATAACTGGTAAACTGCGGCGTCTGCGGGAAAAAGTAATAGATTGGCATTTGGAGACATTAAGCGTAAGAGAGTTTTTGTGGCACCATATACTAAAGTTGTCAAAGTCGTCTTGAAAGAGTCGTGAGTCCGTGGGAGAGGATATCCGTTTAGAGATTTTCATGTCGTCGGCGTAGATAAAAAGATTCGAGTGCTTAATAATACACTCAACATCATTAATAGCCAGAATGAAAAGCATACACTTTCTTTTCTATTTTTCAACATAAATTCCTTTGCCGGAACAAAAGTTTCCTCAGGACACCTCAAAGACTTAGGTACATTTTTTCGTATGCCGTGGGTGGTTTTTCAAATTTTTGTAAATTTAAAAGTAGCTTACCTTTGTTAAATATGCTTGCACTCATCACATGATAAGTAAAAGGATTAACCTCAAATGTTAAATCAAAACGCTTTCCTAATATAAAATGACCGAAAATATTTTTTTTAAGGTCACTTTTCTCATTAGGATAGTGCATTTTTTACGTGAATTGGATGTTGCTGTGTTGAGTAAATCAAAAGATCACACTAAAATAGTGACGTTCATACCATGAAAAATTGGAATTTACGAATCACGATAGAGGCCACATTTTTTAATGATTTCAGACCCCATACCCTTTGACCGTCATTAAAAATTAAGCTCATAATAGAAATTGAAGAAATATATGGAATAATAATGTACGAATTTTTAAACATATATGTATTATGATTTTGATGCAATGAATGCAAGATTTGATTAAAATACAATAGAATAAGAAATATGGAAATTATAGCGCCCAAAAGAAAGAACGGAAAATATGAAAATATAGACCTTTAAACCTTTCACCAATTGTTTGCATTTCCAAACTCGATTAACAAATAAATAAAATTTGATCAAAATTTCTCCTCCTTTTCTAAGGATAGGGTTTTTCGTTTCTTTCTTTTCAACTACCGCCGAAAAGTATTTTTCTTTGATTTAACCAATACGAGAGATGCAATTGGAAGTCTTTAAAGTTTATGCGAATAACTGTATAATATAGACTCAAATTTGAAGTTTGACACTAAATTATAATGTGTTTACATTAATTGAAAACAGGTTAACACAAAACCAGCATTTTAATTTAGTGATAACCACTAAAAACGGATTGCAAAGAAAATGTTTAAATTTTTCAAACGATTTGTTATATTGTAGCGACCGGTTTTTAGAAGTTATTTTCGTAAAAGTCGTAATTGTTACGACTAAAAATCAGTTCCGATAAAGGGCTATCCTAATACTCGTACTTGATATACAAGGTGGCGCAAAAGTCATCACCCTATCCTATCGCTATAATTTCTGCAAATAGCGGCAAATGTTAGTTCTGCTTTGACATTTTTGAATTAAACAGATGCAAAATACACGTCAACAAGACATAAATCACTATACTCCTCAAAAACGCGAAATAATTGTTGCGATTTGTTTGCGGAATAATACATCGGTGGTTTTGACGCAGCGTGAATTTAAGGACAGATTTCCTGTTGGCCGACAACAACTAAGTAAAATACTACGGTGTTTAGCCGCTCGCCTAGAAGAGTATAAGACAACACAAGATGCTATCAGGTCTGGCCGGCCACGGAGCAGCCGTTCAGCTGAGAATATCGCGGCTGTGGCTAAAGAAAAGTGAACGACTTCAAAATGTTCCCGTACAAAATGCAGACAGTGCATCAAATGTTAGCCATTGACCACCAAGCGTGTGTAACCTACGGTCAAACCTACCTGAACCTCGACCACGAGGAACACAACTTTTCATCGAAAATCATCATGAGCAACGAGGCCCATTTGCATCTCTGAGGAAATGTGAATAAGCAGAATTATAGTTTCTGGGGCACCGAAAATTCGCATATAACCCACCATTACCAAAACCATTACACCCGCTCGAAGTTACTGCATGGTGTGTGTGTGTTTACGTTGGAGGCGTCATCGGGCCTTATTTTTCCGAAAACACCGCGGGCCAAACGACTACTGGACGGCGAGCGCTACAGAACCCTGCTCAACGACTTTCTCTTTCCTCAATTGGATGAATTGGGACTGGAGAGCATGTGGTTCCAATAGGATGAAGCAATGGCGCATATTGCACAAACCACAACCGAAATTCTGAGGGCTGCATTTCTAGGTCGCCTAATCTCTCGTTTTGGTGATTTGCAATAACCGGCAATATCGCCCGATTCCAGACTTCTTTTGTGGGGTTTCTTGAAGTCACGATTCTATGTCAACAACCCTCAAAGCCCTCAAAGAGAATATCCGTCAAGAACGCCAAAAACAATTCAAATAAAATCCAATTCAAAGTTTGCGATTCATAAAAAAATTACAGTCAAAGAACATCTTGTGACAACTTTTGCGCCACCTTGTACATACACGTATTAATTTTTTGAAATACATATAACTAAAATTATTTTTAATTTATGACAATGTTATAATAGATGAGAAAATAAGTGCAATTTACCCTTTAAATATTTATTATATTTTTGATGAATTATTTTCAGGTATTGGCGGTACCCGATTCATCTCATTCGAAGATCGTCACTGGCATCACGATTGCTTTATTTGTGCCAGCTGCAAAACATCGCTAGTCGGACGCGGTTTCATCACAGATGGACCAGATATCATTTGCCCTGAATGTGCTAAACAAAAACTGATGTAAAGCGATACTAAAGCACTTTAACTAATGGACCACACTACTCCATTTACTCTACACTATTCTCAGATACCCTCTGAATGTTATTTTGATGAAAAACAATAAACGCGAATTGTTTCGTTTCGTTAAATACGTTTTTAAAGAAACCGATGTATTTTTAAATGAATTTAAAACTTGTATCGGATAACCATTTTGATTTAATTACACTTTTGGTACGTGAGGGAGAAATATCAGAAAGCTACTGAATGTGAAATCCTTTAGAAAGAAACAAAAATTCATACTGAAAATAAAAAAAATATAAAAAAAATAAATAAGAAAAAAAGCTTTTCAAATAAGGAGAGGACAAGATGATTCAGTATGAAAATATTCAAGTAAAAACCTTGTAAGTAAGGAGGGAAAGTAGATATTTTAACAAATTTTACTTAACACTTAAAGCAAAGCAGAAAAATATTGACTATTAAAAGTGAACTCTATTTTTGTTAAAGAAATTTTAATTTTCCATTTTATTTTTTCGTAATATTTAAGAGGAGGGACATCGCCATTTGCCCTCCGCACCAGTAACTACTACTTCTTTTGCTTTCTTTCGATAATTAAACACGATCTATTTTGTCTCTCTATCTGTAAAGCGCTTTTAATGCGAACACGCTATATTTGTTACCCTGTTGTAATTAGTCGTAACTCATAATCACTTTCCGTTATATGTTACCCTTATTTTATATTTTACTCTATTCTTTGCATTTCTTTTAATTTTAATTTTCCTTGGTTTTATGGCAAGCAAGCCTTTTGATTTTAACTTTTTTGACAATTTTTGAATCTAATACATACTTTGTTACTTTCTATTTAATTTCTTTTTTAATATATTATAAATAAATTTATAATTGTTTAATATTATATATTTTAATAATTTTAAATATATCAAGTTCAACTCAAATTTTTCATTTGTTTTATTTTTATTGATTGTCGAACCATCGAAACATTTTCTTTACCCCCGTGCAGGTAGAATAGAATAGACAAAAGTGGGGCTGGAATATGTCTAAAACGTAGATAATTAGACAGCAGCATGTAAAGGCATTTGAAAGCAACATGAAGAGAAAATGTTATGCAAGAAATTAGATAAGACTTCAAGAATGTTAACACTTGGAAACCAAATTATGCTTGAAGAATTTATGTATGTCCAAAAATTCTGAACACAAATAAGAGTTTCCAACCATGTACCATATGTCAGTGTGGAAGATAAAGAATTTTATAGGTTCTCCGAATGTAATTGTTCAAGGTGATAGTTATGAAAGTGTAAACATCTCGATACGTTCAAAATTTGGATTTTTTTGAAACTACATAACCCCCTCTTATATCTTCCATAAAAACGTAAGACCAATTCCATTTTGGCCTATTTAGATACTTTTTCCAACGAAGCAAAGAATAACGGCCAGAGCAGCAGCTAAATTTGAGTACGTCCGCAGTTTTTAGCTATTTTAGTGAATTTGGTATTGTAAAGTATCCTAAAAAGGTTTTATTAATTTTAACAATGATTTGTAAACTTAATTAATCATCCCCTTTGGAACTTTTGGAACTTTTTAAATCGTACTCAAATATAGCTGGCAAACCAGCTCGCCGACAATTTCAACTTCGTCCTTTTCCACTGTATATCTTATATGTATCTGCAAAATGTTCGCTTGCAACTAATGCATTTGGTAAAAACACACACATTTTCCATATTGCAGACCTATATCGTTTGATTAAAACGAAACCTTAAAATCAATCTTTTACAGACATGTGATAATTTAAAGGAATTATAAATATGTATACATTTTTATGTTGGACTTTCAGAAAATATATCTGCATATACAAAAGAAGAATTGTGTCGCACAATCCGAAATCCATCGCCCCCTGTAAGTTTCAATTACCCCCATGGAGTAGAATGTACGAGTTTTTAGATAGGTGAAGACAGTTACCCTTAAAAATAAAAGGTCGTTATGTGATTCTATTTTCATTAATAACACAAATACAAAAATCTTTTCTAAAAAATTAACCTTACATCAACATTCTTGTTTATAAACACAGGTCTACTTATATTTTAGGTCAGTGAATTTTAGCCCTCTGCGTCTAGAATATTGTGGGATCAATAAAAATAAAAATGGAAGAGAATTAAACTGTGGGTACTTTTATTAACAAATTATATATGTATATTTACATACATTACTTTTATTTCGAAAAAAAATACTTAGACTCAGATATATATTGTTAAACAGTACTATGCAAAAATATATAACCACTAATATCAACACAACCACTTCCTGATAATCATTTGGCCCTTAAATAAATCCTGATTCTTGTTGAGACTAAAGTCCTTTGGCCTTTAAATAAATCCTGATTCTTTTTGAAACTGAAGCCATAGATTTTCATTTTTCGGATACCAATGTTGATCTCCTAACATTTTTCAACAATTATCTTCATTGCCACTTTATTGTATATATTATAGGAAAAAGCGGTCAAGAACAAATCGGGCCATGCCGAGCCGGGTTCCGTAGCATTTACTATACCGATTCATATTGGCTCAGGACTAAAATCGAGCCCATTAAATGCGGTAATGGATGCAAAGCGAGTTGTATAAAACTACACATGTTTTTGTAAGAGTCTTAGCGTGAAAAGTTGATTTTACGGATTTTCCCGAACAGTTATTTGCCTCCAAATAACAACAACTTGTTCTGCTATATCTCGAAACTATTTGACTCTAATAAGTCATGTTGTTTTTAAAAGTAATTTCCTGATTTTTCCGAAATTGCTGTCAGGATATATGTTGGCCAACACAAACCTGCCAAACGACTTAAAAACCTAATAATGGTTTTAAATTAAAGATATCGTCATATTTATAATAAAGAGACTTAAAACTTGATTCATGCAATAGTAATACACGTATCCTCAAAAGTCATCACAGCATCTATCCTTTTGTTAAGGACATATGCCCTATTGATTTTAAAAAGAAAACCACGATTATTGCAGAATTCAAGAACACATATTGCATTTACGTATATGATCATATAAAAAATAAAAAAAACATACCTTTACTTACCTGTTATAAAGAATAATGAGTAATACTAATCATTCTGGGCCATCTTCACTTTTTTCAAAGTATTGTTATTGCTGAAAAGAAACAAAAAACATACAACAAAACAATAGTTTCATCTATTCATCCAATTTTATAATTTCTCTCCTGAAATTAGAGCGATCTGCATAATCCAAAGATTGTTAAAGAGGTTATTTTAGCATTAAATAGAAAGAGACCAACCTTTTTATAAAATATTATGAGTGAGAACTTAATCGAAAAGTAATTTTATCTGCACAATTACCCTAAAACCAGTGACAACAATCGACAAATAGACGTTGACCCTGTACTTTTACATAATATTCCAATTTATTGTATTGTTTTTTATGTTATCTTTTTTTTAGCTTGTTATATAAAAAATTAGTCTCTTCTTTTTACTGCATCGTTTACAAAAAGAACCAACAAGAAGAGAACAACTAATGGTGTTTTATTATTAAAGCACGGCCTATTCACAAACGTTGCCTTCTTTTATAATAAAAAAAAAAAAACAAAAATGCTACCTTTAAATGTCAAGTTATGAATAAAGAAATTATACAAAAAAAAATTGTATTGTAGAAAAATGATTAAAATACGCTAGTGCAATTAAAGCAAATACTTTAAATAAATAATGTAATTATGTGACACGAAATTTAAATCTTCCCAATGAAACAATTTCTGCTGAACCCTTACACTACGTTTAAGATATTTAGTATATGTTGTTTTATGATTTCAATTTAAAGTATGTATTATAATTAATTAATTAATTGTAACTTAAAATTAACCACTTATTTAGTTTTGGGATTTCTAATATAACAACATCAGGAAATGTCTTTATGTAAGTATTATATATTGTATTTAAAGTCAGAAAAGGATATTCTAAAGAAATAAAATTATATTTACTAACAGCGCATTATTACTACCCTTATTCACTGCGTCAGATCACAAACCCTTATATGGTAAGGTTAGGCATCTGCCGACATTATGTTTGTGAATTTGTAAATTTTTATCGGCGTCATATATTTTCAAATTTTGAATAAACGTTTAAAAAATTGAATAAGTTTGGTAACTTTTGGGATACACCGTAGTTGTCGAAAATATTACTAATTTCTCATGAAAAAGTTTGTTTTTTATTAATAGTATATACAAATAGGTTCTTATTTATGTTTACATTGATTCTACAAATTTTAAAAAGTTCATAGTTTTATAATAAACCATTCGTCCAATTTTCAGACAACTCTTTTTTATGTAAACTTTATGAAGTCCCAAAATGATATCTTTAATATGATAGCAAAATGGTATCTTCATTGAGAGATCGTTCCTAATTTTGAAATTGTTTCGATGATTTTGAAATACGACACGCTGCGATTCTAATCTCTTATTCCTGTTCTCACATGCACAGGCCAAACAACCAAAAAAGAACTAACCAAAACATCGCCTGTCGAAGAGCGTTTTTACCACTTTTTGAAGGAGAAAATGTTCAACTTTGCGTATAATATTATGTTAAAATTACTATCAATATATTAGGTCTACCGGAAAGTTCTGTCCGTTTTTGAAGAGGAAGAAAATGATACAATTTTTAACATATTTAACTAGATTTATTGTACGATATAATTTCCATCGTTCCTTATGACTTCTTTCCAGCAGGATGGCAATTTGTAAAACCTATCTTTGGATGCGAAAAACTACAGCAGCACTACTGTAAACGTAAACGTTTTCTTCATTTTTGAATTTTTTCTCATCAAATAATTTTGTAAAGAAAGGAATAGGTGAAAATCTCATGGTTAAGGTTTGGGGAGTATGGTCGATGTGAAAGCTCTGAGATTTTCTGGCGAGTCGCCAAAGCAGCATCTGGTCTAGCATTATCGTGATGCAGTATGATTTCCTTCCTATTGAATATTGTCAGCTTTTTTTCTTGGAGTACTTTATTAACTCGTCCATTTGTTGACTGTATTTCTCAAATTTAGCTTTTTCTTCGGTTCCGAAAGCTCATAATGGATTAAACCTTGCATGTTCCGCCATATACACAGTATTCTCTTTTTAAGGCTCAAGCTCGGTGTAGAGGTGAAGAAGGCATGTTTTCCGGGTTCACACTGTTTTCCTTACGATGTTTTCATATGTAATCCATTTTTCATCATTTGATCCATCATTGTCTTAAAAATATCGGCATCAACCACAAATGGCCGCCCAAAGCGTGGCTTATCACTAAGGCCGAAATCACCTGCTTTAAATTTTTCGAACCATCTCCTACACGTTCTGTCCTAAACAGCATCTTCACCAAAAACTTTTAACGAATTTCGACACGCTGCCAATAACATGAGTTATCTTTGTTGTAGTTAATTTCGAAGGGCACATAATAAATGCAATTATAAAGATATACAGCCACATATAACTCAAACGAACATATCCAAATATATTCAAACTTGAAACGAAATTATCGGACAGAACTTTCCAGTAGACCTAATATTTACAAGGGCTTTATGTTTAAATAAATACAACCCTATTTTGACAACCGGTACAATTGCAACACTTTCACTTATTGTATATAATACAAATGGTTTCTGAATGGATGACTATTTGGTTAAAAGAACTCATGGAAAAAGTTAGCCAGGGTAACCAAAACACGAGCGAAAAAGATGTTGCAGACAAAAAAACAGATCGAAATGATGTGATTTTGTTTGGTTCGTCGCACCTTAGGAAAACAAGCATAAGTAACAAATAGTAGTCCACAAGACGAAAACATGCCAAACCAAAAATTATTTCAAAATTTATTTAAAGTTCAAGGAAATAAAGAATTACGTATAACAGGCGATTTAAAATGTTCCCCGAGTGGAACAATAAAAAATAATGATTAATAATTATACATATCGTATTTTCATTCTAGATTCTAAATTATACTGAGCATAAATGAGTCCTCTTACTATCTTAAAAATGTCTCTTAGAGATATTATTAATCTTATTATGTCATTTTTAGTAAATCATTTATAGAAAACATATAGTTATACATAGGTGGCGTATAGTACATCATTATGATATCTTTATATTAACATTCTTATCAGCGACGTCACGCCGCATTGGTAGAAGTTGGAGATTAATTAATTTAAAATGATTTTCATAAGGAGGAAAATTACGGTTATCAACCCAAGGAAGCCCGCACAACACAAAAAGGAAGAATCTACATTACACTGACTCAGTTCGATAGATACAGGGGTAGTACAGGGGTACAGACAGGGGTAGTCGAAAAGGGGCCTGACATAGGAAAAATACAGAGAATTTGTCACGTTTTTTTAGACCAACTTTTGATAAACCCTATTGCTGAGTTGGACTTGCTTATGATACGGCCAATGTGCTCCTAACCAACCCCCCAATGCCCCCGGTTTGTCACCTTCTCCTAGACCTGTCAGCAATACCCGTCTAATTGCACCTTAATGTATTAACAAAATGATAGAGCACTGCGTTCCAAAATCTGTCATATCTTTCTGAGGTCTTAGTCTCTTCCTTACGACATCTTTGCTCTAACTGAAACAAAGTTAACTCCTGAAAATTACAAGAATGAATTATTTTCGTGCGACTTCAATATCTTTCGCGCTGATAGTAACTCAAATAATTCCGGTCCTGGCGGCCGTAGCGTTCTTCTTGCGGTTCATAACCGTTTATTTATTTATTTATTTATTAATCGCTTAATACAAGCTACTGTCAATAAGTTTACTTAAATAATAGAATAAATTAAAACCAATAACAAATCAAGAAAAAAAATTAGAAAGGAACAGACAACATTAAGAGGGACAATTAAGGTCATTCCTGAGAGGTGATTTACTCAGGTGGAAGTCCAAAAAAAGGGTGGGAGTTGGCTTTCGGAAGCATTCGGGGGTAAGAGGCTCGAAAGTCCATCGCGAAGAGAGGATACGAAGGGGATAGGTTTATCAGATAGCCGATAAACTCTGGGGGAATAAGAGGGGCGTCTACGGGAGTAAGTGATGGATTGGCATTTGGAGACATTAAGCTCAAGAAAGGTTTTTTACACCAAATGCTAAAATTGTCGAGGTCATCCTGAAGCAGTCGGGAGTCCGAGGTAGAGGATATCCGTTTGGATAATTTCATGTTTCCTGGTAGAATCATCAACAATCCTAATGCCTCACAGCATATATATAAAATGGGCCGCTCAATCTCCTGTTTCAATCTACTGCCTAAGAGAGACGAGAGAAAATATATAGGAAAGATATATAGAAATTTATATATTGGTATCGCACGAAAATTATCATAAATTGTTCTGTATTAAAGAAATTAGTGCTCATTTGATAATTCTCCAGAGACAAGCCATGAAGTGGTCTGGCGTATGCACACATCTAAGTTAACGAACGACTTAAACATGCGAAGAATTATCGGTTATCAAATTAAAGCTTATATACAAACACGACTTTCACTCACGATTACCCGAGTGTCTTTTTGATTCGCGATACACTTTACCACAACTTGCAACAAATTATGTACAATTTTTGACTTTAAATCCAACTCAACAGGACAAACAAGCACCAGACTAATTGCAAAGTATACGGCGGGAGAACACTTGTTTCCGAAGAACCGATAAATTACTGCATTTTCGCTACAAATTCATTAATATTTTTGGCCTATATGGAATGAAAGTTCCTGTGGTCCTGGTGATTTTAATTTAATAGAACTGAAATGTCGCTAGAATACAAAAAATCCGGTTTGATTTAATTTTTGTGTAAACTTCATTGCACAGCCTGTCAGACCACTTCTGCATACATGCAAAAGTCCAGTTCACGACTAGTAAAAATTTTTGCTTGTGTGCAAACCAAATATCAAAAGTTTTGGCAAATATAAATACAAATAGTGCTTTAATGAAGAGCAAAACTGCTTGAAAAAGTAAAATGAAAGGGAGAAATTTAGCAGAAGCGCAAATTAAACAAACTCAAATTTATTTTTGGTTTGTGGAATGAGAAAAAATGATTTTTCCTTTGAAACTTTCACTGAAATTGACGCGACTCTGCACCTGTAAATAGAAACATTTTGTATTGTAATTTTCATGTTGAAATTTGAAAAGTCGTTTCGGACTTTAAAAATAGTTACTGCAAGGCGACATGACGCAATTAGAACGAGTCGTACCGCAACTCAAGGAATTGAACATGTACGCAACCCTGCTCGAACACACACTCTATTTTAATTCACTGAACTTTTGCAAATTGAATTCTAACGAACTTCACATCATTGAAGTGTCAACGAAACACTTGCGATCGGACGTTTGTCACGGAAACTTATTTCTTGGAATTCACGAGTCGTGCAACTCTCTAAACCAGAGTGTTTTTTCTTTGATTTACTAATAATATTAATTAGCAAAATAATGGTTTTATCAACGGCAGAAACTGAGGTAATTTTCAATATTTTACTCAGCCATGTTTCTTGGCGAAATACCGCTGTGTGCGTGTGTAGTAGACATGAAATTTTTGTTCAGGTACTTTCGCACGATTTTCTGTAATCAGACGTGTGCAGGAAAATGTAAAACGAACTAAACGCCTAAAAATGTGAGGGAGTTGTAATATTCGTATATTTTAACGATTTTTATGTATTATATGGAAAAACAGTAAATGCCCAAGGGGAACTAGATCAATGAAGGGATCTGCAAGTCTGTGGGCACTTTCCATCTTTTGGGCGTTCTTATGACCGTTTCGAAAGAAAGAAATGAAATTGATTAGTTATGAAGGCATTTTCGTTCATACTGCTAAGCTGCTATAGTTCTCCGTGGGGCGTGGAAACTGAAAGCCTCTTAAGGTATTGATGACATCTCGAAAATGCTCGGTTCCTCTAAAAATAGGTGACCTGCGCCTAGTGTACGCAAGCCACTGAAGACCTACCAGCCTTATGCAGCGGCACCTCTGGGTGGATACTACCGATCCGATTATTTTGCGATTTTATAGGTAATCTTATTAGCGCCTTGGGAGAATTCTAGTTAGAATTTTAACTTGAGCTCACCTCTCGGTCGGTAGGGCGAGTTGCTAATTTTTACCTTTTTTGTTTTTAGAGACGTGGCTAACCAAAGCCTCTTAAAATTTTGTGATAGTTTTTAACTTACCCCCTGGTATCCTTAATTTTGCTGCGATTTAGGTGTGCAGTGTCTTCAGATTACACTCTGTTTTCTGAGCTTATAAATTTCCATGAAAAGTCTTCAGCAAGTCCCTTTTACGGCCAATAAAGTATAAAAGAGGTTTCAAAGCGTTCGATTGTATTGCAAAGTCGAAAAAATGTATGTACCTCTAGTTTTCGTTGAGTTTAACTACAAGCATCAAAACATTTCAATCGTAGTAAGCACTTCAAAAAACTTGGCAGAAATTATCAAAAAAAAAAAATAAATAAAAATATGAAGATCACAACGTCTCTCAGATATTTCCCAGTTGTGTTTCGAAAACTGCAAAAGTGGTTTTTAGAGATCTCCGCGAAAGTCTATTTCTGATAGCTAATCAGAAAAGTTATTTTAATAGAATGCCCCAGGGGTACTAATATAAATTTCGAACGAAGGTGTTTTAAGTGGACCTCAAGACAGGAACAGTTTTTTAATATTTTAATAACTCCCCATTTATTGCTGCTTTAGAGTGTAAAAAAAAATTGTCTGTCCATTTTTTGCAGCCAGGCTTTAAAGAATTTATTTATCTACAAGAACGAGGATCAATAGGAGTTATTTCAGATTGAAGGGAAATCATATATTTTTTTTAGTTAATTTTTTTTTTTACACCCTATACCGAAATTTCTTTTAAATGAAGAAGTTCAGCAAATCCGAGGACATGCTGAAGCAAATGTTCAAGAAACGTCGGCAATTTTATTACGTAACCGTCTGTCTGTTCACAATTCCCTTATTCCTGAAGTATTGTTCTCATTTTTGAAGAATCCCGACAAAAAGAACACTGGACGAGATATTAAGGATGAGAACAAGGATCAACAGCAAGCCGCCGTGGCGCCCCTAACCCACGATAATCTAATTAAACATCCGTTGCAAAATAAATGGACCCTGTGGTATCTGGAGAGCGATAGATCAAAATCATGGGAGGAATTGCAAAACGAAATCACTAGCTTCGATACTGTTGAAGATTTTTGGAGGTGAGTACTTTGATAATTTGTTATATATAATTAAACTCGCCCATTTATCTTTTAAAATAATGCCCTAACAGTTATATGGCAGGAACTGAACCTAACTTCTTGGATATTGTGGTAGTGTGCTAAGAAATTCAAAAATGAATTTGTCTTTTAAGCAGGCGTGGAAGTTAAAAAAATCGTCTCTAAAATTTTCCAAACCAAATAAAGTAAATTTCTAAAAATTGATGAAGTTTATAATCCTCTAAAAAGTGTCATTTATGTGGCAAACGAATTCTAATATGTTAACTATTTGAGCCATAAGATTTTAAAGAAAATTTGGTACACAAGTTGCACATATTCTTTTTTTAATTATAGTAAAATAATTTTAAAAGCCAATAATAAACTGTATGAGTATGAGAAATTTGAGGATTTCGAGGTGGGTTAAAATATATCAAACCAAGCATAAAATGCTAAGCAAAAAGTGGAACTCTTTAACCCACCTAACGCCAAAGAATTAAATAGTTAAGGGGTTATATGCATTTCAAAATTACAAAAAGGGTATTTTTTTTTTTTAAACATGTTGGTTTGCATGTGCAAATTTGCTTCCTATCAACCTCGGAGAGACCGTGTCTCATCCGCCCCATGGTATAATAAAGAACTCCGATCCTTACGGAATAGGAGAAATAAACTGGCGCAGGCCTATCTTTTCTACCGCTCCGATTCCGACCTCTCTAACTACCTATTTCCATTTCATGCATTCCTGTCCTCAGATCTTCCTTGCTTCCGTCAATATTGATTCCTCAATGGTTGATACCTCCATCAATGCTGGTCCTGACAGAATTCCTTCTATCGTCCTGAAAAAGTGCGCAAAATACTTGGTCGGACCGCTTGCCTTTCTTTTTTTTTTTACTTTAAATCGGCCAAGGAATCTTCCTATCTAAATAAAAAAAACTCGTTTATTACTCCATACATAAAAACAGGTGCAAGAGTGACATATCCAACTACCGACCTATACCCAAACTCTTTTAAATTATTGTTTACGATTGTTTGTTCTTTCATTGTAAATCCATATACCACGGGTTCCTTAAAAGTAGATCAATTACCATCAATCTCATTGATTTCGCCTTCAGAACGCTGTGCGTCTTGGAAAACGACGTCATCGCCACCTTCTTTAGCAAAGCGTTGGATAAAAGTTCACAGCAAGTAGTTCTATTGAAATTCAACTTCCTTGATTTTAATCAGCATTTCCTTTTTTGAATGAAGTCTTATTTCGATCAACGCCAATACAAAGTCGTCTTTTGTTCGGCGATCTCCAATCCTTTTGTAACAAATTACGACGTCCCTCAGAGTAGTCATTTAGGTTGATGTCGCGTGCATAATTAAACACTCCGATCTATCTATGACGACGATATGAAAATTTTCAAACAAATATCCTCCACGTCGAACTCTCGACTCCTACAGAACGATCTTAACAGTTTGGGTATCTGGTGCCAAAATGCTTCAGAAAGCCTACTCCTTTCCCTCCGCTGATTTTCACCTCATCATCTCAGAATGACTTATACCGCTCTTAGAATAAGGACTGTCCCTCCTTGTTATTTCTTTAAGGATAAGTTTAATTTGTTTATTTAGTAATATTGCTTTTGTTTATTTGCTTTATTTTTATTTTTTATTATTATCATTGTTATTATTTCTGCTTGTGTTATTTAAATAAATATTCAAACGATGTTATTTAAATAAAGTAATTAGCTTATGAGTTAATCTTGTCTTTAATTGAAGGAAAAAGAAAAATTTTGGAATTTGAAAGAATCGCGATCCCAGAAAGAAATAATTCAATTTTTAGTGTAAAAATCTCCTTTATCCTGTATAATATGTATATGTAATTACACTGACTTTGAAAACTTAATTTCAAAAAACATTTACACGCAATTAAAATTTAACTTTTCACACGTATGCATATATTAAACCTTCAATTGCTTTGTTGTTACAACTTACAAAACTTCAGTCCGGTGTTGTTAACAAAGCATTTTTACCTCGCGTTTACTTTTATACTTTTTTTTATTTGTTACTGTGACACAGCTGCGAAGGTCAGTTGACCTTCCCTTAGTCACTAACTAAGTAAATAAACTATCCGATTTTTTTCTACAAAATTGTCCGCAATTCAAAAACTATTGGTGGGATCGACTAGAAATATGGACTGGATATTGTCAAGATTTTTTCAAATATGAAATACATATGACATGATATAAATCATCTGGGATTATTACTAAATACAATTCCATTCAAGTCGAATCGTAAATAGAAGAATAATTAAGTATATAAAAAAAATAATTTTTTATGTATACAATTTCGTTACAGTTTGTATAACCACATAAAATTACCTTCGGAAATAAAAATTGGCAGCGACTATTCACTCTTTAAAAAGGGTATTCGACCGATGTGGGAAGATGAGGCAAACAAAAAAGGAGGCCGCTGGGTGATTACGTTGGTGCGAAGACGAAACGATTTAGATAATTTATGGTTGGATGTTGTAAGTTTATCAAAAGTACACACAGTGTCTTAAAATACTAGAACAATATATTTTTGATAACAGCTCCTTTGTCTAATTGGAGAGTCATTCGAACACTCTGATCAAATCTGCGGGGCAGTAGTCAATATCAGAGCCAAGGCTGACAAAATATGTAAGTGCCTGGAAGTGATGACATAATAAACAATTTTGAAAGAAATGTAACTTTTCAGCAATTTGGACAGCCGATGGACAGAACCAAGAAGCAGCAATGGAAATCGGCAAGAAGCTAAAGGAATCACTGCGAATCGAATCTGATAAATTGGGACTTCAATATCAACTGCATAAAGATACGATGGTGAAACAGGGCTCCGCGATCAAGGCGACTTATACACTTTAATTCGTTACTGTTACCAATTATTTATCATTGTTCTTAAACCTTTAAATTTAGTTCAGCACACACACGCGTAGCCTGTACAGCAAAAGCAATATAAAAAAAAAATTGTATCAAGTAGATGGATCGAAACACAGAGAAAAAAAACGCGATTCGGATAATTCAGTTCTCTAAACAGAATTGCAAATTAAATTTTATTTGTAAAGGATACGCATCCACTTTTTTCCCTGTGTGTAGCCTGCTAATTGTACAATTTTCATTGTTAATTCAGGAAGTTTTCAGAGTTTTGTCAATGTAAATGAAACAAATAAAGCAAATTTTGTATATCGAAAACACAAAATGTGAATACTTGCGATTGCGATTATGCAGATAAAAATTATTTTTTTTTATTAGCTGCATTACTATGATTATTTTATCTAACTAATTTTGTAACTTTATTAAGTATGATTTAATGAATTCAATTTTTTTTTCATAATAAAGTGGAATATCCACCACCAATACTGTTTTTCTTTTATATTATACTTGGACCAATTCACGCATTTCGACTAACAACGTTTCATAACTGCACTCAACGTTGCCGCACAGCATTCATGTACAATGGATCACTCATGTCCAAGTTTATTGTTCCCTCTCTTTCGGTTTCAGGCAGTGCCAGCTCATGAAATTACATAAAATTAACGTTCTATAATATCGGCGGGCTTAATTGCCGTTACAGACATTCTCTGGAGAACTATCAAGATTTCTTTAATGTAAAACAATTTATGATAATTTCCGTTTGTTACAGCCTGTTTACTTATTATTTAATTATTTAAGGGATTTATCCTACTCAGGAATTTCAAGGAAGTTACACTAATACTAAAATGAGTTTCATGGCTGATTTTGTTTATTTTCAATTTTTAGAATTTCCCTTTGATGAAGACATGAATTTTGGATGGATGCAAACATCAAGAAGACTACAGTGCTTAATGAACGTACGCTAACTCGAGATATTGATCATCTGGCACTTCCGTGCTACATCCTTTAGACTTTGCAGGTGAAATTCCATATTAATATACGGTCGTTTCTGAGTTTTATATACTTTCTGATTCAAATTTAAAGTTTTTAAAATCAGCGAGAAATCAATCACATTTATTAATATGCACATTTTACAACGTTTTCATTACTTACTTAGATTTAACAATGACTAATTCTTGAAAATATTGGCAATCTGGCAGGGATAAAGCTTTAAAATCTTTTTTATGGCATTAACCCATTCGCTGCCAAGATCATATTCAGCCACACATTCAGCTATAGGCAACTACGAGATATCTCGTAGTTGACAGTGAATGGGTTAATAATAATTTTCATTGATTTTTTTTTTATACATTTTCGTTCCACAAATATTTTTGTCAGCAACTCCACATTCAAAAAATCTGCGGATGCGACACATCTACGCAATGCGATAAAAATAAATAATAGAAAATACATAAGTTTATATACATCTTCTCTCATCTCTCTTAGGTAGTAAATATTGTCGAATTGGCGAACGCTTGAGTGAGGAGATTGGGCGGTTCATCTTTATATATATGTATGCCCCGGTTGTCCCGCTTTTGATTTCGCGCATTTCGAATAGTCTTATTGCTCTAAGGAATAGAAGAACCTTCTTTGTTATTAGTTTAATATATGTATTTCAACTTATCTTGTCATCTATAGTAAAAAATATGGCCAAAATACGGTCTTCTGTATTTTTTTAATTTTATTCATTCTTTGGAGACAAAGTTGCTGTTGGCCAATGTTGTTAATTAAAGAAAACTGAAAACAAGCGCCAAATTAGAATATTACCTCCTCCTTAAACTAATAAATAAAACTAAGAGTAACTTTGAACAATTAGCATTTAAATTAACAAAGGAGTTTGCTCGAACAGAAACAATTCGATGCACTTCTATATTTTATTTAAAAGTAATATTGAGGAAGTGATTAAGGGGAATAAAAGGTACCATCAACTTTTGTTTTTTCTATGATCTACATATGAGCTGGTTTTTTTGAAAGTGGTATAAGTCCACTTTAAAAAAAAAAAAACTAAGTTAACGGTATTTTGAGCTATAGACACCTCTCCATAAATACAATCACAATTTCAATAGAGTTCTATTTTGCCATAAAATAAACAAAACCAGTTTTGCTGTACAATGCTATCGCACAAATATTTCTTTTGAAAGTGGAATAAGTCCATTCCTAATAATTATAATTAAAACAACTTTCTTATTGCAATTATTATTGATTATTGCTATTTCAGTGCAGTGTATTAAATGAAAAGAGAAGACTTTGTCTCAACCAAATCTCTAGAAGAAGCAATATTAAACAGAAAAAAAAAATGAACGGAGAAATTGTAAACTGGCTTAAAATACGTTGGATGAGGTTCAAAAGGAATGAACCTCACAAATTTTTTTATAAAATTAGTATGGAAGAAAATGCTCCATTTAAAACAATTTTTTTATTTGGAAAAAAAGGAAGACCAAAAAAGCTCAGGAAAACTAATATGTTACCACTTTATAAAACTTCAAGGAGCATAACAAGAGAGAAATATAACGATATGATAAGTTTATTACCTTATATACCACCTATTCACCATAAATACTTCAATATGCTAACTGTAAAAGAAAACTAAGTTTAAAATATCTTTTTTTTATTAAAAGATTTTAACGAAGTAATTTTCATTTTTATATTTTTAATATAACTGAAATAAACTCTTAATAAACTTGGTTATTCGTGTATTTAAATGTCTTCATTTTAACTATTACTTTTTTAAATAAAAATCCATTTCAGTAAAGCTTATGCCTATAAAAATATGGACTTATATTTGCTTCTGTTTTTATTTCTTGTAATATGTTATTTTTGAAAGTGGTATAAGCCCATGTGGAGCTAAAAAAATCGTTTATCTCATAATAAAATTTAAAAGGTGTATAGTGTAAAAAACATCACTCGAATTGATTAAAGTTGGCTAATTTTTTTAAATTGATTAAAACGCAAACCCTTAAATATCTCAATATATGAAAAAATGGACTTATACCACTTTCAAAAAAACCAGCTCATATATTCTATATTGATAAGAATTCCTTAATTTTTTCTGGCAACTTTGCGAGACTACTGTTTGTTTATTTTTTACAGTTTTGTAGTGGATTGTAATATTACGTGCACTAACTAAAAGTCAAGTAATATTTAAAGATGATTAATTTGTATTATGGCATCCGGGAGGAATTTGCTTATTAACGTTTTCGAAGCTTTTTGTAAGGTCTAAAAACGTTTAATAAACAACGCTTCGAAAATACTCGTTTTCGCAGGAAATAAATAAAAGGCATTTTCATCACCACCTCAATGTTCACTGATACTTTTTATTTTTTTCCATAAAAAAGAACTTTTGACAAAGTTATAGAAAAAATAAAAGTTCGGACGTACCTTCTCACAAGTCATAAATAGAATAATTAAACAATGAATTTTAAAATAGCCATTACGACGGCCTTTTATATGTTTTTGTAGCTCTTCTCCTAAAATTAATTTCCCACTATAAAGGGAAGTAACAGAATCGAAAATTAAAATCAAAATGTTCAATATATTGTAGTTTTGTTTTAAGGTCACTACAGTATTTTTAAACTATTTTGAAAAACTTGGGTATGTGTGCATGCTGTACGTACGTTTTGTAGCACGATATCTCGATTGAAAAATGATATTAACTTCGTTGGGTGTGCCAAACGAGACGTATTAACGTGAATATGAATTGAACGATCAAACTCTTGTTTGAACAAGGAAAATGTAGAATAATTTTGAATTTTTTGTCAAATTTTGTGTAAATTAATACGATTTCATACAAAAATGCGATTCTTGTTTTGTTTTTTGGATTTGTCTAATTACTGGAAAAAATTGCTTTTATTTTCGAAAATTCATTTCCGTTATTTTTAACTTTAATTGGGGTTTTCACAAAAAGCCGATTGAATTCTTACAAATTGTTTTAATCACTGAGCGAAAAATGAATTGAAATCAAAGGCGACCCAAATGAATTTGTTACAAATTTAAGAACTTTATCAAGAAATTTCAATTCAATAATCTTTTGTAAGCTATTTTCGGTTTGATCCGAACGTATTCAAGACTAGGACCCATTTATTATTGCTAATATTTGTACCATACTGGGAGCTTTATCGTATGAATTAGAAAGGTCGCAACTACTACACGGTTTTGTGCGTTATGATAAAAAATGATTACGGACTATTCTCTCCAATTTGTATAAAGGTTAAAAATTCGTATAGAAAACAGTTTTATTTTATTATATAAATATTATGTGTGTAGAAAAATACACCATAGGTAAAAATTAACGTGTTAAAATGTTTTGAATTTCGATACTTAAATCTTTCCGTCTGCAGTTGATCAGACCTTCGCAGATACAAGACATCATCATCTTTGGATCGACCCTTTCATCTTCTGCGAACATCTCCAGCATTTTTTGTACTCTTTCTTTTAAATTTCTAGGATAATCAGCTTCTAGGTTGTCCATTTCGCCTTCCCTCATTTTAATTTCTCTGCCGAAGTCCCTCCATTTCTTACCGATCTCCGTTGCGATAACCTTGAACACCTTATCCCGTTTTTTACCAGAGAAAACTAGTGACGTTACGAACGCATTGTCTAACTGGGGGGCTTGGTGATTCTCTTCAAAAAATCTATTTCGCCTAATCCATTCACTTTTACGTTCTTCCACACGCAATTTTTCGTGTATCTCACTTTCAATCCTTTCTAAGGCGTACTCATTTTCTAAACCGTATTCCTCTTTTGGTTTGAGGTAGGATATGGCATTTATCATCTCTTGATTCTTTAGAATGTAGCAAATATCCTCAAGGGGGCCAATTTTTGTGGGACTTATCACATCTCTCCTTTCGAGAATATCCAGCAAATCCCCTAAGTTTCTGATGCAAGACACACGCCTCTTAGAGTCGATTTCCCTGGCAAAGTCCAGCCTTAGATTGTCCAAAGCCCGATGCGAAATCTTTTGGTAAGCTATCATATTTTTAATATTTTCATATGTCCAAAGATCACAAGCCATTTCATAGAAATTGCAGAATTTCAGAAAATGCAAAACTTTCAAATAAAATTTGTCCAATTTGTTGTCACTGTCATAAACCTTAGTTTTTATACATGCAACACAGTCAGCTAGTCAGCAGGTCAAAAACGAAGAAAAAGAAGAAGATTGTGACAGTAGCGAATTAAATAAATAAATGTCACTTGAACGCTTTCATGTTTAGTTTTGTGAGACTTTTAAGAAATGGCTTGCAACGTTTCGACGTATGAAAGTATTAAAGGATTGATTATTGGATACGGCATTTCAGCGCAAACTTTAGGTATTCTAAAACAGGACTTCGCCAGAGAAATCAATTCCAAAAGGCGCTTGGCCTGCATCAACAATTTGGCGGACCTGCTGGATATTCTCGAACGGAGGGATGTGATAAACGAAGCAAATATTATGCCCCTCGAGGATATCTGCTACTTCCTAAGGGATCAAATATTGATAGATGCAGTATCCAATTATAAACCTGAGGAGGAATACGAGTTAGAAAATGAGTACGCGCTCCAGAACATCCAGCATGAAATAGTGGAGAGGAGGCTGGTGGAAGAGCGTAAAAAAGTTCTTAATGAACAATCCAAAACAAAGTCACAGAAGATAATCAAAGAGTCCATCCCAGCTCAAGTAAATCTTTCTTGCGAAAAGCGTGATAGAGTGTTTGATTTAATTGCACAAGAAATCGGGAAGGATTGGAGGTGTCTCGGAAGGGAGATTGGAATAAGAGGGGGTGAAATGCACAACCTGGAGGAAGATTATCGTTTAAATTCTAAAGAGAAAATCCGTAAAATGCTAGAGCTCTTCGAAAAAAGCAAGAACATGGAGCCATCGGAAATGTTTTCTTGTATCTGTGCGGCCCTTGTTGAATGCAGACGCCCAGATTTGTCTCGCGATATTCAGAAGATTCTGACGCGATGATATTTATTACTATTGCATAAAAAAGAGAAAACACTTGCATATTAAAACAATTCTGTTCTTTTGTTTTAGTATTAAATACAATTTTGAAATTAATTAAAATTACATAGGTCAACAAAATTTAATGCTTTTTTTCGAAACAAGTTCAATCACACCGTTTTTTGAGGTGAATTGAGGTAGTGTAGAAAATACCATATGTTGACAAATTTTACATTTATTAAAAACTAGGTTTATCACAGAAGTTAGCATTTTTGCTTAAATAATAATAATGAATTTTTAACGCACTTCTCAGTTGCTAAAAACATTCACCTAATTCTATATCTCTACGGCGTTACAATTTAAGCATTTCGATTTAAAAAAGTTAATTATCACCAAAACCGATCAGTCACCTGGGCACTGGTATAAGAGCAGTTTCCGCAAAAGATTTTATGCGAATAATTATTTAATTCTACTTATTATTAAAACCTAATGAAAGCCTGGTTCCCGATCTAACAATATCAAAAACAACTCAGTAGCAAATGCGATATTATTCTACAACTAATTGAGGAGCGCTCTTTTGGGATTTATTTATTTATTTCGCATAATGCAAGCTACATTTGGTGGTGGATGCACACTTGCATCAATTTGCGTTCCTTTTAATATACATAGGTCCTACGGAGAGGAGTGTTCGTTTTTTGCTAACAGAACAATAAGAGAGACCTTTTTATCTCCGAAGCCAAAACGGAGCGCATTGTTTCACTAATGGAAGTCTGTTTTAGCTCCAAAATAAACTTAAATTTAATACTATTTTCTATTCTAAATGTTTTATTTAATAATTCATAATATTATGCATGAGTATTGTATTATTTCTGAATAGAAATACACCAATCATCTGAAAATAAATGGCTCGGTAATTAGAAAGATGATATTATGTGCCTTTTTGTAATATTGTCCATAGCCAAAGATCATGAATTACTAGATGGGACACTCTATACAAGCTTAAAGCTCTAACCCATATGCAACTTCTAAAACTGCCTGGGGAAAATTTTTCCATTAGAGAAAGTAGCAAAGAACTACTGCTTGCCTTATCTAAATTCCAATAAGAACGAAAGAGATAAGAATAGGCAGCCAAAAATTCTCATCTACAGCACTTACAGTGTAGGCAATAAAATGCAGCGTTTTTTTTACCATGCATTTTTAAAGGCGGGCCAATCTGTGGGGCTCGCTGTGTGCCTCTGCATGCATGGTGGTAGTGCCGTCCCCAGGCAATGTTCCAGCATAGGGAAATCCTGAATTGAGAATGGGGAACAGACAGATAGCACACTCAGAGCATGTATACGGATGCGGGCTGCTTACATTTTTTCACTGTGCATTTTTAAAGGCGAGCCAAACGTATTCGAACGTGTGCGCTGCTTTGGGTGGTGAAACGTGATTTTAATTTTCGTTCCGCCTCCCCCTAAATTTTTGTCTTTCTCTCACGCGTGAGCCTTTTATTACTATCCACTTTTTGCAAAATCTGCAAGGTCGGTGGACTAAGGGGACCAAGTTCGAAAAAAGATAAGGGACTACGTCACGAGTATCCCATCTAGTAATTCATGATCTTTGCCCATAGCCATCTCTATCACTGTGAGCAGTTTTAAGTTTAATTTGCCTGTGATCCTATATAAAACAGTGGCAGAGAAGTATCACAAGGTAGATCGAACACCCTAAGTTCTTGTCTTTCTCTCACGCGTGAGCCCTTTATTACTATCCACTTTTAACAAAATCTGCAAGGCCAATGACCTAACGGGACCGAGGTCGAAAAAAGACAAAGGAATACTTCACGAGTGCCCCATCTAGTATTTCATGATCTTTGGATCTAAACAAGGAAATCCAATCATCCTAACCGTTTGGGAATTACAGGATAATTCATAAATTCCAATTTTACATAGTATGAACACAGCCATACATATAAAATAAACCGCTCATGTACACGATTTCTTATAGAAGTGGATGGTGTGATTTTTGTTCCCTCTCTCTTGTTCTCAGGCAATGATATCTCGTAAAATTACGTCAAATGAACGTTTTTTAATGTCAGAGATATTTTAGAGCCGCTGAATTGCCGTTACAGAACTATCAAATGACCAAAAATTTCTTTAATATGGGTCAATTTATGATAATTTCCGCGTGTGACACAGCCTGTTTATTTATTAATTAATGGATTTATCGAACTCAGGACTTTCAGGGAAGTTACATTAATATTATAATGATTACATTAAATTTTTAGAATTTCCTTTTCATGAAGAAGAACCACGTTTCACCACTCAGAGCAACGCACACGCTGGAACACTTTGTCCCGCCTTTAAAAATGCACAGTGAAAAAATGTAAACATCCCGCATCCGTATATATGCTCTGTGTGTGCTGTCTCTTCCCCTTTCTCGATTTAGGATTTTCCTATCACTGAGCATTGTGCGGGGATGGCACTAACACCATGCATACAGAGGCACACAGCGCAACAGAAACTTTGTCCCGCCTTTAAATATGCATGATAAGAAAGCGCTGCACATTATTGTCTACACTGTGTGTGCTGTAGATGCGAAAATTTAAGTGCCTATTCTTACCTCTTTCATTCTTATTGTTATTTAGATAAGGCATGGGAAGCAGTAGTTCTTTACTATTTTATCTAATGGGAATATTTTCTTCAGGCAGTTTTAGAAATTCCATATGGGTTATAGCTTTGGGCTTGTATAGAGAGTGTCACATCTTGTACTTAATGATCTTTGCTTCCGAAAGTGGAAAAATGTTTTTCAATTTTCCTAAAATTCACGTCTTCATCGAATTTTCCCCGAAATCTTTGTCTAGGTCAGATCTTTCATCCCACACATTTGGCATACCCACTAAAAACACCCTGTAGAGTCATTAAATATTATGATCTATTTATTTTGCTTAAGAATTATACATGCCACTTAGATGTTCATTGTTTCAGCAAGATAATGCACGTCCACATGTGGTGCGAGGTACCCTAGTATTCCTTAAGGAAAATAACATCAAAGTTGTCCCATGTCTCATCAACAGCCCTGATTTGCCCTGAATTGAATTTAGTCCAATCAATGCCACGGAAAATAAATGACTGTATTCGTGCAAAAGGTTACTACTTTAAAGGATGAAATGGTCTTAATATTTTACGCAGGAGTTGTGTCATTTTTTTAAGTCCTGAAGAAACGTTTTATTGTATTTTAATTAAAACTGGTGGAATTCATAAGGATAGGTAAAAATAATGTGAAGCACGTATTTTTTTAAATCCGAGAAGTACTTTTAAAGCTAGAGCCATCGAAAGTAAGAGATGCATGGCAATGTGCAAATGGTCTTAATTTTTTACGCACGGCTGTCTCATGTTTTCTGCTATATACTCAGATTTCAACAGCGCGTAAACGCCTTATTTTTCTCAATAAGCTAAGGATTATTTTATTATCATGTGGAGAAAGATTAGCAATCTGATTATGCTGATTTTAGCAAAGCGATCGATAAATTCTCGCATTCTTCTATAAGAATATGAGTTTTCCATCTTCTTTCTTGAACTGAATTCATTACTGTCTAATCAAGTACTACTATGTAGTTTGTTATATCTGGTCACTATATCTCATCCAGATATAAATTTCGCAGTAAGTTACCTCAGTAGATTCACTAACAAACCTATTACCAGTCATTGGAAAGTGATTACACGTACTAAAAGTTCTTCAGTATGTAAAAGGGACTATGAAATTTGGAATATTCTATAATGGAAATAGAAAACTGTCCATTTACGAGTAGAGTGACTTTGACTATGGTAGTGAATCGGAAACTGAACATTTTACGAGTGAAGTTTTAGTACTGTTTGGAACTCCTATTGCATGGTTTACTCAGAAGCAGAACACTGTATCAAACTCGACTGCAGAAGCAGAGTATAGAGCAGCAATATTAGCTATTGATGAAACTTGCTGGATATTTTAAATAACACTTATGAAGGAAAAAGCGCCAAGGGAAGGAAACATATAGGAATCTTAAGAAAGTTTATTCAGTAACAGATTGCTCCTACGACAATGCCAGTTCAAGTCAAGAGTGAAGATATCTTATGAAACCTTTGCTACATAAAAATTTTGAAAATTTAAGACGAAAAATTATTGATAAATAAGTTCTGCCTATGCATGCACTGCTGTTATTTTTCCTCTTTTGCCAGTCAGTGAAACAAGTCAATGTAACGAGTATGATACTTAGATTTAAATTTATTTCTTCGTAAAAATTTTCTTATTTACTTTAAAGAAAGGTTATTATAAGAAATGGGCAGCAAGCCGTACAAGAAATTCACAAAGGTATCTTTGAAATTACTGAATTGAATTTAGATTAAAATTAAATAGAAGTGCTAAATACTAAAACATTCTTCTATCATTAAACACCTCATTCATACAAAAACAAGAACAAACATTCATCATTATAGTATTCGATTTTGAAAAGAAATGGTCCCTTTTTAATATTGAATCAACTAACATATTTTTTGTTAAATATAAAGTTTAGTATAAATGCCAATTTTGACATCCGTAAGATCAGTTTCGTTAAATGCTTACGTTACGTTACGTTACGTTACGTCTCTTTACGTTTCAATTCTGGTAAAAAACACATTTCTATTCCACAGACATATGTAAATTAAAATTGCATTTAAAATGTGTAGGCAAAAACTATTTAAAGGTTTATCTAAACAACAAAATAATAAACGTATGTACAATATACAAAGCAAACAGATAGAAGCCTTGAACAGTACAGCTAGTGAAGAAACGAGAGAAGTACTACGAGGTAATCCCAATAGTCTCAACAGCGTTAGGGTGAAGAGAAGCTGTTCGTGCGAGTGTTGACCACACAGTTGTGATTGTTGCTTCCTCCCCTTCCAAAGAAGCATATGCGCTTCTTACTGCGCTCAGGTTTAGCTTGGTAATCGTTGAATATGGCCAGTATCCGAAAGCACCATTCACAAAATTTTAACGGAAAAGTTGAAGTACCAGAAGGGATGCGCAGGATGGGTATCACGAATGCTGACGGAAGATCATAAACGGAAACGAATTTAATCGCCCGTCAAACCGTCGCTATCCTACAAGAGTTTAAGTGTAACATCATCACACACCCACCCTATAGTCTGCGCTTGGTACCCACTAAAACTACATTAGTCCGGAAAAAAGTTCAGCTGCCAATTCCCCCTCTATTTCTGGATTATAATGGCGTATCTAAGTTTCATCTACTGTAATTAATCGCCGTAAAAACTGTGATTTATTGCACCTAAACTGCGCCAATAGAGGGTTAGAAATGTTCATTCGATCACGGTTTTGGTCCAAAGTGAGAAAACGCGGTACCCAACGTGCGGGTAGCTTTCTTATGCCTTGATCTTGATTAGTTCATAGCCTTTACTATCTCTCTAAATTTGGCGTATTGTCTTTCAAAAACAAATATTTAATGACAACATATTCGATTTTTTCATTTTCACAAAAGATTCACATCGAATGTAAAATGTTGGTGAGTACCTTTTAAAGCATTTGCAAACATATTCTCCATCTTTTGTTTACGAGTGCTGTCATCTTCATGTTGAGGTCGGAAAGATTTCACACAACCCTATAATACAGTTCGAATAATTTTAAAAACGTGATTGGAACATGCGGGGAATATGCTTCTCAGCAACTGTGAAAGTTCAATTAAAAAAATTCGTTATTTAATTTTTTGGAGAGCCCCCTGTCTTAGAGTGTAGGTACTAAAAGTAAATCGTCCAAAAACAATCTCCCATTTACAGTACTGCCAACCTGCCTCGTATCATCATATAATGGTACTGTTGTGTGCAGTGAAAAAGGGGCGTTGTTGGCTCTCTTCGATTTTTGAGTAATCAAATGTCATTTTCCGCGGGGGGGACGCGGAGGATAGAAGCTCGCTTGAAGTTGCGGTTGCGACTGTTTTCGTTTTGTCGTCGCTGCGACTGCGATACACCGCGGTTGGGTTGGTTTGACGTCTTCCGTCTGAAAGTTAATTTGTAAAAAATCTTCAGTTGATTTATACCTGAAAACACGCGTTTCGGTCCGCCAAATTACGCGAATTTTAACTTGCTCTTTTCGCCTGTTTGCTAACGGGTTCGCATCGAAGGGCTAGTACCAGTCCTTCAGCCGATAATTACATAAGAGTGCATTTCTGCAGCGAGTGAGTGCTGAGTGCCCACAGCCGGGACACCATCAAAAATCAGAGGACGTGCTGTGAACGAGAAAAATTTTGCGAGATTGAAAAATGCCAACGAGAAACTCCCTTCCGAACGCTGCTAGCTGTTCTTCGTTGCATTGTTAGTGAAGTTATTTATTTCAGTTTGGAATAGCTGCGCGCCGCCAAAATCGGCAGTTCCGTGATTTTTGCTGCTCGTCGAGTCCCAAATTTTGCTTTTGTTTGTTTTTGTTCTGTTTAGGAGTGAAAGGTACCTTAAAATCAAATGCCCAGCGAAATGATGGTGACAGGCAAAGCCTCGTCCGACATCGAGAACGTCGACTGGAGTACCGGTACCGCCTCGGGTCCGCATTATCAAAATGTTGTCCGGTGAGTTTTTGTCCATTTTCACTTTTTGCGCTGAGAGAAAGTCCGCACGCTTGGTTTATTGGTGGTCGGCGCGGTTCATTGAACGGGACCCAATTCCCGTTGGGCTCGGAATGCACTGCCTCGAAAGCGCTTCCCAGACAGGCAACTGAAAACTGCTCCAATGAGGGACAAGGCAGCCCCATTTGGCCCCATTGACATGAAATCGATTTATAAATTACTGCTTCGAATTTGTTCAACATCAGGTGTTGGTGATGACGTGCAGTAGCCGGTTGAAATCATAGGTAAAAAGTACATCTCCCCGGGATCCATCCCTAGAGCGTAGCTGTGATATGCAAAAGAATTACAATTGAAATTTAAGTTAAAACTTTATGCTGATAAATGAATTTATGAAATGAGGGAAACATTTCTCTTGTCAATAAAACTTGGCTCAATTTTATTAATAATAATAATAATATTTATTAATATAATATAATAAATTAATAAATATCATAACACAAGTTTTCTTTATTCATATCTGATGGTAATTCATTAAAGTTCTGTAAGCTTTTAAAAATAAGCTGTTGTGTGCAGTGGCATATTTAATTTGCATCAGTCTTTTCCTGGTGTCAATAAATACGGTTGCACATCCCTTGTCACATTAGGGTACGTTCAGTATCTCGAGTCTAATCGACTTTAATTTGATTCGAGTTAAACTATGGAAATGTGTGCGTAAATGTCAAAGGCAGATTAGATTTAGGCTTAAGTTACGTTAACTTCCCAGATTTTGATGAAACATTTTGGAAACATTATTTTGACTCAAAAATAACGAATCTATTTATCTTCTTTCTCCCTGGAATTTTCAAAATAAAGCTGGTGTTTTAACATTTGAATTTTCTCATTTTATCATTTACGTTGAGTTTAGTTCATTAACATTTGCTATTCAGTTCATCCGTATTTGCAGTTCAATTCATTAGCATTTGCTATTCACCTTTGAACGGAGAATTTGCAATTATTTTTTGTATTAATTTACAATTTAAAACAAATGCGTGCGGGTCTGGTCTACAGAAAAGTGCATTTATTTTGTAATTATTTTTTGTGTTCATTTGAATAAATGCGTGCTAGTCTGAAGGGAAAATATTCAGAAGCGCACATTTAATAGTAAATTTATTTTGTTTTTTTTTTTTGTTTGCTTGTTTGTCAAATTTAAGAGTTATCTAAAATTAATTTTATCTTAATATTTCCTGGTCTAATTGGCTGGGAACGTGTGGGAAAATGTGTTTTGAAAGAAGTTTATTTTTGAAAACATTGAACATTTATTTAAAATTTTTCAAAATATTATTTACATTTTCTGTCATAATTTAAAAAAAGGAGCAAATTTAGTAATGTTTAGTGCAAAATTTGTGTACAATATTGTGGAAAAACCCGCGAAGTAAGCAAAACATTTTGAGTTGGTAAAAGTGACTTTTTGAAATTCCAAGATAAATTTCTCGAAAAGTATTGCTTGCCGACAAAAATGGTTTACATATTTGTTCGTTTTCAGTAAAAATTAATGATTTCATAAAGTTTTAGATTTATAATAAAAACGTGTAAAAGTGGATAGGGAAGTAATCATTTCCAATGTTTTAAGTACTTCGATGGAGAAAGAGTATCATCCTAATATGAGACGTAATATAATTCATATTTACCTTTATCCACTTCCATAATTCCTACAAGGGAGGTATAGTTAGAAAAGTATTTTTATCTTCTTTTGTATGAGCGACGTTCGATGTCCTGCAATGCCCTTACAATGATTCTATAAGGAATACGAAAAAAGTATCAATATTTTTCGGTATCGAATATTTTGATTGGATACTTTACAGCCGAGTTTTTTTTTTATTTATGTCAGTATTTCACATTGTGAACTAATTTTAATGATAACATTTATTTCAAAATGCAATTCAAGCATTCGGCACATTACATTCTTGTATGTCTACAAAGATACGAAATAAAATCTAAGGAGGTGATAGCTTACATCATTTAGAACATTTTGACCCGTACATGTCTCAGACGAAGTCCATTTTTTCTCGGTGTTGTTCAGCTGTCTCGGAAACAATCGCAGAGATATGTATTCTCTCACACTGTTGAAGCCCTATTCCCTGAATAACAGAATTTTTTTAAAATGATTGCTTTTTATAATTCCAGAACTTCTGCCTTGTGTAAAAGCACAGCGAGTCGTTTGGTAGAAACTCGAAATAGTTGTTCCCGTTTAAATTATCGGGCATAAAATGAGTCCCAATCAAAGCTTTGTCAATAATTCTGGCCCACACATTAACAGAAAATTTTCACTGAAATGATACCTACTTCTTCCAGTGAGGATTTTTGTCTTTATCCATCCATTGATGAAGGTTATGAAAATTGGCTATTCCCTCCCTCAAAAATTTTGACTCGTCGGTTCACAGGATACTTTTAAGGAACCACGAATCTTTAATGTCATAATTTACCAAAAAACGACAGAACTTCGTTCGGAGTCTCCATCATCTAAACCTTGGACCCCTGTGCCGTGAAAAGGATATTGTCCTTCTCTATGCATCGTATTCCCCACCTTCCATATTGATAAGTTAAGATTTCGAGCTTGACGCTGACGTTCGTAGTAGGACCCGCCTGAAATGCTTGAATGATTTTTTCCTCAACACTCGAGTCATGTATTTTGGGAATTACGTCACGACCGCGTCATGAATTCCAGTTTCCGAAAGTCGACAGAACTTGTAAAATACTTTCACATTTCGTAACCTGCGATTTGGATAGCGTTCTTGGTAAATTCGCCGTGTCAAAGCTCCATTACCGTCAGCTCTGCCACAATGAAGACAGTGTCGGGTTGTTCTTTACTAGAAAAAATAACCATTTTTACAGCAATATGTCAATGCCACAGTGAAAAAACTGTACGTACTCTCGTACACTAAATTCGCAAAATAAGAACACGTCCAGTTTGAACGGCATTTATCGCTCAACTAAACCGATTACGGCGCTACCTGGTAAGCTTAGAAAAGGACGGCCTTTATTCTTTGTACACCCGTATTTTTGAAATTGTCATAACTAAAAAAAGAGTAATAATCAAGTATGGTATTAAAATTCCAAAATCTTTTGAAATTCACTCTACACTCTAATTCTCTATTAGCTTGAGTGAAAGAAAGGAAAGGTCAATAACCGAGCATGTTTTTAAAAAGGTTTGAATTATTGAGACTATTTTATTTATTTTTTGTTAAACCCCACAAACAATGCAGTTTTTCTTAAATTTTTTAAAGTTTTCCACAACTAGAAATTGTCTAGTATTGTTTTTCAATAACACATATGTTTAGAACTTGTTTAATTAGATAAGATGTATAGACAAACCATAGAAATTAGATTAATTTAAAAAAAAGTAAAAATAGCAATTAAAAATAGAAAAAAATACACTTCATCTAAGACATGTATGTACATTCTAAATGGTGTTAGTTATCACCCCCTTAAGACTTTGCACCCGGATCACCCTGTATAACGAAATTAAAAGAAAAATGATCACTTAGGCTCTAATTTATAGATTACGAGTAGTAGTTGATCAACTAATGACATGGGTCTTTAAATAAAAATCAATTTTGATGTACCATTCAAGATAGAGATCAAATACTGTTAATGGTGGAAGGACAGTGGTCCTAAAACTCAGCTGAGAACTCTGGGTTGGTATACCGGCAGCTCCAGGAAGGATGGGATCTCTGTCGTCCGGATCAATACGGTCCCAACTGTCGGATTTCAACAGCCTTGTGAGGAACTCCAACCGTTTTCCAACCCGAGATTCTTTGCAGAATTTCTAGAGAAAGGAGTGAGTCTGGTCCATAGGCTACGAATACGTATTAACGACAGTCAAGTACAACTCAGAATCTTCTCTGTTACATACAATCTGGTATAGAGTTAACTAAACGTACTCAATTTGCATTCCGTACTCATCAAGGTCACAAACTTGAACACTGGATTACCAAGAAAATAACGGCACTGAAAAGGTGGTTATGATTGCAAGGAAGGGAACGGAGCTTCACGGTTTCAGTCCTCAAGTAATATGAGGATGAGCAAATATCTCTGCTATGGATGAACTAACTCCGACTTGAACAATCCAAAAGATTTATAAATTCCTCTTGGCACAGGGCGACGAATCTTCTCTTGTTCGACAAGTCGGGACTGAGATCATTATATTATTGACGGTCCACTAGCCGCTAAACTACCATCTTTAAAAAAAATAGGCTTTGAAGTCGATGAAAACTGTCGTGCCTTAAGAGGAGGAGGAAATAGCGAAGCATGTACTCTGAGAGTTCCTAGCCGTAAGTCACCAAATGCTGCTATTATTTGAGGTCTTTCTAGTAACCCCTATAAAAGTATTGAAAGCGACTCCCCAGGACACAATAGCCTTCTAGAAAGGTCTTGATCTATTCGGAGATTAGGTAAATTAGGGTTCGGACTAAAGATCTTTTTAGGTCGCATTATATACGAGAGGCAGATCCTATCTACCCCGTACAAATAAAAGTAATAATAATGTATATACTATATAGTAAATGTATTTAATAAATTGAATATTTACTAGCTGTTGTTTCCGTTTCATATACAATATAAAATCATTCCTGAGTTTTAAGCTACCTTAAAATCGATTCGACAGTTTAGCCGTGGACATTTCACGAAAATGAAATTAAGTTTGATCAATTTTTGTGCTCTAAAACCCCTACGTTAACTTTATATTACCTCACAACTAAAATATGCTCCTTTGGTTTTTTGTCGCCAGCGATACTTTTTAAAATTCATGCCCGAGTCGAAATATTGAACCTTATTTGGACCTTTTTCTCCCCAATAGTTGAGCAGTTAAAAGTATCAAAATGGGTCTGAATCCTATGTAAAATGAGATCCTATTTAACGCCTAAAAGTGGCACAAATTTCCCTTTTTTCCATCTTTAGGCGCAAAATAGGACCTCAATTTGAATCTCCGTTGAGGATTTACATCCTATTTAGTTACTAATATTATTATTATAATTATTATTATTATATATATACTTTTCAAAAATAAATTAGTCAAAATTACTAAAAAAATGGATTTTTACTCGTTTGCAATTATAAGTGTACCACTATATAAATTAATGTGATAACTATAATTACAAACAAATAAAAATTCATTATAACGTAATGGCATTAACTAATTTATATGTAAAAAGTATACATGCATATTGATGAAAATTGAAAGGTTATTTATTTACTTACATTAACCCAATGATAATACGAATAATAATGATTAATATTACTTGTATTTTATTTTCTTTATTCTAACAAATCTAATATATTTATTTTTTGTTTTAATTATAATGACGTATAGTCCATAGAGTCATATGTATTGAATATAAAAATTATTATTTAACCTAGGAGGAGTAATAGGTCCAATTCAGGGGATAAAGGCTTTGGTGATATGTAAATAGGAGCATAATTTTACTGAGAAGGAGTTAAAGGTTCAAATAAGCAGCTGTAGCTAGTATTGAAAAGTATCATGTTAGGTTCAAATAGGAGTAAAAACCATGAAAAGAGGTTCAATATTTCGACTCGGGTGTACAATATATTTTATTATTTGTTGTTTAAGTAGATATCAAGCAATAAAGCATTTCTACAATTTTATGTAGATTCTACAGGTCTTTTTTTCTCTTTTCAGTTATTTGTGCAGCTTTTAATAATTTACCTTCATACATATTTAAATAAAAAGTCATTTAAAATAAGAACCCTATATCAATCTGATTAATGAAATATGGTAATGCGGGAAAGATTGTTATAACTGTCCATTGATGATTTAATAGAACATACATATCCTAATTATATTTTTGTTTCAAAGTGTCTTCTGGCTTGCATGCCAAATTTCGCTTAAACGAGACTTTATGGCACGTTATTTTGACTGCCAAAATATTTTTTCCCAAGCCACGGTATCTGTCATCACTAAGGGGAGGGGGAATCAGGAAAATTATGAGAACTTAAAGCAAGGAAGACCTTGGACGAAAAACGAAAACTCTGAAGCTTTGGCTCCATTGAAAGTGATGGCTCCCAGAGGAGTCTATTGATTTTCTCCCCGCATATTATAATCGATACGTGGCAAATATACGAACAGTAGACGCAATTGTTTAAATACCCCGAGTGCATGTGGGTTACGTAAGTGGACTTGACCTGACCTCAAAGGAAGGAATCTTTTTGCTATTCTCTTCAATAGAAGTAAATGGCCAGTTGGTGGTTTCAAACCATTGCGGCTAGCTGCAGAGCAGATTACACTCGTTCCCTACCATATGTGGGGCTCCAATGTCCGCAAGGGCCCCCTGATTATCGATCTAATTCTACTCAACTGCCAGATTTTTCGCCTCGGGCCGAGTTTTCCATGAAATGGAAAAATAAAGACAAAAAAAATAACTGCGAGGCAACTTCTCACAAAATAAAATTCCTTTATAGTGAGATAATTGAAAGCTGCTAGCTCCTCTGGGGTATCTGCGTTCTTGAGCATCGAGCAGTTGGGCGTCTTCCAACTTTTGAACTGTTTCCTTGCGAGCCTATTGATTCAGCTCGGGCACCTCGAGAGCTCCTATAGACCTAGCCCCCTTTTCTCTTTTTCCCATTCGCAATCTGCGCGGCAGTGATAACTCGATTACTGATAACTCGTCTGTTTTATTGGGACCATATTGTCCAGAGTCAGGAAAATTGCCCACTTCGTTCGGGAGACGGGCTGCACCTCCTCAAGGAGCTCCGCTGCTGCAGAACGGTGGCTCTCTCCAGAGATGGAGAGGGGGGAAAGGGGCTTTATTTCAGGCGATGCAAAACAACCAGCAGTTGGCCATTTTCATAAGTAAACAAATTAGATGCTCAGGGTGCAACGTAGGGAGGCTTGTTCTCGTGCATGAGGTCACGGCGAGGCTTCTAATATTTTGGACTATGTTTACCGACAGAAGTCGGGGGAGAAAAAAAATAGCTTTTCTTTTAATGAACCCCAATATGTCATGAGAAGCGGCGCTTTATTTCTTCAGATCCCAATTCCTGTCTTGGGGCCTCCCCCAAGGGAAGTGCCAGCATTCCTCAGCGCTGCCGGGCATCAGATGTGATGTCACCAAGAAGATTTGTGGATGATGTGCTGAAAGTGGGACTTTGCTACTTTCTGCGTTGTTTTTTCGCCCCTGGTTAAAAATGCCATAAAAAACAAACATTTGAAGGTATCAATTGGCACGGGAATAAAGTGATATTTTCATCGGTATGTAATTTTTGGCCGAGATGGCCGATTTGTATTTTCAGTCTGCCAGGCAACCTTCAGCTTTTAAATTTTATTCTTTTCTCTCCGATGAAAATATGAAAACGCGAATATAACAACGCAATGTGGAAAATAAAATTAATTTAAATATTTTGTGATCGGAGGTAAGCATATACGCATATACACTAGGCACAACAAATATTTGAACACAGCTATTTTATACACAGAGAAAAACATTTACATAAGTTTTTGTAAAATTGTTAATAAATGATTTGTAATTTGTAATACTGTTAGTGCATTTTTCGGTCTTTCAAATTTTTAGGTGAAACAATTAATAAAACTAAAGCAAAATTGCGGGAAAAATACTTCAGAAAATCACCTACGAACTTTGATAAATACCTAGAAAAATTTTAGGCAATTTCATAAAAAAATCAAAGTGGACTAAGTAAAAATTTGGGTAGTTTATCTAAACTAATAAAACAACACATGGAATATCTTAGAAATTGGATCTTTTGCGGGGAGGGGTTAATGTCTACTGTACACTTCCCATTTCCCATTTCCCTTGGTGTACATTTTGGGGGTCAGATATCCATTCCCCATTTTCCCTTTGCGCAGAGATTGGGGTGGGCTATATGTGTGTTCGACTTAGATATTGGTTTACGCTTATAAACTAATTCTTCACGCTCTACACATGAATTATATTAAGCGATAATTTCACGAATTTATTTTCTGTCCAAGTCTTGCCGCGCATTAACATTTAAAATAGCATGCATGCCATTTGTATAACTTACTCAAGTAAGGTCATTGGACATATCACATATGATAGGAAAATCGTTAATTTTTACTAATGTGAATTGCCTAAATACTCGGAGAAACTTAAACATAAAATTAATAGTAAAAGTTTTGCTTATCAAACTTGTAAAAACTATACAATGGCTTAGCAGAATAACCTTAGGGTGTTTGTGGTGGGGTGATAAGTCAGTATGGTACATAATAGCCATTCTTGAATTTTTTCGTAGAATTTGGGGTGTTATCCTGCTGGAAATAGTGTAACCGATCCAAACTTAATTTGACAACGCTTTGTGGTAAATTATTTCTAACCCATCGCTGTAACCATCTGTTGTCACTGTCCCATCAATAAAAGTGAGATTTTCAGCTCTATTATAAACCAAGTAATCACACAGTATAACATGATCGCCTCGCTTTACTTTCTCCTCACAAATCAGAGCCCAACCGAAGACTAAAAAGACGATGCTTCAAATATTATTAAGCCACTTCGTAATGTTCGGTGGCATTCAATAATGTTTTTAATAATAATTTTTCAATAAATAACATGCAAAGGTCTAAACCCTATTTTTTGGGGAAAGGAACTTTGCACTGTTTTTTTTTTCTAATAGGAAATAAATTTCAACATCGGCAAACAGCAATAAAATTTAAAATGTTAACTAAACTAAAATGTAAGGTAAATGTTTACTTATATAGCGGTTCTGTTTACAATTTCATGCCTTTCACGCATGTAAATTACATTTCATAGTTTTTATTAATAAAACCTCTCTATTGTCTCTATCTTCGTCTTAATTTCGGCATATTTATAAATATTAGAGTTTTGCGGTATAATTAGATGTTATAACTGGTTAAATGGTAGAAACTTGAGAAAAAAGTAAAATAACGTGAATAGGTGTTTTGTTTTAATAAATTTTATTTTAATATTAAGTTTGGGGCCTCTGGTAGTTCAGTTGTTAGCGCGCTGTCCTACCGTCCCAGAGGCTGTGGGTTCGAATCCCACGAATAACCATGGTCTCCTGCGCTACGTGGTAACACAATGGGTCAAAAATTGGCCTAAGTGTGCCTTTCTAGGCAGCCACAGCAACCAACCAACCAACCAATATTAAGTTTTAAATCCATATAAATAAAATTTAATTTTGATTTTGTGTGTTATCGATGTTTGAAAATATGGCTGTATGAAATGACTGACTGAGAGTTGCTTGCGTTAGAAGACCGCATTGAATTGTTTTTTTTTCATTTTTGCATTAAATTGATAAGATTTGCATGGGAAATCGGTTTGACGCGAATCACGTGATGAAATGCTTCGTCGCTAATAGTTGCGTGCCTTTTTCATTGAAGTAGCAGTTGAAACGATGCACATTGTCATTGAGCTCTTAGATTTAGTGCAAATCGCATGTGCCTCATTTAAAAAAAATATATATGGCACATAAGAAATCTGTCGAAGTTTTGGAAAAAACTATAAAAGATCTTCGAGAAAATCCTGAGCTGTTTGGTGGTGCTTTAATTTTATCAGCAGGCGACAGACATACCTTGCCGGTTATACCTCGGTCTACTAAATATGCCTGTTTAAAATCGTCATTTTTATGCAGATCAGTTAAAACATTGAAACTTTCTACAAAAGTTCGTGTTTAACTGCAAAATGATGTTGCTGTAAGTGGATTTTCCAAACAATTGTTGAATATTGGAAATGGTGTAATGCCAGTAGTAGGTGAAGACGTTTTTATTTCACGAATTCCAATGCTTCCATCTGATTAGCATTTTCATTACAAACATCTTCAATTCCCAGTTCCTGTTGCATTTGCGATCACTATAAATGAGACGCAAGGTCAGTCTTTTGGTAATTTGTGACATAAATTTGGAACATCCAGTTTATTCGCATGGACATCGGCTTTATTTATTTATTGTCAACAAAATGGAAAATTGTTTTTTATTGTAGAGATTACAATAAATAGGAATATAAATTTCAAAATGAATTCTGCTCTTTTATTTTTTAATGCGCAGCGAGCAGGGTTTAGCTAGTATGCTAGCTAGTAATTAATAAGATAATAATACTCTCCTTATAGATCGATTACCATTGTCATCACACATAGTGGGGAATCATTAAATTATATTAATTTTAAAAATAATAAGCACATCAACTTTTTAATAATACTGCTGAATATATATTTGTTAAAACATTTTTGACATCATATCCTACTATTGTTCGAAAAATGTTAATACGTTGTTACTTACAAATATTTCGAAAATTAAAACATAAAATAAATATAAACAGTACACTGAGCATGGGTTATAAAATTATAAACGTAATAACGTTCATCAAAAGATGGGCGTTGACAATGACAAAAGTACACAATGATGAGTTTAAATTATGAATTATTAAATATAATACTAATTAACATAAAAAAGCAAAATATTATAAGACTGTACTTATTTGCCACTCTTTTTGATGTTATAAAGACAGTCATGACTCGTTGTTTCATATAGCACCTACAGGACCTGAACACTTTGCTTTGTTTGCACATACTTCCTGTTGAAAATTAGCCCCTGGAAATCCATTAAATTTTAAAACATTAAAAAAATTCAAATATTTGCACTTACCTTTCTCTTATTTTCAGCGACATTTTGAATATTGTTCCTCAAGAGCTGTGCTCATTATTTTTAAAAGGATACATTAAAAAAGACAATTATGAATTAATTAAAATTTTAAAAATAATTTGGTTTTATTTTATCCATAACATTCAAATTATTTTCTTTTTCCATGCTACAAAAAAAATTATGGCGAACCTTACCCTAATAATTTTTTAAGTTCCCGCTAAAGAATATGTGTTTTTTTTTGTAAATACTAATTTAATTATTGCGCATTAACCGTTTAATCGAAAAAATAAATATATTATGTATATAATAAAATATAAAATGTTAACTGAACAAAAAGGCCACGTAACCAACCTGTTAACAACCTCACATAAGATATCAAATGATTTTGGGTTAGGTCCATAGCACAGCATATAAAGTGATTTTAGTCAAAGACATTAGTCCTAATTAATTAAATTCTGTATGCGAGGAACTTTCATTCCAAAAATGTGTCGAGATGAAACTTCATAATTTAAAGAGCTCCATAAACATAACGTTTAGAAATTAAATAACGCTCGAACTGAATTAAATGAATGATCATAGATTTTTTTATTTATTATATATGCAGCTGCAGGAATTCGTAAAATAATTCTTCGAAATTTATTCTTTAATTCGTATTTAACCGTCTGAGGTCACACCTTGCTCTTTTCGTTAAGGCATTTTTTTCTGCGCGAACGTTTTTACTTATTGTAGGTAAATGGGTCATTAATTAATTTTCAAGAAATTTATTTTTAATTTTGATAGATATCTTCTGTTTTGTGAGGTTTTCAAATTTAATTTAAAATATAAAAACAACAAAGTACAGTCATTGGAACATATGTGAACTTTGCTACACTGATTTTTATGTGTGACCTCAGACGATTATTAAAGTCCAATGAATCCCAATCTGTAACTGTTGTACTTAAGTATTTGTTTACTTTAAATTTACTTACTTACTTTTAAATTTAAAAAAGTTATTTATTGAGCTACATTCAAATTTACAAGTATAAAATTTAGCGTAAGCAATACCATATGTATGTGAACCAACGAAAAATAATTAAAAATTCGCAATGGAAAAAATTTGCAACACAAGGTAAGTGGTCACTTATATAATTTCGGTGTATAGTGTTATATTCTTAGAATTAAAAATGGCATTTTGCCAAATTGAATATTTTGATCGATTCACATATTTTGTATAATTTTTAAGAATGTATGCGCATTGGGAGAGCCAGTGAAATTTCGGTAAAATATTTTATATTTACTTGTTTACAAGTTCAGTGTTTTGCTGTTTTCTTTATAACCTTTTGGACTTGGACCACTTTAAAAATAAACAGCTCATGTATTGACTGAGCTTAAAACACGGTGTTTAATTATTATTTACACCTTAAAGTCTAACAAAAATTGTTTTGAACCAAAGATTCTAAGTTATTTTTATTGCAATACTTCAAAAGCATTTCTTCGTGATGAAAATCGTTAGTTTAAGAATCATAACAAAGTTCGATTTTGCAAATTAAAGAACAGCCTTGCTAGATTTACAGAAATGGCTAAACATTTAGTTGAAGTCTTCATTTAATTATCTTTTTTTATCAACTTGCTCATCTTAATGCTTTTCCAAAGAGGTATAACATGATCAGGTTAAATTTAGGTGAAAAATCTGTTCCTTCTTGCTGTTTTATTTCTCTGTAATTGCCAAAGTTGTAAAACTAGCAAAATGTCTTCAAAAATTATCGGAAATGCTTTTGTAACATACAAAGGTAATTAGTTTTAATTATTTCTACAGAAAAGCTATAAAAGTGTTAATAGAATTTATTTGTTTGCCGTAATTGGCTTGTCTTAGCCCAGCTATACTTGGTGTATCCTGACGCTCTGTTACTAATACTTAATGGAAATTTTGCTATAAATGAGGTATAGTTAGCAAGAGCATCGATCATAGTTGAAAAACCAAGCTAAAATGTGACTGAATTCACTATTGAGGAATACGTCGATATAGTTTGGATTCTGTGTAGTCGACGGAAAGGAATCCGATGTCGAACAACAAATAACACGCATCGTCAGGAGAGAGATATTAGTATTAAATTAAATCGGTTTTCAATTTAATAATAAATAACTTTGGGATTAATTTTAATTTCAATATTTGTCCTCTACTTGGACATGTTGGATCTTGTTCAAAAGGTAATAAGATGGACAATTCGATAAAGATTATAAATAGGTGTATTAATTATATGAATTTCGGAGAAAATGTGAGTGAATTTTTGGAAAATTAGAAATATATTGAAATGAGTGTACCTGCAGTGGGTGATAGGTTAGTAGATTTTTGGCGTGAGTTGCATATCGCTGCGTTGAGTTGATCCTCCTTTCCCCTTTGTCATACAATTTAATTTGTGACATTTAGGGAAAAGAAGGAAATTAAAAGACAGCTGAACAAATATATATATGATACCTGAATTTATTGATAAAGGTAAAATGAAATTTCAGTGTACAATTTTAGCCCTTTAATGGTATCTAACGTGCTATTGTTTAAATGTAAAACACTTCGAAAACATATATGCAATGTTGCATATGTTATTTTATGCACGGATATTCATTGTGCTGCAGAGGTATAAAAAGTTAGGTACTATTCAAATTACTTATTATGATCATAAACTAGCACTGCAGGTATGTGTTGGAACACCAACTTACGAAACACCTTGTGTATTTTAAATTTGCCTTTCGCTTATACTGCAGTTCTTTGCTTTTTAAATTATGTAACAAAAAGAAACTTTTTACTAACATTCCAAAAATGTCGATATTATGCAAAACCATATTTGTAGTATAACCAATAAAACTCAAGACAAGCTTGTAATAAAGATCTCTGAAAGCTTTAAAATTTTTGGGTTTTTATAAAACACATATCACGACTGATTACGTGAAGATTTCTTACGTAAACAATAGGCACTAGGAATCTCTGCCTTTGTCTCCCCAATCATTTCAGTTTTTCCACATTTACCAAGTAAACTTCGAAAAAGTTTGAACGAGAAGCATCATTTAAATTTTAAATGTCTGAAGAGTCGTCCCAGGGGAAATTTGAATGAGTCGAATGTGGAGACAGTGTGTTGCAACGTTTTCACGCAGTCAGCAACAGTTTATTGCATTTTTGTTGTGGTTCTTACTTAAATATGCAAACATCGCATAATATACATATAACACAAACAATTTCCAGCTGTCTGCATGTCGAGTAATGGGAACTGGAAGTATGTCTGCTTGGCTACAGTCAGACATTAGGCGAATTAACTGACGCCCGATCCGGGCACTGCAGCTGCACTTCCTAGGCGCCTGGCTTTTCTAAACGTTGAGACTTTCGATATTACTCGGGCTGTTTAAACACTACTGACCTAAAATTGGGTCTTCCTACTGCGCATCTAATTCTGGGGAATTTTGGGGTTCTACAACCTCGCATATATCAGGGCCCACTTGCTGGTGTTTACTATTAGGGAGAATATTTTCCCTTCCCGCAATGCATCGAAGGAGGCGCATAGTGTGTTCATTGTGCACCTCAAAATTCGCTCTGCAGCTCAATTTGATCATTAATAAGTTTTTTTAAATACTCATAAAATGGAGTACTTGCGCGTTTTTTCATTCCATTTCGATGTGTTAAAAAACAGACATGGTATAATAAGATAGAAGAATACGCCATCATGTGAGAAACAATTAAATTATTTAAAAAAATTGGTACATTTATATGTGACTTGAAAGTTGGACGAGCCCATAAGGGCTTAAAATAGAATTTCTGGGCTTATTATTTCATATTTTGGCATAAATTAAGTTTGGGGTATCTTTACGGATTTTGATGAAATTTTATATAAACGTTCGTTTTGACCCTAAAAAGGATAAAAAATTTATCGTTCGCTTGAATTTCCTGAGATGTTTAACTTGAAAACTCTGAAAACTGATAGTCTTCCGTCGCGATTTTCTCTGTAATTTGATTAAAAGTGTTTCCACCTGATTTATTTAAATAATTCTATGTGAGTACTGAAAAGAAAATTTATTCTTTAAATCCATTTGCAATTTATATGCAATATCTCGGAAAGTACAAACGACCTAAATTTTTGTTTTTGTATTTTTGTCACTTTGGCATGATACAACAAGGTTTCACAAAATTGGAGAAGAGATTTTAAATTCAATCTGTTCCCATATTTTAATGTTAAATTCAACAAGTTCACCAAATAAAAAAACTCGCAGCATATTCTCCTACATTTTATGCGTATTTATTTTAAAAAAAATGTCTTTAATGATCATAATTGAACCGGAGAACGAATTTTGAGATGAACAGTGGAGTTTCGCCCTATTGTAAAGCGTCCTAAGTTCGTCGGCTGGCACTGTAAAGTACCATGCTTATCGCGCCAGCGGTAATTCTCACGCTTACGCAACTTCCAATCGATTCCGATCGTAAAGCTTTAATTAGGCGTTAATCTCTCGTCAAGACCTCATTAATTCTGAACATTTTGGACGTGGTCGATGGTGGGGGAGGAGGCACTGTGCGGCAAACATCGGATTAACTATCGCTTTCCGCGTTGTCGGGGTGTGTGCTTTCCCGACAGCAGGCCCTTCCATTTTCACAATTTTCCTCGTCGAAGCTTTCTTCTCTGGCCTTATTGCTGCTATCGGATGTAATTAATGCATCACAATTCCCTAAATTTTCCCTTCGCACCTTAAAATAACAAACACCCATACAGCAAAGTCGATTTTGTGAACTTTGAAGAGATTCCATCAATCGTTCCGTTTCATAATTTTCTATACCCTAATACTCGGTTTGACCTCTGTCCGAGGGAAAGAGTAAGTTTGCGAAAAAAAAACCCGCAGTTATGAAGGGTACTTGCCTTTCACTATCACTTCTTCTTCGGATTATATAAAACTTCCTCAAAGTGCACTCAAGAAGAAGAAATCATTTAAATTTTTGCAGTGCTTGATGCTGATACCATCTTTACCATTAATTTTATAGCTGTATCTATTTTTATTAAATACGAAAAACCAACACGCCAACGAAAATCATCATTTCAAGTCAAACAGGTTCAAATATGGTCGGATGCTTAAAAAGTTCAATAACATCATAGAAACTCTTAAAATATTTACTTTGTTTCTTTGGAACATTCAAATGGCAAATATTTGCACTTTATATATAACAAATTAAATAAATAATTACAAGAAAATATATTCGTTCGTCATTGAGGTGGCTTCTAATTCGTTTTTTAAAACCCGATGGCTTTCTTTATCAATGCTCTTTATAAATGATGAACTGAATCCTAACACTTTACTATACATACACACGTACCATTTCATAATCTCGAAGAAACGATGATAAAATGATGATAACGCAAATTGATTGATGGTTTGCGCATATTTTGGCTAGATAAGTACGTTAAATATTAAATTTGCAAAGGTCAATACTTATTTAGAAAAGTGAACAATTCATTTTTCATTGTGTCTTCATTTTATTTTGAGTAAATGCTTTTCTAATTGTATCTATTTGGTATACATAGCCCCGTACGTTATCGTTAGTTTATATTTAGAATATTTGTTAATTTTGTTTTTCAGTTGCGGTCCAATAATCTTAGAAAATATCATAGTCAAACTTATACTTTAAAATAAAAACTAGGTCTATATTAAATATAGACGCACCCACATTTTTCAAAATAAGTCGTAGGAATGAAAAGATTTCGATGAGTGTTTTTCTTTGATTTTATAAGAAATTATTTACAAATAAATAATAACAGAATTTTTTTCAAAATAACTTCTACGTTATAACTTTTTGGCAATTTTAATTTTTTTTATAAAGTTTAAAGTGGGAAATAAGGTTGGACGCACTTATTGCGTTAAGATTTTTTAGGAAAAATGTGATTTTTATCTTAAAAGCGAGTTTTACAAAAATAAACATTTAATAAGATGAATTCAGATTTTTGATAACAAATTAAAGCGAGTAATTGATAATATTCGTTTCCTATAAAAATCAAAATCAATATTAAAAATAAAGCAGAAAATTCGGTATTTGGATTGTTTGTGGTAAAAAAAAAAATCAGTTATTTTTCGTTACTTAATCTTCTGGGAAGTGGCCAATAAATTAGAAAATTATAAAGATAAACTTGAAAAGGTTAAACTCAATATTGAATAGAAAATGGAATACAAAAATTATCGCTCAGAAAAAAGCAACAGAACTTTAAGAAATTTAAAAATTTAACGCAATTGATAAGGGGACCTCAGTGTTTCAAGGAAAAATAAATAAGGCTAGTACAGCCGCTGAAGCAAATAAAAACTAAATTAGAAGCAGCAGAGTGAGATTGGTGGTCTTTTTCTAAAATTTGTTTTCATTATTTTTAAGCTCTCACGAACCGTTTTTAGTTAGGTACATTCATCAGGACTCCTTTCAAATTTCGATAACATTTTCAATTGGTCCGAAGAACACAAAACTTCGGGTCCAGACGCATCCGCCGCACAGATTTAGCAGCATGGAACATTTCATCCGGCAAAAACTTGAATCGTTCCAACTCAGCGTCTGCCGGAACACTTTTCCTAAGTGAACACCTGCATTAATATTGTTTTGCGGCAGTGGAGCTTTATTTTTTGGAGCTCTGTTCAAATTTGAACATGCTCGTGAAATTCTGAAGGTAACAAGTTTTAAGTGCACGGGAGTGAATGATTCAGCACGTAGCTTGCCAGAATTTTAATCTCAAATCGATTTTTACGAGTTGTTCTCTTTGCATTTTTGTTGTTTTGTTGATAAAATTCGCCACGAGTGTAGCCTATCGATATCACATAAAGTTGAGATGACCTGGTTTTGCTAAATTACCACTTAAACTGATTACATGGATCATCCAATCCCTTTATTTAATAAAGTCCTTTATTCTTCTGCCCTCATACAATGGCCCCAGCCGACGTCGCAAATAACGCATTAAATGTCTCCAATTTCGGCCATCTGTTTTAATTTAATTGTAACGCGACATAAAAAGTAATTTCCTGAAATGAATTGCTATTGGGTGAAAATTTTTACCACATAAAAACTGCTCTGCTGCGAATCCAACATTTACTCGCTTTTAGTCAAAATAAAATAAACAGCTTTCTGCATATATTGCTTCGTCTGTATTTCATCTCATTTGCAAAATTTTATAATTTTCAACAAAATAATACTTTTTTTCGGGGACATAAAACCCAGCCCGAAAAAATACATATTCATTTTCAATTCTTTATCGTTATATCACTGCCTTTATGCCCTGCTTTTTAAATTCGTCAGTTTTCTGCCGTCAGTCTGTTTTGCATTTTAAGAGTTAATAAATCGCATAACGATTTTTTTTTCCTGACTGTGTTTGTTATTGTGGGTTATATGCATCAATATAAAACCTCTTTCATAAAAAAAAGATTTGTTTTTTTAAAAATAACTGAATTGCAGGACAACGCACTCCGGCTCATAAAAATGCACATAAGTACAAAATGTAATGAAATTGAAAATGTAATGAGATGATGAGAAAATTCAAATCAAAATTTATGGATTACTGCACTACGAAATATGTATTATGACAAGCTCACAATTTCTCAATGCCAGCGAAATGATTGACATTTTTTTCATTCAGATAATACTTCCCTGGCAGGACATCAACAAAGAGCGGGGATGTAAGGGAATGTCTAAGAGAGATAAATATTGGAGATTCGGAATCTGCAATCATGAGGGTCTGACATGTTGATAAAGGAAATAGAAACAATTTTCCAAAGACGGAAACGTCTTTAAAAATTATTATAGCAATTATTTTGTTCCTAATTTTAATTATCAAATCATTGATACCTTTTTCAGAGGCTGACGCGATTTATCAATGAAGAATGTCCTCGAAAAATGGAAATGTTCCTCATAGTTTTGTCACACTTCTTAAATCAAAATTGAATTGGAGTTCGTGACTGTATATTCCATTCCTAAGAGAAAGAAGTATACAGGGTGTTTTTTAGTCGGTAAGCTAAAATGAGTGGGATGGAAGATCTGATTGGGGGGAGTTTTGGATTTACAGGGTAGTTTATAAATTGTAATTTGCCATGGTGCACATAACTATTTTATTTTTAGCTTTTAATCAACTCAAACGTAGCGACATCCAATTTGAGCCAAAATCGCAATGTACTTTCCAAAGATGTCAACAATGTTGACTTACTACCACTGCACACATTCCCTTCCGAAATTGGAAAATATGTTTCTTAATATACCTATTTATTATATTTATCAAATGCTCATCTCATAAATAAATAATAAAAGTGGCTGTTAAATGTCGAAAGTGTAACTGAGACAGTGGAACAAGACGAAGCACTGGATGGGGTGTTCTTATTCTTTTTTTTTTCTTATAAGAACATAAAGCGGTCGAGGATTTGCTCATAGGTTTTTAGTACAGCTATACATATACTAAAAGGTTTTCCAATAGGGACATAACAATGTTGTATTTAAATACGAACATGATCCGTCAACGTTAAAACGTCAGTCAAGTAACATTTTTATCATGGTGAAGTTCATAAACGAGCAAATTATTAAAAATTACTATCGCAATTCTGGGTCGGTAGCCCTTTATGATAAGTATTTTATTTAACTCTTTTGGTCATCCAGGTATGTTTACTAAAGCAACTTAATAAAAGCGATAGTTTCATATTAGGTAATTGGTAGTAATAATAGGTAATAAAAAGTAATTCCAAAAACCTAGGTTCGTATTAGAAAAATAAAGGAATTTTATCTCTTTGGAAAACACAAATCCATCATATAATAAAATAAAAGACTTGGCAATAAACATGTTAGATTTAAATTTATAAGAGATTAGTTTCATCGAGAAAATAAATAATAACCAGTAATTTTGATTAATGATCAAGATATTGAGCACAGAAACTATATCGCCAATCCATGTTACAAATTACAACACAAAACCACATATTTCCACGGAAGATGTAAATAAAGTAGTCTTTAATTGAAATTTTGTTGCAACTTGCAAATGAAGACGCCTTCTCGATCTGAACAAGATTCCACCAGGAAATATGAATGCATCGTTCGCATATTTTAAAGTACTCGCAGGGTAATAATAATAAGATAATTGGCCCGCGATCACTAGTCGTTGCGGAGAGCCTTGAGAAAGATGTCACAATGTTCAACAAATCAATGACCTGAGATATGGGGTGTGCCATTCGAGTCACAATATAAATGCAAAGTAAATAGCAAAATGAAAAATGATGAGTACTTCGAGTGGAGAGGGAGGAGTGAAATTACTTGTTACAAACATATGATAATTATAAAGACATTCAACACTTCTAACACTTTAAGATTCTCCGAGACAGTACATTCTGCAGTTGTTTGCGCGCTGTGGATTACAGGTAAATCTGTCGTTTCGTCGGATCTGCGATGCGAGTTGTGGTAAATATTTATAATACTCGAATATCGTGGCGCAGCGCATTTTTAATTTACACAAGACGGGGAGCGCTTCAGGCTTTTTCTGAGATAGCTCAGATTGGACTTAAAACCGAGATCATCGGTATTGTGTCGAGGGATTTTCTTAATTGTGTAATAGAAGCTCTGCGCTTAATAGTCCCCGGTTTTTATAGCACGTAAACATCATAAAGCAATTTTCGTGCAATTGCCAAGACAATCTGATACGAGCTAGCACGCTGCAGTCTAGACTCATTTCCGCCGCTAGAAATGCACGTTTGATCTACTGTAAGATAGCTTAAAACAAAAAGGTGCAATTATTGTTCTAGTCGCGCCATAGCTAGCGAGCCACTAGAGGGCAAAACAGGTCAAATTGGGAAAACGTGAGTTTATTTCACTGTAATTGGTTTTTCCCCACACCAAAAAATTTTCGCGAGAATCGGAGAAGTTATCATGTTTACAATAAAATAAGACGACTCCTAACCCGAAGGCTAACGCAATCGTGTAAATTTTTCATTTAGCTCAAATTTAATATTTGATAAAAGCAAGAATGCGACATTTCTCTAAAAAGGGTCAAGTAATCTGCCAGACCGCCACAAATCACTCGCTAAATTACTCACCCCCTACAGGAAGATACCCGATGCAATGGGCATGTCCAAAGAAAGGCGTTGTTACTCTCCAGGCACTTTATGTCTAGTTTCACTTTGAACTTCCTTAAAGTTCCATTACTCTTGCTAGTGTCACATATAACTTTGCGAGTATGCGGACAAGTTTTTGCGGGCGGCACAAGTATTCGTCCAATGCGGCGAACACTTTTTGGGAACAGAAAACTAATGGAGCAGATATATCGAGATTATATAGCTTACCTCTGGAAGACCGTCTATATATGTTCCGGATAAGATCGACTTATTCGTTCTATTCCCTGCATTGAATCAGAACCACGGATGGATGAGATAATTCTGAAGCATTTTGCCTCTATCCAAGACCCAATTTTGTCACGCATTAGGGGGATACAGCTCTTAGAGCTCCTAGAGACGCTTTCCAGGCCAATTTCCGAAATATTAACACGATTGCGGATAACAAGGTCTCTCTTGTGCTTTTAACAGTTGGCAGGAGAATAAAACAAGTATCATAATATTTTATTTGTTCTTTTGGGAACAAGGATCAGGCATTCAACACGCCTAAGGTATGACTAACATTTCGCTTAATTATTGTACTCATGTTGTGGGAATTTATTTTGAGAATTTCAATGTTTTCATTGATATAAAAGCACATGATGAATCGAACGTACAAGTTAATGTATCGGGATATTTTTCCAATTTGTTCTTAAAAGGTCGTTTTTGTTTAGACGTAATATACATGAGTTTTGCTATTGAAAAGCATGTGTACAGTAGATAATTTGTTATAAGTGTGTAATTAAATATAAATGTAAACAAACATTGCGTTATATAATGTTACGTTTTTCGAATAAAATTCTCACGCAATGCTAAAAATTAATTTGATGTAGAATGATAAGATTACATCTATAATATTATCGCAATAATAAAATGATCAAGTACACTAGCGATAGAATTTATTTATAAATACTTTTATTATCAAATGCGTGACTCCTCTCACTAATTGGATATTTCGCAATGCAATGTTACAACCTATTTTGTGACATTTTATCAAATTTTATATTATTATTTTTATCGAAAAGAGAGCTTAATCTTAAATGATGAATGAGACAAGATCGATTAAAACTTTATTGACTTATGAAAAAAAAACAAAAGCACCTAAGCAATTTTCTGCAGAAAATACTCTTAAAGAAATATATATTTGCAGTCTACATTCCTTCATAGTATGTAATTATTATCGCCATTTCTACGCTAAAATGCACAAGGCTGTCTTATTGAATTACTTCCAAAATGTTATACACGTATAGGATATATTCTTCGCTAATACAAAATGTACCTGTACCTACTAGTACTATAGCACTGTCCTTGCCACGTTGCTTTATGCTGCACCAGCCTGGGCCCTCCGCTACACAGACAGACTGGAAAAAGTCCAACTGGAGTTCTTCAAAAGACTAATGCGCCTTCCCCGATCGACACCAAGTGCCAGCCTCCGCCTCGAACTAGGCCTCTTCAAAGTAGATATGAGGATTCTCCGCCTGACCTATAATTATGTCATCAAAGTCCTGTCCATGGATCCAACCAGGTTGCCGAGGATCTGTTTGATCAGCCAAATCGACCAATTCCGCAAACAGCCACTTGCAATAGACTACTGTGGATCAGTCAACTGGAGCCGTATCTTGCTTGCATTGGTATGGTCCAGCTCCTGTCCTCCACTGATCCATCGGTCTGGAGCCGGGGTGCTGATTCCGTTTTTGAGCGCTACAGTCGACATCTGAAACTGACAGACCTGATTAGCCATGCCAGATCGCAATCACTGCTCACGGTCATCCCGAGGGTTCTCACTGAAAACAGCGCAGCATATCTTATGCACAGGTCTCCTCTCTTTGTGCTACAAATCTATGCTCAACTCAGGCTGATGAACACCTTGCAGACCAAGTTCTACTGGAAAGGCTCTGCTTACGTCCTGGACCACAGCGCGCTATGCTCTATCTGTAATTTGAGGCAGCCATAAACTCTTGCACACTTTTTCTTTGTATGTCCTTTTTATAAGCATTTCAGACAGCTCTTTATATCTCCTATTCTATCTCAGAACTACTTTTGTATAGATAACCTTCTTTTTATTTTGCTTCAAGCTGACCAGAAAATTATTAAAAACATTGTATATTATGTTTCGAATTGTCTACGCATCAGAGCCTTCTGCCTTTACGAGTAGTAAGTCAGCCGTGAATTGATTACTTTTTTACTTTTTTAGTCATCCCTACTAATGAGCTCTGATATCTTTAAACTATCATATTATTTATACCTCTTTCCGTATTTTCCAATGTATCTTATCATACTCTTTATACTATGTACTCACTGTTACAAGGGTAACCCTTATAAACTGTAAATAAATAATAAATACTAGTACTGTATCTCATTAATTATTTAAAATTATATATATATAGTATTCTGACTTTATGATAAAATTGAATATAAACAAATACATATAAGTTACCGCTTTTTTGTATCCAAAAATTTGATCGATAAAATTAAAATTATGCATATTAAAAAATCGTTTTGAAAGCTGATTTACAGGATAAAAAGATCTTTTTGGAACTTGTTACGCAATTTTTTAATATGTTATTTTAACTTAACTGAACCGTGCGGAAAAAACAAAACCTCGCTAGACCGTATTTTATTTGTAATATTTTTACGCTTTTTGAATTTCTAAATGGCATAATTAAGTTAATTTATGTAATTGAAATATAGCAAAAAGCAAATCTTGGATTTACCTGTAAAGAATCATCAAAAGAGCCTATTTAAAATCAAAGTGCACAGTAAACTTTTAATGCCATTAATTCATAATATGAATTCTTGTTGTTGAGTTTTCTTGGGAGAATCTTTTTGATAAAAAAGAGTGGTAAAGATCATTTAATTTAATTTCATCACAAATTTTTAACGGATTTCAATTTTTCTACATTTTTTTCTAGTTTCATGTTTTAAAAATCTGCGATCGATTAATACGAGGTTTGAAATCGTATTAGTCGATCGCACTTCTCATCAGAACAAAAATTGCTCAAGAAGGCATCGGTGGCAAGGGCCAGCTCAGTTCGTCAGAACAGCGAAGTGCTAATTCGAAGATCGAGCTCTATATTGTGGCTACAAACGGTGTTTTTTCGAGTAATTCCCATATATGAGCCGTTTATTTTGAAAGTGGCTTAAGTCCAAAATGTCATAAGGTCGTTTTACTTGAAAATAATATAGTAAAATCGACCTTATGACATTGTGGACTTACGCCACTTTCAAAATAAACGGCTCATATAATAACATAAGAATGATTCATAATAGAAAATGTCACATAAGTTCATAAAACTCGCTGCAATTTTCAACGACATGAAAAATAATATGTAATATTTTGGAAAGTACACACTTTACACTATCTAAAGGTATCCCATATTAAATGATCACATATTTATGAAGATATGCAATAAATTACCTTTTTTGCTCAACAATTATTCGAAATTTTTCAGAGTGTTTTTTCGCACAGTTAGAATCTGCTTTATTATTCAAGTACTAGTTTTTCTTTTAGTTTGATATGTGGACTTTACTGAAGAAAGAAAACCTGGAGCAGGAAGAATTACCATCGAAAAAGAAGAAATTAATCGATTTCTGCGAAAATAAACAAGTTTCCAATCGACAAATTGCGTGAAAATTCAATATTCAAAAAATTATGAAAGAGAAGAAAATAAGACATTTCAAAACATCAGAAACGTCTGCTACCACGACAGCCCAGAAAGAACGATAACCAGGACGAGTTGCCTGTCTTCGTGCAAACAAACTCGCTCCTACTTTCAAGATACACGTGATTTTCGATGATGAGAATTATTTCACTCTCGAAAACTCGAAGAGAAAGTTCTTCAAAACTTCTCAAAAGGAGAATGCACCACAAGAAGTGAGAATTCATCGAAAATCGAAGTTCGGGGTGTGTGGCTCGCGATTTCGAACCATGGCTGTTCGAAGCTGTTCTATTGGCCCGTCAAATGCATAATAGAACACCTCATGCCTTTCATTGCTGAAAATTATCCAACAGGGCATTATACTCGTATTTTCTGGCCAGACCTTGCTTCATGTCACTACCAACGGGTGTAATTAAATACCTGAGTAATAAATAGAATTCAATTTATTGAAAAAGAAGAGAACCCTCCAAATATTCCTCAAATTCGTGTGATTGAGAGATTTTGAGCTCAAATCGAAAGTTTATCGCAACGGGACGCAAGCCGCAAACTTTCTCTCTTTGAAGACCCGAATATCATCAGAAATTCGGAAATTTAACGCAAATTATTTCACAAACCTTTTCAAACACTTTGACGATAAACTTGAGACTGCAAATTTTCGAGGGCCTTTAGCAATGAGCAATTAATAAACTCATTAAATTTCATGTATCAAACTACATCGATTAGTTAAGCTGAAACAATTCTTCTGTGCAATTTGCTAGTGGTCCCCATTATGTAAAGGTTTTCATTACAGCGTAAATCTTGTTTCCGAGGATACGTTAATAACTGACATTTTAATACTATCAAAGAGTCCTTAGAACTTTTATCATCTGATATAGCCCACATCATTGGAAATCTAATGGAAATAAATGTTATCCAAGGTGCAACAGGTCCATTAAAATCGGGATATTAATTTCAATATAATCTCTTTATTGTTTTTAGAAAGAAACCCGTTTATAATAATGAAACAACGTTTTTTGCCAACTTTTGTAAATTAAATTTAAAGATTACAAATATCGTTATGACCGGACAAATTATCTTATGTGTTAGAACAGTCGTAAACGCAATATCATTTTATGAAAATCATTCAGCACAGATTGTATTCGTTTTCGAGCAAATGTTTGAATTTTGTTCATAGCTTTGTTACAGCTTTGTATAATACACAAAATGTGAAATTGTTGTAAAATTTCACAAACAAGCATGTGAGCATGTGAGATATTGAAAAAATGTAATCACCTACATCAATATTAGGATTATATTTCGGACAATAAAGAGATAAAAAAAAATTGGGGTCACCAAGAATCAGGCCCAAAATCTTCTGTTCGAGTCGAAAAGGCGATTAAATGTGTTAAGGGGTTATACGCTGTTGCGAGGCTCAAAAAATACGTCTTTTTATGAATTTTTTAAAGAAACAGTTTTTATTTATCAATTACAAGTGATTGTTATTCAAATAGAGCCTACTTTTAAGAATACAATAGCGCGTCATGTAAAAATATTGATGTGCACCGCTCCTGTAGATGATGTCCCGAACGACCTTCAAAAAGAGGCGCTTGGCGGTGATCTCCATTTCGGCGGTTTGGATTATCTGAAATAAAAAAAAAAGGTTGATTTCTTTGAGGGATAGATTAATGCAGGTATTGAACGAAGGACTAATAAAAATATTGATTTTTGACAAAATGGCGTCTATTTGAAAAAAAAATTTCGTTTTTGACTGAAATTTTCATAGCAAATTATTAAAAAAAAATAGTAATAATTTTTTTAAATCTTAATCCTTCGTTCAATACCTGAGGAATATATCTAAGAAGATTGTGTAAAAATTTGAGACCGGTCGCTTGAGCCATTTTTGAGAAACCGAGATCACCGACTTTGAAAATACCGTTTTGAGAAAAACGCGTTTAAAGTTTCGAAGTAATTTACACATAATTAAAATTTTTTTTCTTCAACTTACATGGTATCATCTATTTTCACAATTATCACACACAACAACGATTTTAAAACCAAGTCTACGGGAAGAAGCAGTTTCAAATTTTATTTTTCCGTCACAAGAGTCACATTTCACATATTCACTTATCGCAGTAAATACAGTAATAAAATTTAAAATTCTATATTCAATCGAAGGATCACGCTTTGTAACACTCTGACGTGGCCTTACAAATTCCGGTATATCTCCGAAAATATTTATCGGATTGACTTCAAATTTTCAGAGAATATACTTAAATATATGTACATTCCGAAAATACAAAAAAAAAAACCATTTTTTTGAAAATTCTAACTGCGTAATGAGCGAATTCGATAAAATTAGGCTCAAAGTGCTAATATACAATATTATAAGAAACATGAAAATATCAAGACGATTCATTGGTGATAGATGGTTGGTTGGTTCAAAAGGCGGCAAACTTAAAAATTATATTTATTTTTAAATGTATCCTGCACACAAGTCGAATTGTCCTAAACTTTGCATCAAATCTTAAATAATTTAGTGGTGGAAAGTTTTTTTTAACTTTAATTATAATAAAAGGAAATAATTTCAAATAAAATATGTTTGTGTGATTTGTATCGATGAATCAGATATAAAGTAAGACGAATTTGCAATATTGGATAATACAACATTAAGAAATTATGTGAAAATCAAATGTACCACAAATTGGGGTAAATTACATTTGCATTTCTATAAGTTTATTAACAGTTTTCAGTGTAATTACGTCATGTGTTTGTATTATGCGGAAATGTTCCAAAAACGTATTTGACGAATTCAAACTCACAGCTGACTGCTCAAAATCTGTTAATAGTTTAAATAGGAGGGAACGAAAAGTGCCCCCTTTTGATATCTCAGTGAAATAGTCATAAGAAGTATCACAAAAATTTGGCCGAAAATCATTGCGACCTGTTATAACGACAGAATCGGGGTATAAATTAAAAATTCTTTGGAGTGTAAAACGATTTTTTTTATTATTATTAGAATCAATTCCTAATAGTATAGAGTATACCTTGTTACCTAGTTTACCTAGTCGACTAAGTCTCCCAACTCAATTTTCTCAATATAATAAACAATAAATTTCTCACTTTATCATGCTTTAATCCCTCATGGACGAGGATTGCCTTTGTGAACAAAAATTGCATGCTACAAATCAGCGTTCTTTCTCCATGTACTTTCCGAATACAGAAAACGCATTTTGTGCAAAAATTAAAGCGTCACCTTCATGTTATAGTGCACTTTTTAATCATATTCGCTTATAAATCTTCCAGGTTACGCGGCCTGCATACACAGCACCGCAATAAAACAAACTGGCCTCGGTCTTCACATTTCAGCGGTCGCTATTTTCATTGAAATTAAATTCATTGCGCCCAGAAATAAACGAACAAGAGAAACTACTGCGAGGAAGCAACATCGATTTTTATTATATTCCTCCAGCCGAGCGTTCGACGGTATCGAAATCTCTCCGGCAAAAGCGCCTTACAGTGCCCCCCAAACATTTTTATGCCACGGACATAAAGACCTATGAGTTTCGAAAATAATAATAATAAAAACATAAATGTTAGGCAGTAAAGAGCTTATGGCTCAAACTCGAAACCGGTTTAAGGCTATTTGTAATCGCTAGAGGACACCAACTGCCTAAATTATGCCGTAATTAGTCCCAGTTATCCTGCATCTAAAGCGGAGTGGCCACAAAGTGCCCTTTGTTGAATCACCGACCGTACAAAGTGAAACAAAATCGGCTAAACATTGATCGATGTGGAGCTCAAATAAAGCCTTAAGTGCCGGGGGAATTACCGTCCAAATCACCTGACCTGGAATAGACAAGTCAACAAAGGATGCAGCGACCCGGCCCCCACCACCAAATGCCCAAGTTGTTCAAGGCGATTGAACGAGGACATTTAATCCGAATCCAAACACGGGCCGATTAGCCCTCTCCTTGTCTCTCTAGCACCGGCTCCAACTGCAGAAAGACATAGGAAAAGGGGTTTGGGGCGTGGTGGTGCGCTCCGATTCCAACTTCTAAAATTAATTAAATTATCTGACCGGAGTCGCTCGTTCGATTGGTAAACGCACTGATCGACCAATAAGCACAGTCTTCTATCTCCGTTGTTAAGAATTAAAGACTCTGGCTCCAGGTCGACTGGATGATCACTCTTGGAGCAAAAGACGCCAGTGAACCGAAAGACTGAGTGATTTAATTGCCCCCGTGCTGGCTGCTGAGGATTATGAGTTATGAGAAAAATGGACATTTATTATAAGAAACTCGAGGTGCACCCAGAAAATCTGACCGAACGGTAAATGAAACCCAATTAGAGATTTAGAGATTGAATGCAACTTGGTTGATTTGCAACACTGTTGCACTGTTGCACTGTCACATCCTGAGATCGCTGGCCGCAATCTCTAATTCTTTCTCCAGTGATCAATCTCTGCTAGCCGACAAGTTGCAGTCTATCGTCTCCAACCTTGCCGGCTTTCAGGCGGTGTCAGATGATCTTGGTACGATCACTGAAAAGCTTGACTGCATCACAAAAATCGCCACTGCCGTCGAATCTAGCACGAAGGTTTTGCTTGAATCTACTCACCGGCTCTCCACCAAGCTGTCCGTCACTACAAGCTCTCTGGATGATCTTCACGATGCACTCTCACGTTCTGAATCGCCCGCGTGCATCATGCCTGCAATAGAGGACATCCGACTCGGCATTAAACAAATAACTAATAACCTCTGTTCCTGCTCTGCTGCCGTTACTTCTAACTCTAAGCTTCTCGCCTCTATTTCTGCCATCACCGCCGCTTCCGCTGCTGCTTCACCTCCTGCTCCCTCGCCCTCTGATGCTCAACGTGTTGCTATTCCTACGGCTAACCGCAATAGTTCAGAAGAAATGCGCAGTGACGTGATTCCAGCTCCTCCCTCAAAAGATCACGACGCTGTTATTCTTGTTTCGCCGACCATAACTGACGCTTCTCTTCCCCACAAGGATGCTGTTCCTGACTCCTCCTCAGTTCCATCTCTAAGGATGTTCGGCACTACATGGACTCTTGCTGACTGGAATCAGAGACTCTCCAAGCTAGCTAGAGGCTGCCTTCCCACTTCATCAAGCGAATCTTCTTTATACCTAATTACAGGCGCCCCCCGATACTCCAATGCTACTTGGGTGAAAAGTTTCTTTAAACGCAAATTTAGCATTGTTTTGACCAGATGCACCAAAACTTCATCGCCCGGAAGATTTGTGATAAGCATTCCTATCAAATACGCCTGGATTTTCGATACTTCTTCCAATCTAGTTCTTAGTCTCGGTAATATTCGTATTTCTAAATTTAAATCTAATTCTGTCAAATTTAACACTATTCCACCTATTACTCACTCTAATTGTAATCCTAATCCCAACCCTATCGATAAACCGAAATCCAACCCCAATCCTACCTTTAATTCTAAGTCTAACCCTAATACTAATGTTCAATCTAAGTCTAACCCTAATATTAAATCTAAGTCTAACCCTAGTTATAATGCTAAATCTAAGTCTAACCCCTCTAATAATGCTATACCTAAGTCCAACTCGCACAAGTCTTCTTCCTCAGCTAACCCCTGCAACAATACTAAGCCTAAGCCTCTTTCGTATCCTATCGCTAAACCCAAGTCCTCCTCTTCAGCTAAACGCATCCCAAATCCTCCCAACTCAATCTCTACCCCAATTTCGGAGTCCAATTCCAATTGGCAACTCAAACCCGGCGTGTTTCCCAACTTTAATTTTTCTACCCCACCCAAATACCCCAACTTCGTCAAGTCTCACACGCTGTACCCTTCTAACTCTCCCCCCCCCTCCCGTCCCCTTTCATCTCCCGTTACGGTTCCTCCTCCTCCCTGTCTAAGCCCACCCGCTTTGACCTCTGGCAAACCGTCGTTTATCGATCCTCTTCTCCCTCCGATCGTTAAACTCACAATGCGCTCCGCTGGGTCTACTGATGGTCGTTATCTTCTGTCCCGCTTTCGAGAGCATAGGATCTACGATAACGTTCGTCTGCTTCTCGCCTACCTCCACGATAAGCCTGACTCCGTATGCATCGACGGCAAAACCAAAACGAACGTGCTGGTTGCAATACACCAAGAAGGCCTCCCCACTGATCTTGCAACCCTGCGTGAGCTTTTTATCAAGTTTCACGTTGAATTAGGCATCACTCCCGATAAGGTCTCCACGGATCTTGCCTCCTTTGCTTCTTACGTCAGCTCTCGCAGAGTCTCCTACCTTCAAAAGGCGCGAAATGACCACAAACATTATTTTAATTCCTAACTCCACCACTTCTTCCTTCCCCTCTGCCCCTTTATCCCATACTCTCCCCTCTTCCGACCTTTTATCATTGTATTACCAAAATGTGCGTGGTCTGCGTACCAAGACTTGTACTGTTTTCCAGAACTCCCTTATCCTTCCCTTCGACATTTTTGCCCTCACTGAGACTAATTTAACCCCCAATATCTACAGCAATGAACTTTTTTCAGCAGATTTTACTGTCTTCCGTGCCGACGCCTGTGATGCTGACTTAACCCCTCTTAATCGCGGCGTCCTCCTTGCGGCACACAATCGCTTAGATGCCAGTCTCTTTACTTCCTCTAACTCCCCTGACTGTAATTTCGTCGGTATCAAAATTCCACTGACCCGCAAACTTCTGTATATCCTCTGTGTCTACATTCGCCCCTCTCGACCGCTTGAGGCGTACAAAGTTTGCACCGACGCGATCGATTCTCTCTTTAATACCTTAGGGCCTAACGATGAAGTCATTGTCCTTGGCGACTTCAACCTTCCTCGCCTTCAGTGGCTTAGGTCTGATGACGAGCTCCATTTTATCCCCTCCAACGCCCTCTCTGACAAAGAGACTCTCTTTTCCGACCGGCTCTCTGACTCAGGTCTCTGCCAAATCAGTGGCATAACCAATTATCTTGGCAGACAGCTCGACCTGATCTTTTCATCTGACCCCGTCAACTCGGTCGTCATTCGCAGTCCCCATCTTCTCTCTACCTTAGACCCGCATCACCCTCCTCTCTTTTTATCCCTTTCTCTCACACCCTCCCTTCTCCACCCCATTCCTGAGACGTCTTACCACCTCAACTTCCGTGCTGGTGACTTTGGTAAGCTAAATCACTTACTTAGCTTATCACCCCTTTCCTCGCTGTCAGCTAATTCACAGCTCTCTGTTGCTGATGCGCTCGACGTCTTCTACAGCGTACTTTTGGATTGTATGGCCCAATCCTTTCCCTCTCAACCTCGGAAGAGCCAAGCCTCCTCTCCCCCTTGGTACAATAAAGAACTTCGTTCCCTACGGAATAGGAGAAACAAGCTTTGGCAAGCTTACCTAATTTCTCGCTCCGATCGAGACTTCTCCGATTATCTCTCGGCGTATTCCCTCTTCTCCTCTCGCAGCGACTCCTCTTATCAAGAGTACCTGAGTCGGATGCAATCAACCCTTATCTCCGACCCTAAACGCTTCTTCCAATTTATCAACGTTAAAAGAAAATCCAATGGCTACCCTTCGACTCTCAAGCTCAATGACTCTTCTTCCTCCGACCCTCGCGATATTGCCAATCTTTTCGCACTTCACTTTAGTGAATCTTTCAGTGACCACTCCTCCGAGCCTGACGCCAGCTATTTCCATTTCCTGAGCTCAAGTCCCCAGACCTCGCTGGCTTCCATCAATATTGACCCCGTAATGGTGGCAACCTCTATCAACACCCTTACGGATGATCACAATCCCGGCCCCGATGGTATCCCTGCCATTGTACTAAAGGAGTGTGCCCAACACTTGCTCGTTCCCCTCACCTTCATTTTTCAACTCTCTATTACCCAAGGCTTTTTCCCTGCCAGGTGGAAGGACTCTTTTATCATCCCTATCCATAAGAAAGGGTGTAAAAGTGATATTTCCAACTACCGTCCTATTGCCAAACTCTCCTGCATACCCAAACTCTTTGAAAGCATCATCTACGATTGTATGTTCTTTCATTGCAAATCCTTATTCTCCTCATCCCAACATGGCTTCCTCAGAGGCAGATCTACTACCACTAACCTCGTTAACTTTGTCTCCACTACTCGATGTGCTTTGGAAAATGGTGATGAAGTCGACGTCATTGCCACAGACTTTAGTAAGGCGTTCGATAAAATCTCGCATAAGCTAATCCTCTTCAAACTTCACTCTCTTGGCTTCAACCAGCTCTTTCTTGCCTGGATTGAGTCCTATCTCGTTCACCGGCAATACAAGGTCCTCTTCAGCTCTGTGTCCTCCAACTCCTTTGTGGCCAACTCGGGAGTCCCTCAAGGTAGTCACTTAGGCCCCCTACTTTTCATCCTGGCTATTAATGATGTTGAGCACATTATCAAACACTCCGACCTTTCCATCTACGCCGACGATATGAAGATCTCCAAACTTATCTCCTCCTCCTCGGACACCCAACTTCTCCAACTCGACCTCGATAACTTTTGCACTTGGTGCCAGAAAAACTTCCTCGAGCTGAACGTCTCCAAATGCCAATGTATCACCTTCTCCCGTAGACGTCCTCCTTCCTTTCCCAGAGTCTATCTGCTGTCCGGCCTAGCCATACCTAGGGTATCCTCCTTGCGCGATCTCGGTGTCGTCTGTGATAGCGAACTAAATTTTCGTGACCACATCGACAGCGTGGTTTCTAAAGCCAGCTCCACTCTTGGGTTTGTCAAGCGCTGGTCCAAAGAGTTTTCCAACCCCTATGTAGCCAAATCCCTTTACATAACGTTCATCCGCCCTCTCCTTGAATACGCCAGCCAAGTTTGGTCTCCCTCTCAATCCTCGACCATCAATCGCATCGAAGCAGTCCAGCGCAGATTTCTCCGCTTTGCGCTACGTCTGCTCCCCTGGTCTGATCGCCAGCATCTCCCTCCTTACGAAGACCGCCTGATGCTGATTGACCTACAGTCCTTGCGGAAACGGCGTGTCATTGCTGATGTCATCTTTATACATCAGCTCCTCTCCGGTGTGATTGACTGCCCTCCCCTTCTCCAACGAGTTTTCTTTTACACTAACCCCCGTAACCTAAGAACAGCCCCCCTCTTTCGTCCAAATTTCCACCGCACCAACTATGGTTTCTCTGAACCCCTCACCCGAATGCTTCGGACCGCCAATTCTCTCCCTTCTTTTGACTTCCACGTGAGTAAATCATCTCTGAGGTTTGAGCTCAACCGTCTCACGTGACTTCCCATCTTACAGCCCCTGCTTCCTTTCCCTTAATTAGTTGTAATTAGTTGTAATCCCTATATTTAAGTATTTTTTTATAGCTTGTATTAAGCGAATAAATAAATAAATATACTGTTGGGACATGAAGCACGAGGATAACAAAACTTATACATTTCTTGTGGCCAAGAAAGAAGGATGGTTTTACATGTTACATTTTAATTTATATGGGTCATTCTATTGAAAATAGTTTGTCCAACAATTTTTTTGTTGTTTGTTTTTACAAAAACCCCTAGTCAACAATGTTTTAAGAGAAAGGTAATTCTAGTAAGATTTAAAAAGAAAATATATATGTATATTTAACGAGTAATCCATAAAGAACATGTTCCAATATGTGCCAATCGATTCCTTACAGTGTTATAATCAGCGCTCAAGATGAGCAGTTTTTTCGTAAAATCCCTCCTTACCCCTTTTTAACGGCTGATTTATTTTCGCATGTACAGGGAGGTGAGCTCATATAAAATGTAATAACTTCTGGTCGAAACACAGAAACAGAAAACAGTACCTTACGTGTCTCGATTCGTTGGCAAATGTGGAAGGTATGAACGTTAAAACTAAAAATTTTTTAAAATTTTCATTAAAATGTACTTTTTTATCATCCGTCCTTACAAATTTCCTTAATAAGGATATGGTTTAAAAAATAAAAAAAAATGCACCATGCAAAGAACCATGTCAATATCTTTAGTCCGTCAAAAGTTATTAATATTTTTGTGGAGTCATTAGAATACGACAACTTCTTACGAGATTTCTTGTTTTTCAAAGCTAATATATTACCTCAAACGGTATTTTAAGTATTAATATAGAAGGTGTTCAAAGCGACACCCATTTTAACGAATGCGCAATCTCCTTGATCCTTCCCCCTAAAATCCCCGAGTAAAAATTGTGCATTGAAAAATCCCCGAGTAAAAATTGTGCATTGAATTTCCTATACACTGAATAACAACTAAGTCGACACTTCAAGTTAAACTAAAATAACACCAAAGTAAAACCTTTTGGCGAACAAAATAGTTAATTCACTTCTTTACAACAACTAATAGAGCATCAGCTTCAACACCGAATCACCACCAAATGACTACTATCGTCAAAAAATTCCATACCAAATGAGCACCAACATAGCATCATTTACTACACTAAAATACCACCATTTGACAACTAGACGTGTTCATTTGGTGCTGAATAAGGCATTCTATATATGCAATCATGTTCTGGTGGTGTTTTGGGGCTTCCATCGACTATTAGAGTTTTCAATTGATATCTGTCCCTTATTTGGTGGTATATCAGTCCTCCTAATTTTCCAAAAGAAAATCGAGTCTATTTGGGTTGTATATTGGTGGTAATTAAACGTTTGGTGGTCTTTCGGTGCTCTTTTTGTGCTGACGATTTTTACTCGGGTCGCAATCGAAAATTGTCTGCCTCATGGAGGAGGTGAACCCATGAAACGCTTTAAAAATCCTTTGAGAGATATCGTACAATACACGTTAGATAGCAGACTTTCAAATTTTTTAAGGTTATCTCTTACCACTTAATTCCATTGAGTTTTCTTTTGAAATGAAGCTTACCACACACCCTGTGGAGAATAGTGAAACGATTTTGAGAATTTATCATACTGTATACGTTTTTTGTAAATATTGTTTATAATGAGTTGTTTGCTATTAGTAATAAGCCCTTTATTTTTTCGATATCCTTTTTAATTCAATTATTTTAGACGAAAATAATTTTAGTCATTATAAAAATCATCAAATTTTATGTAAAGGTTATGTACAAATTTTATGCATGATTAATAATTTTCGTAATCTAAACTTTTGAAGGAAATAAAAGATGGAACAAGTTTTAAGAAAACGAATGATTTGTACAGTTCATACTTTCTGATCTTTGTATAATTTTTATATAACTTTTTGAAGAAAATGTTCAAATAAACAATTCTTGTAATTATTCAAATTTGCGTACACAACAATGAAATGAATTTGTTCATACAATTTCTGAAAGTTCAAAATTAAGGTTTAAAAAAATCCCCCGTATTTATTTAGAAATAAATTCCATTTTGAACTGATATCCATAAAAATTAAATTTCATAAATTCGAGGGATGAATTTAATTATGCCAATAACCCAACGAAAGTTCAATTATAGAACATTTTTTTTTATTGCACAAAGCGACGTTTCGACCGTCAGATTCGGTCTTTTTCAAGCTCGTGTATCTAACATCTATGGTCAACTAGTATTAATATTGTCTAAATTGTATTAATACTAGTTGACCATAGATGTTAGATACACGAGCTTGAAAAAAGACCGAATCTGACGGTCGAAACGTCGCTTTGTGCAATGAAAAAAAATGTTCTATAATTGAACTTTCGTTGGGTTATTGGCATAATTAAATTCATCCCTCGAATTTGGAATTAACATACCAACGTCATTAGAGTCGAATTTTTATAATAAATTTCATAAAATTAGTTAGGATTTCGGTTTTTATACAAGATAATACAATTGGCGCTAAGAACAAAAATATTTAAAACGGCGCCTGGTCGCGAAGATGACCTTCATTCAAGTATTCAGAGTTTAGGGGTCCTTACGTAAAATTACGGAAAATTTAAAATTGTTGCCATTACCCCCATGGCAAGCAAAAAATATTGGCTGTTTTTGTACAATTTCTCAAATGTCTTCTCAGAAAATCTGGGTAATGGCAATTTATATGATCTAAAGAATTATTCTTGATAATGATATATTGTAAATTTAAGTTATTTTAAGTTAACTTGAGACGTACTCAAAGCTGCAAAAACAAAAAATTAAAATTGATCAATTAAGGCTAAATCTGGCTGGGTAGAAAGTGGAGGAGTAGGAGATCGGCTGTTGGCCTACACACGTCTTGGCAAAAACCGGTCCAAGGAGGCAATGTAATAAATAACCGATCAAAGTGCGCGTATGTACGATGGTTATTATGTCATCACACTAAATGCATACTATACATGCTGCGTGATACTCCAGTTATCCAGCACTTCAAGTTCTCGAAAATTGCTCAACCGAAAATTCAAAGTATTTCTTTTGGCTGCCTGTTAGACTGTTCAGAATTTAAAGAAGTAAAATGTAAACTTTCGAAACGTTCTAAAAATAAATCTAGGTATTTTTCGGCCAGTGAGTCATTGTAAAACGATATATTTAGTAAATTATAAAAAAAACCAGACAATTTTCGCTTGTAACCCATCCCGTTTTTACAGTCAAGCGTAATATTAGCTCCAAAACACGTTAAGCTTGACCTAGCCACGAACAAATCTTTTTATTTTACTTTTTATCGTTTTTGGTAGAGCGATTAACGTTACGCGATTTTTTTTATCTCATTATATAAAGCTGTTTTGCAGGATTTTTGCAGGCCTAATAGTCATAAAATATGATATTTAGGTAGGTCAAGGTGAAATCTGATTTTGGTGTTGTTTTTCTAACCGCTTAACCGCCAAACGCTGTTTGCTTTTAGCTAAAACAGCAAGCACTATCGGAAGACAAGTTGTAATTTAGTAGGTAGGTAAATAACATCAAATCTAAGATGTATGTTTCTATTGTTGTACACCTATATAAATTTAATAATTGTTCGCATAATATTTTGAAAAATTAGCAGTAGCTGTTGGTTACTAATTGTGGATTGCAAAAATACATCGCATAAGCTAGTCCTAGAATACAAAATAAAAACAGCAAATCCGAAGAGGACCAGCAGCAATGGGGCATGTAACATCTAGAGAGTTCAGAAAAAGTTGGTAATTTCCCTTCACATATTATTTTTTATTTATGGGAGTGTTGTGCGTGTAAAAATAAGATAATCAGATTAAGATTTCAATCTTTTTACTTACGACAAGGCCATTTAAACTGAACTAAACTTGCTCAGAGGATTTTTGTAAGCGACAAGTTAAGTTTTAAGTTGTTTATCAGATATGATATAATCTCAAGTTACTGAACTGAATACAGTACTGCATTGTTTACTTGTACGTAATATCATAGGTTAACTCAAATGCAAATGTTTACCATTTAATATGAATTGGCATTAAGAAATGATTGCCTGTGGAAATTCACATAATTGTAATCTAAAAAAAATTTCAAATGACTAGATGATTTGAAGCACTTCCACTGTAGGTTATCGAAAACCCTAGAAAAACATTATATGTCTTGCTACACGTATTTTCAAGAGTCTACGATAAAAGTCTTGTAATTTATGTGGCAATTCAAAGAAGTCTTCCTTCCTTTCTGCTACTTATATTTATAAATTTGTCATACATTTTTCATAATTTAAAGGGACATGCCTGAGTTAAAAATATAAAATATGTCTGAAATTTGAAAAGCTACAAATTACAAATTAAATGCAATAATACACACAAGAATACGAAAATCTTCCGAATTTTGATGAAACTTTGTAGTAAGAACATTCTTTTTGAGTTCAAACGAATGAATATTCGAATTCAGGGTTTAAATGAACAAATTTTTCGTCGAACGGCTATAGTTTCCGAGATATTAACTTTGAAAAATGTTTAATGCCAATTTTCCGATCTTCGCGAATTCCTACAAAATATAGTAACGTTTTTCACTAAATCGTAAATCAGTAAAAACTAAGCGTATAATTACGTATTCTGCGTAAAAACATTTGAAAATAGAAAAAGTTAACATTAACCGTGCAATAAGTGAACATGCATTCACAATTTAATAGTGATAAAATCAACTTATCTTCAACCGATAAGCAGTTTGTATATTTTTAATTTATCGAGTCGTTTAAATAAAACAATTTATGCTTTAACAATAACAGATTCAACATTTTTTCTTTTTCTAAAAGCAATCCTTAAAAAATGTTAAACATTGCGAATGCATATTCACTTGCGGAACGGAAAGTTTCCGTATTTCTTGATTTAAGCCACAAAACTATTAATAGACATGCTAGATCTTCCTATTTCCTTAGCGACTTTTTTTTCGCAGCATTTTATATAAAACTTAAAAATTTGCGAAGGATTATTTTAATGCTTATACTCTTGAATATCTTAAGTAACCAATTCGTAAAGAAAAAATTGAGAATTGGAAATGTTATCCGCTCTAAACACGAGTCGCTTTAAGGAATTTTGGTCTAAAATACGTTGATTGTCTACCCAACCCACAATATCTACTGCTATTATAAAAATACTTGGAAATAAGTCAAACTTATTTTACAAATTTGTTTATGTGTTGCCGCATATCATACAAAAAAAATTTGTTTAGGATATCACCAACAACTATTGAGTAATGAGCTATTAATATTTCGAAAATACCGTGATTTTATGGGAATTTAATCCAATGTATATTGCAATATGATTTCTGTTTTAGATTAAGAAGGCCATTTCCTTCGACTGGGCGGCAACAATAATTGTAATTTTTATTTTAAGCCAGTTTCAGTCATTAAGAAGCCTTATTACTTAAAAAGAAATCCGTAAAATAAAATGTTACTTCACGAGTCGCTTTTGTTATATTTTTCCCTTTATTTTCTCGCCTCGATATAGCCCTGAAGGTCTTGAAATATTCAAAAGCGGCCATGGCTCCTCAAACAAGTGAGGCGTACAAAACTCATAAATTGTTTACGCCATTGTCTTTCTAACCTGAAGACATTTATGTAGATCTTTGAGAATCGGCTTGCATACGGATTCGCATACAAATTATTTTGTTTACAGCGAATTTTTCTCTTCGCTTCAGATCACAGTGGGTGGGCAACAAATACTTGGCGGGGGGGAGGGGTTATCTTTTCCTCATAATGACTTGTTGCCCGTTCATCAGCAATTACACGCGCGTAAAATTCCAAGTATGATTGTTTCGCACATTAAAAATACTGGGCTGTCTCAGCTGTGAAAACATAATTACCCTAATCCCCTCCTGCTCCCCTGGTTATCTTACCAGGGGCGCTTGCATGTCATCATAATCAGCATGCCCCTGCCGCCCTATAGAGAAGATTTTCTTGAAAGGAGGCGCACGGTACGCCGCATGGTGCCTCGGGTCACATGTGCTTTGATAATATTTCATGGTACTCAGAGTAACTGCGGAATGCGTGACAAGTGCCGGTACCCCTTAATAATGAAATGACGGTAGGGAATCGATATGTTTTTCCTTACATTTTACCAAAACCTGTGGCCCAAAACTACTATAAGAAAACTTGCAAGGAAATGAATCACTTTTATAAATGGGCGGTTACATGCTCGCCTTCAGGCACACCCTGTTAATGTATCTACTCTAAGGCGATTGCACGCAATCTAGTTCTGATTGCGGTGTACAAAGAATTTTTATCCGGCGACAACACGCAGCCCGTATCTTAAAATAATTTAAATATTTAGCTGTGTTCGCAGGTTATCGCAAATTACTCTAGATATCGGTCTTACTGTAAATATTTACCAAGAAAGTGACTATGGGCTATGAGCTTGCTGCAAATATTATGACATAAAACATAAATAAATGATTTCACTTTTTAATGAAGCAAAATTTATGTTGCATATGATCAACAGGTTTTTAGCTATAAGCGTGCTGCTGAACGGTTAAATATACCATATCTACCGCAAGATGAGTTTTATTGCTGCTAATTGATTTTGATTGCATATTAATCATTTATTCACTCATAGTGCCCCCAATTAGTCCGATATTAATTGTTGTATGCTTCTTAATTAGCATTTTTATTATTTATATCAAATTGTGTATAGTATGGAGACAGAGGCAAGGGATTTAATTATTTTTAGCTACAAGTGATAAAACACGTAAATCAATGCTTATTCCTAATTGTAGGAGCAATGTATATTAAGCCTTAAAGCGTTTCATGTACTACTCTGACGTAGAATAGTTCACCCACCAAGGGTATATGTATGGAAGTCTTCTAAATTTGTAGGTAATATTTATTATACGCATGCGGTATCGATATTATAATATTTCAAATACTAATACTACGTTTATATCATATATCTTTCATCTAATAATAGCAATATACTAAGTATGCAATCAATCGCTTTTCAGGAAATTTACTCCGCAAAATACGGGAAAAAAAACACTTAAACAGAAAATATTAACATCTGAAATTGAGCATTATATTGATGTTTGGCATATACTTACTTACTTACTTACTTATAATACTTCAGGGATTGAATCCATAAATTAGTTCACTGGAACAAGTGTATTGCAGTTCAGGGAGATTATATTGAATAAAAAAATGTATTCCAAACCATAAAATCGTGTTTTTCTTATCGATCGACAAAAACTTGAACTTGAATGAACAACCTGGTGTATAATACTTAATCATTTTTGGGTTTCAAGCCACCTCTGTGTCAATTTGCATTCAAATTAAAGCAATTCTTTGTCCTCTAAAGCCCCTATCCTGTCAATTTTACTTCAGAAGTGAAATAGGTTACCTTTTAATAAAATATTTTATTTACTAGATGTACCGGAAAGTCCTTACCAATTTTATATATATGTTATTTTATTCTACTGTCATTAAACTTTAAAAACAATAAAAGTTTAATTCCGCCTAAATAATAGCGTAATGTTATTGTGAATATGTCGAATTCCGTGCCTGAAAAAGAGTATTTGTGGCATGCATTGCTTTTTTATTTCACCAAGAGGAAAAGACCGTTGAAAATCAATTTTTGCTGGTAGAAACTTATGGAGAGCATGCTCCAAGCATAAAAACATGTAAGACGTGTTTTCGAAAATTTAAAAGTGGTGATTTTGATTTGAAAGACAGTAAACGTTCGGGTAGACCCAAAACATGTGTGGATGCGGAATTGCAGAAGTTATTGGACGAAAACCCAACCCAAAATCAAAAACAATTGGCAGAAACATTAAATGTGGCACAAGAAACGATTAGCGACCATTACGAGCAATTGGAGAAATCCAATACTGGGAAGATGGATGCCATATGAACTGAATGACAGGCAAATGGAAAATCGAAAAATCATTTGTGAAATGCTGCTTCAACGATACGAAAGGAAGTCATTTTTACATCTGATTGTGACGGGTGATAAAAAATGAATTATTTTTAAAATCCAAAACGTAAAAAATCGTGGTTATCGCCTGGCTAAGCTGGTCAAATCGCTTCGGAAAGAAGACAAAAGCTCTGATTTTGATGGGATCATGGTGGTGTGGTGTATTATAAACTTCTAAAACCTGGTGAAACAGCTAATACTAATCGCTACAAACAAAATAATGGTAAAAAAATAAATTTAAACCATGCGTTGATGTACAAACGTCCAGAATCGGTCCGAAGACACGGTAAAGTAATTTCGGCACACAGCAAAACCGGTAAAAGATGCATTGAAATCGCTTGGATGGGACGCACCTGCGTACACTCCAGACCTGACCCTGTTCAATTATCACCTTTCACGCGTTTTGAAAACGAAGCAAAACCCAAAAACCGCCCAAAAGTCACTTAAAATTCAAAGTTTTGGTGACTATTTTCTTCGATTATCGCTGTGTTATCCACAACGAATTCTTGCCCGAGGGACAGGTGGTAAATAGAGAATATTACTTAGGCGTAATACGGCGTGTGCGTGAGTCTATCCGTAAGAAGAGGCCAGATTTATGCAAAGACAATTCGATTCTCCACCACGACAATGCGCCATCGCACTTTGCTCTTATTAGCGATTTTTCGACCATACACGGCACAACTGTAATCGCTGTCATTTGTCAACTCAAATTCACATCGTGGGAAGCGTAAAAGAGAACTCGCTCAAGGAACTAAAGATCATTCCTGTTCGATCTACGAAAAGTGTATGGAGGATTGGGTTAAGCGCTTCGGTAGAAGCTTACTTTGAAGGCGATAAAATAAATGAATAAAAATTTAAACATAACAAAAATAGAACAATCGATTAATCTGTCGCTTTATAAATTGTAATCCAATGTTGTATCGCGATAAAATCGGAAAGAAATAATTGATTAAAATGGGTTATGTTTAATCATCAGTGGAAAATTTGTAATCACATTCTTAGAAAAATGTTTTGACTATTATGACGATTTAGTTTATTTCTCGAATTTAATATAATCTGGTCATCTTTTTTAAAACTACATATTATTATTGGGAAGGTATTCTAACGCGAACTTAATGAGTTTAGCAGCATTTATCTATTAAAATTAGAGTATAACCAAATATTTAATGATGTGGATATGAAAGAGCATTCGCTCAGCCGTTAAGTGGCTAAATTCCATATGACCGAAACTCCAGCACGGCTAGAATTTGAACAATTTTAAATTAATAAACGCATTGCGAATTAAAATGAATCTCAGCTGATGAACACTTGAGATCCAGCCTATGTATAAGAAACTGGTAAATAGTAGTGCTATGCTACCGAAAAACTATTAAAAGAAGCTAGTTCTTTTTAGTTCAAAAAACGCTTTCAATTTTTGTAACTGATTACTGTTTACTGACCTTAATTAATTCATTTATTATTTTTCTAATTTAAATTAGACAGTTTCTAAATTATATTGTAAGTTTATAAGAATTAAAAAAAGGACAAAGAGGGATTTTAGAAACTTAATCAATCTAATATATAAAAATTTAGCTATGTTTATATATGTGTGTGTATAAGATACCTATTTAAGCTGAAATGTCTACTCGTATTCAAACGAAGACAAAATTATCGTCGTTTTTCTTATTTTGTATTTTATTATTTTTTTATTATACCTTAAAAGTTTGAAGTTTTTATTTTTGTATCTTTTATTTAAACAAGTGTTAAAATTATTTTAATGCCTTTTGGGAAATAATTTTATTTTATTAAAATCGAAATTATTTCCGTTTGGTTCTTTCCAATATTTTGAACTTAAACTGCAAAATTGTACTGCAGAGAACCAGTGAAAACAAGTGTGACTAAGAATTTAACTTTTAGAAAACAACAACTGTCTAATCAAGTGTTTTATTTAAAAACATTTGTTCGAGAAAAAAAACATCATTTTCTCAGTTATTTGCAATTTTATGAAGTGGTTGTTTTTCAAAAAGGTTAAAATCCTTACGTTTCATATAAACTTTAAAAACGTTGCTATAATTTTACTAGATTGGAAGTATGTAGTATGTATGTAGTAGTGTAGTATGTATGCAGTTGGAGTTAAGTTTTATTCGAATTTCGTTATATTTTACATTTGATAAATAAAAACTTTACATATTCTACCAATTTATTCTACAAATTCGTCATTTTATTTGAAAAGCTAGACGGTAACGAATATTTCGATGATTTTATTTCCGTTAGCTGTCGTAATTAGTATTCATTGCATTTATTTCAATCTGCCAACACTGCATTATTTATGGTAGTACTAGATTTTAACTATCATATATATATATATTAATCTTGATTGAAATTTCATAAAGTACCTTTTTACTCGACTAAAAATGGAGAGTTATGAACCTACAAAAGAGCATTTGAAGCAAGTGTTATGTTCGGTTACTGTCCAAAATGTATGGTGAACATTCTCCATCTGTAAAAACTTGCTAGTATTGGTTTAGACAATGTACAAGTAAAGATTTTGATATCAGTGATAAAGAACGTTCTGGAGCACCCAAAAAATTTGGTACATGCCAGACTCAAAAAGAATTATCAGGAACATTATACGAGTATTTTAGCCACCGATGTATTTCACTACGTTTATACAAGCAATGGTACAAAAAAGGAAATTGAGTTCCACATCAATTATCTGCAAGAGACCTTGGATGTCGAAAAATCATTTGTGATGAGGGTTTTTTTTACATCTAATCATTACTGGTGACGAAAGCATTGGTAAAGTCAGGTGAACTATGTCCATCAACGCCAAAACGCAATATCCGTGGTTTAAAGTAATACTGTGTATGTGGTGAGACCAGAAAGGCCAGAACGGACGGATAGACACAGCAAAATAATTTTACAACACAACCATGCAAGACCACATGTTGCTCGGTCTGTGCAAAATTACTTAGAAGGATCAGACTGGGAAGTTCTTAATGTCTCAAATCTCAATTCTCTGTATATATCTGACTAAAAAATAAAATACACATACATTAAAAGTACCGAAACACAAAATGAACCCCTGGTGACATCCACTAATTCAATGCCAAAAATTAACGAAAATAACTATCAATAATTAAAAAGCGCGAAAATGATTCATATCAAAAGATTTCACGGTTTATTCTCAGTACAAAATCAAATCATTTCCGTTTTATTTCATTTCAAATTAAACATAAAGCAGATAGTTAAACTAATGCAGTTTTTGTTGTATTCTGTTCACGCTTTCCGTTAATACTACAAAATTACCAAATCGAATTGATTATACAAGTTGATGCGGTAAAATAACAATAAAATGCGTGATAATGCTGCCGAACTTATGTAATTGGCTAGGTGACGTTAATTGTCTGATCATGCTAATTTACTAATGAGCTGAAGTAAATCTATTCAGCATTAATCATCACTAATTAAAATATTGTTTTGCCAGGTCTCAGTTATAATTTATAAATCTGTTCAAGTACTCTTAACTATTGCGCACAATTTTTTCCTACCTATTTATTGAATACGTTGTGCATTTTAATTAAGTAATCACTTGAAATAATCCTCTATTTGCATAAACTGGGGAATTCTTATACATAATTTCTTACGTGAGAATATTACGATATCGGTGATACGAGATTATTCACCTGCTGTGCGGGTTGCAAAATTGCACAGCTCCAAAGTTTTTTTTATCTACCATAAAACAAATAATATGTATAAATCAACAGCCACAAAAATTCTACTATGAGGAAAGTAAAAATAATGAAATACGAAAAATTAAATATACCTAGCAATTCTTATATAAGAATATAACAGAATAATTATTTTAGATTTAGCAGTAGTTCAAAATATTAACTTTAGTTTCATCTTAATTTTCAATATTTTTCAATGCCTTAGTGGATTCGACCAAGCAGCCAAATATTTTCATATTCGTTAGCAATTTTTGGTGCATTTGTTACATTTTTTAGTCACAACACCATAGCACTTTTAGGAAGGTTAATCTAAGACGCTAATTTTACCAAATAGCACTAAAAAGTTCGAATGAGTTGTTTATATAGAGACTTGGCGGTACTATAAATGGTTGCATGACGTAACCAAATTATAGCGCCTACATCATTTTCTGCCGGAAAATTGGAGCTTTTTAAAAACTGATGATATTTAAAACCCCGCATTTTTCTGAAACATTTGATATCACAAAATTTGCCACGATTCTTCTTGATCAATTGATCATTCTCATACAAATTTCAAAATCCGTCTCTTATTTATACAGACAGATTTATCAAAACTAAGTAACTAGAAAGATATCCATAGAAAAATATACGTTAAGGGAAAAACTTTATTTTTCCGTAAAATAACCTTATAGAGGGAAGTAATTAATTAAGAAGCATTTTAAATATCCGAGCGGTTCTATTAAGCAATTAATAATTCGTTTGAATAATATTCAACTTTTTCTGGGTTAATTAAATTAATTGTAATAGTAAAATGTTACTTAATCGAGCGTCCAGATTAAATAAATAGACTGTCTAATTATTATTTAAGCGGTAAAATAATGATTTGGAAGTTATATAAATACTTCTGCAGTTTTCTTCGGTATTCTATAAATTAGCACTTTTGCAACAAATTAATTTTTATACGCATTAATTTAAAAGGCAAACGCGTCTTGATCTGCACGCAAAATATTCTAGAAGTATACAAATAGAAATAAATATTTTCTAAAAAGGTTTTTTTTTACAAAAGTTATATAACTACTTAATCCAATATTTCTAGAGTGATCTAATTTAGTAACTGCTCACGTTTTACTTCTCAATTATTCCTTTCTCCAGCCAATTGAATTTTCATACTTATTGTGATATTCATTTTAAGATATTCCTACTCCTTTTTTTACTGACTATATTTTCTCGACAAATATGCTATTGAACATGCAATTTGTATTTGTATTTTCATACTGACCGAAACTGTAATATCGTCGTAAGTAAGTCGTGCCATAAATTCTGTCACAACTTTAAAGAAGCATAAAATCTAAACAATAAAAGATAATATGTTTATTCCAACGAAATTTATTTTAATATGATATTGTTAAATAATTAATAAAAGCTTTACTCGAAATGGCCTCCTTTAGCTTTTATACAAGCTTTTAAACGTTGTGGCCACTGGTCTATAGCGGCACGCACGGTATTCAACGACATATCATTTGCTGCTTTCACCAACGATTTTTTCAGACTGTCCAAATTGCGGTGGGGAGTTCTACAGGCCTTGTTCTCTAACTCTGTCCATAATGCATAATCCAGCGGATTTAAATCTGGGCTCCCGGATGGCCAATCTTCTTGTGCAATAAAATCAGGAATGTTGTTGTGAGCAGGAGCAGAGTCTTGCTGGAAGACCCAATGTTGTCCACCGAAGAGAGTTTGCGATAAAGGTTTCACAACACCTTCCAGCACGTTGGTTTGATAAACCGCCGCACCGGTTTTGACACCTTTTTCGCAAAAATGGAGTGTTGTGACACCTTTATGGGATACATCCCACCAAACCATTACAGAAGCTGGATGATGGCCTCGTTGCACCCTGGGAACCATTTTTTTAGCTTCTTCTGATGATGTTGCATAAACCTTATCATTTTGTTTATTAAAAACTTGCTCCATAGTAAAAATTTTTTCATCGGTAAAGAGGATGTTCTCATGACCATTGGTTGCGTGCCAAAGCAAGAGACTCTTGCATCTCTCCAATCTTATTTCCTTTAACCGTGGAGTCAACATGTGGGCTGTTGACCGACGATAAGCCTTCATATGAAGATCATCTCGAATGAGTCTACTCATCGATCTTGTGGAGATTTCCAACCCCCTCGACAAAATTTGTTGTTTGCGCAGTGGATTTCTACGGATGCGCTCTCGGACAGTTTTGATGGCACTGACTGTTCTAACGGTACGTGGACGACCGGTCCTTGCTCTATCATCAATGCCTAAGGTTTCATTAAATCGTTCTATGGCACGATAAATGAATCTTGTTGTTATTTTTAGCGGTTTCAACAAATTCAAAATTTCAGAAGCTTTTTTCCACACTTATGGAGTGCTATTGCAGCGATACGATTTTCTTTTACTCCCCACTCCATGATTACGAGTCAAAGACTGTCACCAAACTGATCGGAATATTACGCCGTACAGTTCATTTGTTACAAAGTGCAACATAACGGTACAATTCCAGGCTAATTTCTGAGAAAGCGTGCATTAGAAATTGTGTGACAGAATTTATGGCAAGACTAGGTATATATGTACGGACAAATTATATTTCAAGAAAAACACATGACCTACTCTTAGGTAAAGAAAGCAATTTAATAATTAAATTCAAAAAATTGTAAAATGAAATAAAATAATTAAAAAAAAATAAATTAATAAAAATACACTCATAGGTATGTCTTTAAATGAAATCTCCTTTAACGTATAAAATTTGTTGGGTTTAAGTTAGAATATAAGTAAAAAATCTGATTTCAAATTAAATGAAATACTTCCTTAAAGTGTTCGATAACGGACAAACGTACCCAAATTAGAAAGGTGAATTTTGTGAATTCGTAGAATTGCATATAACCTTCTTATTATGATAATAACTCTAGCTAGCACAAAATTAGATTATAATTTTAAATTTCTCGATGTTGTTGAAAAATACTTTTAAAACATTAAATAGAGTTTTACGCAAAGCATTTTGCCTTGTTGCCGGCTGAACGTCGGTCACATTGAAATTATAAAATCGTCACGAAAAGCTATCTTCTTATTCTGGACATTAATCTCTGTCGAGTCTCAACAAAAAGTTAATTTATTTAAATTTTTCGACTTTTGCAGATTTGGATCGAGCAGCAGTCAAGCATCACAGAGCAGCGGCGACATCTGCAGGATATGCCATTGCGAAAGCGACCCCCAAAACCCACTTCTGACACCATGTTACTGTTCAGGAACCCTTAAGTACGTGCACCAGGCATGTCTCCAGCAATGGCTGACGGCGTCCGCGACAAATGCCTGCGAACTATGCAAATTCCCTTTCATAATGCACACGAAGATAAAGCCATTCAACGAGGTCAGTATGGCTGCATCGAGGCTGCATAACTCCTTAAATTCTCATCGGCGAATCTCAAATTTCAGTGGCGGAGCCTCGAAATGTCCGGGGTGGAAAGAAGAAGACTGTGCTGTGCGGTGCTCTTCCATTGTGCAGCTGCCCTCTGTGTTATTTGGTCCCTTTGCGTTCTCATAGAACGGGCTGCGGAAGAAGTCAAACGAGGCCTAATCGGTGGGTAACGAGTTTTGCGGTTCCCTGCTTTATTTTAATCGCTTTTATCGGCTGCGCAGGTTGGCCCTTTTGGACAAAACTAGCTGTAGTCACGGTAGGCCTGACGGGGGGAGTCGTCTTTATGTACATACAGTGCAGACAGTACCTGCATCTATGCCACAGGTGGAGAGCACGGAACAGGTATGTTTTCATTTCATTCCATTTTGTTTATGTGCGATATGCAGCAGTGCAGATGCACTTTTTAAAATTCTGTAGCTCGTGGCTCAGGCCTATTTTAGTTAAGTACAAGCATACTTAGTTTTGGTAAATGAAACAATATGAGGTGGGATTTAAAATAAAGGCAAAATAGCTGAGCGAAGAACCTGAAACCTGTGCGCTCTGCATCAGCTTTTGTATACAATATGGAGATGAAACGTATGCCCTATCCAGACAGTACAAATCAAAAGATTTCACTTTATGCTAAAAATGGGGTTATCTATTGAACGAGAACGCTAACCGACGAAAATAAAATTATGAATAGGTCCAAGTTAATTATTTTTTAATATTCGAATCTTTTTTGATTGAAGATGGGCAAGTTTCCATGATTGAGAAATTTCTAGATATGAAAGTGCTAGACATTTATACAACGTGTTTAAACACCAAAAACAAGATTCAGCATTACTTTATAAAAGTTAGAATACTCCGGTTTTAAAGGTATATGGTGCAAAATTGTAAAGGACATGGATATTTGGACCCTTACTTGCTAATGCAGATATTGATACAAAAATATATTCTTTTCTTAAGTATATACAAGGTGACGCAAAATTAATCACTCTATCGGAAGATGTTATAATTATTGCAAATGGCGTCGTACGTCAATCATATTTGACATTTGTGAACTACACAGCTGCAGAATACAAACAGACAAGGAATGGAGCGCTATACACTGCAAAAGCGTGGAATAATTGTGTCCATTTTTTTGGCTAATAATCGGTCGGTGGTGTTAGCGCAAAACATCATGAGCGACGAGGCGCATTTCCATTTAAGCGGTTACGTTAATAAACAAAATCTCCGTTTCTGAGGCACTGAAAATCCGCGTGTCATGCACGAAGAGCCGTTACATCCATTCAAAGCCACTGTGTGGTGCGGCGTTCACGCGGCAGGAGTGATTGGGCCGTATTTTTTTGAGGATGCCATTGGCAATACTGAAACTGTTACTGGCGAACGCTACAGGGAGCCATAATAAACGACTTCTTACTGCCGGAATTGAAGGAGCGGGGCTTGGTGAACATGTGATTTCAACAAGACGGCGTAATCTCCCGTTTTGGCGATTTGGCTTGGCCAGCCAGATCGCCCGATTTAACCGCCCCAGACTTCTTTCTTTGGGGCTACTTGAAGTCGCGGATTTATGCCAACAAGCCTCAGATAATCGCAGCCCTTAAAGAGAATATTCGACAGGAATGCGAACAGTTATCACCGGAAATCTTGGGGAAAGTCATGGAAAATGTGATAAAACGGGCACAAATGTGTATCAACACTGGCGGCAGCCACTTGACGGATATCATCTTTTCCACTTAACAGAAAAAATTGTAAAGTCCAAAGATAAAGACTTCCATCACTCAAAATATTTTTTTTATTTAGTAAAAAAGTTATACAAAAACAAATGATTAATTTTGCGCCACCTTGTATATGTAAATAGCAACATAAAACTGACGACTTAAATCATGTTAGACAGTAAACACAAAAAGGTACAGCGATATTTTCAGGAAAAACACGCTCTTATTTATGGAAGATTAAATGCTGCTAAGAGGGGCTATATTTCAACAAGATAATGCCCGGCCACATGTTTTTATAATACAATAACATTAGTGTCCTTCCGTGGCCTGACAATATCCCCGACTTAAGCATTATCGGAAATGTTTGGAAAATGTTGGGGGATCTATCAAAAGAACAGCCAAAGAATTTAGAAGATTTAAAGAAATTATTGGTCCTATTAAAAGCTATCAAAAATTTAGTGGAATCAATGCCGCGAAAAGTTCAAAAATGCATTCTGGTAAAAGGCTATTATTTTAAAGGTTAAGCTGGTTTTAATATTTTAATCAGTAGTGATGTTGAACTTATTTTGTACTGAATTATTAATTTATTTAATTAACACATTTTTTTCGTTAATAATACATAATAAAATAAGTTAAAGTTTGAGCAGCTTTTTTTTTAAAATACATCAGCAGTTTAAAAAATTACAGTCACTGAAAGTCAGAGTTTCACGTCGGTTAGTAGATGGTCTTAATATTTTAATCAGAATTGTATATGGTATATATAAAAATATCAATAACTAACACACTGGGGTCTCTGCAGATAATAGTCAACTTTCCGTAACTATCCAAACCAGAATGATACTTTTACAATAATGCTGATAAGTGTGCTAGAAAGAAGTTAGTCCTCCTAATTAATTTCCTCCTAGAAGTTATCGTAAAAACTTAGCTAAAACTGGTTAAAAAAGAGTGGGGCCTCTGGTACCCCGCAATGAAAGCAAAGGGTTAATGACGACTTTTGGATACGTAACTTAATTTTTGGTTCGAACTTTACAAACTTAAGAAAAAAACGCTTTCAAAAAATCACACACATATGTGTGTAATTTTTTTCTTGCACAAAATCTCGCGAATAAAAAACGACATCAACTTCGGTGCGCATTGATTACAATATTATCCCAAAAATATTTCATAAAATTAGGTCAAACTTTCCTCTTTTGCTTAAGTAAAAATATTGTCAAAAAAGTAGATTTTTTCCTCATTTTTTTTTGCAGTCTATTTACTTATTACTTTAAGACGTTACATACCACCAAAAAACTAGACATGGAAGCAATATTTACGAATTTCATTATTAACTGACATGTTATTGCTCATATTTGGGAATTTGATCGTGCGAATTTCAAGGATCGCACCACCTCTACAGCTTGTTAGGATTAGTTTCACAAATTCGAGGCAACATTTTAAAACATTTATACTAGAAATGGTTTCGTACAAAAATTTGTGAAATATCTTAAAATTTTAGATCGAAAATAAATTATTTTATATTCGTTATTTGAGATTCAAACTGAACATCGAATTTCAAATCAGCAGGCTAAAAGACATCCATATTGGGATCTCAATAAAATCTAACATTAAAAAATCCTTTGCCGCTTTCAATGGATTTTAATAACCATGGGAGTTTTATGGATCACTAATTTAAAAAGCTTCCAAACATACTTAAGTGTAATACATGTAAATAAACGTGGGGATCTTCTTCATAATAAGTATCTTGGGTGACGACGGATTCCGGCAAGCATTTTTTAGTTTCGTATTGCCTCCTGCGATGGTTCTCTCCAGTAATTAATATTTTATATAATAAAGGTTTCATGGGTAGTAATTCTTTTTGGTGAGATCAACCTTGTTGCAAGGCAAGCTAAGGGACATCAGGTACAAATGTAACATTAAATTTTCAAAACTTAGTTGCGTACATCCTAATAAAGATCAACTTAAATGTACTGAATGCTTATGCATGTTTATTATTTAATTAAGTTAACATAAAAGCTTTCAGTTATGCTGAATGTTTTTTTTTAAGTTATCGTAGTTCAACCTGAAATAATCAATTGTTACTTTTATTTTCCAGATTTTTGACAAAAGTACCTACACTATACAAAACATAAATTACTCTATCCTAACAGAAAAAAGTTTATGGTTAAAATGTAGTCATGCTCTTACTTATTCTAAAATATATATAATGGTGATAAATATGTCATTCGTAAAATATTTATTTGAGAACAAATTTTCAAAGTTTTAATATTCTCTTAGAACATACTCAATATCAAGAAATATTATACTAAAATAAGAAATAACCAAAAATTTACTTTGAGCAGTAAAAAACTCATTTCCATAGAACTTGAGTTAGGCGACTGCTAAAGTAGAAGAATTCGTACAGTGTCCCAGAAAAGCTGATCTAAATAACAAGATGTGATGCTCTCTATACAAGCCCGAACCATATAAAATTTTTAAAACGACATGGGTAAAATTGTCCTTTTAGATAAAACAGCAAAGAACTACAGCTCTCCATGCCTTATGTAAATTCGAATAAAAACGAAAGAGATAAAAATAGGTAGCAAAATATTCGCATTTACAGTATTTAGAATAATGCGCACCATTTTCTTACTACGCATTTTTAAAAATGCGATAAAGTCGAAAGCGCAGTTAGCGCCTATGGATCCATGGTATTAGTGCCGTACCCGCGCAATATTCAGGTAAATTCTGAATTGAGAATTGGGGAAGAGGCAGGCAGCATACACAGAGCATATATGGTATATACGAATGCGGGCTGTTTCCATTTTCTTTACTGTGCATTTTTAAAGGCGCGATAAAGTTTCGAACCATGTGTTTGACTCTGGCTGACGAAACGTACCGGGGGATTTTAATATTCTTGGAAATTCTTTAGAATTTGAGGAATTAATTTTTAAATAAGAACGTGCGTGTTTTACTACGACCTTAATAATCAAAATTTAGTTTGTTTTAACATTTGGGCAAGTAACGAAATGTGAGGAAGATGTCGAAAAAAGATAAGGAAAAACGTCGAGTATCACATGTCCATCCTACTTGCATATCACGAAATTTGTTAAAGCTATGTGATTTGGAAAATGGTATGTTACTTTTGTATCTAGTCTGCCCTAAATAGTAAGAAAACACTTTAATCGCTCATATTACAGCTATTGAAGCAATGTTTTCAAAGATCTGGGTGGTTCAATTTGACCTTTAGTCGAGGTCCATAAGGTCAATACAAGATTAAATGTAAATTTTTGAAAAGTAACTCATTATTTTTGAAACTTTTGAATCGTTTCATGCGTTCACCAATTTATAATAATAACGAGGTTATTTAATCTAAAATAAGTTTTAAATATACACGGTGAATTAGAAAGACGTGTTCCAACATATGCCAATAGATTCTATATGAAGTTTCTTGAACATCTTTGTTCCGACATTCTTCCCACCTTAAAATCAGGCTTCACTTCTTTTTTTAAATGCACTTACATATCAAGGGCATTGCAGGATTATAAAATATGTAAGCACGCTCTCGCGCTTCTCACTACTACTCACTACTGTAAATTAGGTAGGTTCAAATTTCAAATTTATGATAATTTTCTTTAAAAAATTCACTTTCTTCTTTCTTCCTGAAAAAAGTATTTCGAACGAGTTGTTTTATAATCCTACAATGTATTTAATATGATTTAAGGCGACTTATAAATAAATGCCCTTCAAAAAAAACCTCAACTTAGAAAATGTTGTTAAGAAATGATTTTAGCAAAGAGAGATATCGGAACAAACAATGATCAAGTCACTTAATAGAATCAATTGGTATATGTTGGAACACGCCTGTGTGATTCACCCTGTATTGGTAAGGAGCTGATACTGATTGGGTATGCCATCCGGTCCGGCTGCGACTTTAGTATCTAATGCAAAAGCATCCTTATGCATATGTTGCACGATTAGGGTTCAAGCTCTGAGTCTGCTTGGACATGATGTCTTACAAAATGTACTGCTAAAGTACATTGAAAACATATCGCACATGGCTTACGGGTCAGAGGCAGAAGTGCCGGTAATCTTAAACTTACAGGCCAGTGTAAAATCTTGAATTTTTAATAAAAGTAGTACTGTTACGGTAACTTTTGAGGGACAATTTTGCTTGCTTTTTTTTAGAAACACTGCACCAATATATTAATTTAAAAATTTATCCAATTCAAGGTTTGAAGTGTGGATCGATAATTATCATGGCAATTTGATGCATTTTTCTCAAATTCCCATATGCCATATGTGCAGGTTTGTTCAAAACAAATCAGTAATGACAAATTCGCTATTCAATCTGAACCAGATAGGAAAATTAAAATAACACAGCTCTATCGTAGTTATGTACTATAGGAAAAATCAATTAACTTTAAACACTGCAAGACTTTCGTTCTCAATAGTTTCAATAAAATAACTCTAAAGAAATCCTCATTAAAATTAAAACAACAAGCTCAATTAAATTTAAAACTTTACATCAAATCGTAGCTCCGGAAAAGTGTTTATTGGATATACTTTTAAGATATACAAAAAATATCCACATCATATCGCACATTTATAAATAAAGTAATTGATGTAAAATCGTAAAAATGTACTCAAATCTATACAAGATACATTTTCCGCAGTTCTTAAAAACGTTCCTTAGGAAATTTAGTTCTAAAAATAAAAATAAAAAATTTCGACGGTTATAAATTATTATAAATTTATACAGTACGTGCAGCCCCTTAATACATAAGGAATATGTGTATATATCTTCTCTGTAGTTATATTGACCAATGTCAGTCATTAAAAGTACTTTCAGACATACCAGTATAATTGTTTATCGTTCTAAAATCGTTTGCAAATTAATTGTAATTTCGTTTCAGAATTCTGCTCATCCAGAATGCACCAGAGAAGGTGCATCCCCTGTCTCCGCCGTCACCGGTTATGACACGATGCCATATGCCCCGCAATAATAGCGCCACAGCGGCATCAGCCATGACAACGAATAGCTGCAACTACAGCACCTATGGATGTACCTCAGCGGGTAATCGGTCCTCGTCAGGGATAATAAATGCGGCCAACAATCCGCACGTTCCGCAGCATGGGCAGATAGTCGCAAATATTGAGAACAATTCCCAAAATTATGACCGCGACTGGACACTTGACGACGTTAGCCAAATATCATCGTTTCGACCATGTCCCCAGGGATCTGGCAGCATGACGCCCTTCCACGATTCTGTCCACAACGCTCTCGAGAATTCGTTGAGCTGTAGCAATTCGATAAGTGATTCGCCTCAGGACCTGAGCAACTTAATGCCAAATTCTAGCAACTGCAGTAACCGTTCAAACGACCTAGACATGTTCAAAACGAGCTCAGTCGCAACTGCCGGGGCAATAGCAGCAGCTTCAACTGCTAGCAAGTATCCAAATTCTTCAGTATTCTTAGAAAATAGCGACATCCTAAACGACGCAGGATATCCGAAAATTAACTATAGACACTCGAGTGTGCTCATGTCGCCGGAAATTACCGACAATTTAGATAAATTTTTGGGGAAGGATATGCGTCGGTACTCAGACACTAAGCTCCTCTCGAATGACTCCGACGTTCTTAGCCCCATATTCAACGTTGCGCTGCGAAGTGGTGGCGGTGAGGAATTTCGAACGAGGCAGTCCGCCTACTCAAAGGGCAAATCAGGCAAAGGTGGCAACAGCGATTGTCTGGTACATAACTTGCTAGGAGCGCCTCAAATCACAGATATTATCTTTGAGAGCACAAATCAGTTCGATCCAATGGAGCTAAACAATATCCACGAAATGCTGGAGATGGATGGATACCAGCCCCGAGGGCCAAAGAAATCCCGCCACTCCCTGAACAACGTCGAGGCCGGCATCGTGGAGGTGGACGAAAAGTTCGATAGATCGCGACTCTTTTTCAAATCATTGCCAAATCTCAGCAGTAGCTGTGAGAGTCTTATAAAAAAATAAAACTCGGCTTGGCTGATGTTGATTTATTATCGCATTGTGCTCGGTTTGCTTAAGCGAGGAGAGCTGCTAGTGAAATTGAGAGAAATTTGCAAAAAGCAGACATTTATTAACAAAGGTATCCTTAACAAATTTTGCTGTGATAGCGACGTCTACTTTTTTCAAAATGAGTCATACGCGTGGTTTTCTTTTTTTAGTTTATAAATAAATGAAAAGCTATATGCTCTCTTTCTCTCTCTCTTTAACACTTTTGTCTGGTTGTTTATGTAGTTATTTGAGTTTTTAAATATTTTTCAAAATAACTTCGAACTGCTGCTTCTTTGTGCCTTTAAATATTTGAAAAAGATATGGGAGTAGTTAGTTTGCGTAGTTTTCATAATGTTTTTCTTTAATTTAACAATTTCAGAAAATAAATGCTAATACTGATGAAAAATATAAAAAGCAACTAACTTATACCAGTTGACTTAATTTAAAATTGAAAATTAATTTTAAGATTTAAAAAGACAATTCGAAAGATATTGGCTTTGCCTGTTTTTCAAAATGATACACTTTTCAAAAAGAATTTCTAATTAACTTTATATTTGAGAGCTTGTCTCTAACGCAGTAATACCCAATAATTATTATTTATTTAAATTAATGTATAACTGAAAAATTCTAAAAAATAAATAACAATTTGAGATCTTTAGATGCCGCTAGGTTTATTAATTTGAAGTAAACTTACCTTAGAGAGTCGGATATGAAGTGCAACATTCTACGCAATAAAATGTTATATTATATTCTCCAAGACTTTGTCCAGATCTTATACAACTATGACAAAGAAATAAAAATATAATTGGGTTAAAAATTTCGTAGAACAGGTATGGAATACCTTTTCTTTTTAAAAGCCGTTTACAAATATTTATTTGTCTTAATTTTATTGATCTTTTGTATTTGCTAAATATTTTGTGTCATCTTGAATTACGCCAGTAAGGTATTAAGGCTTAGAGAAATGTTTAAACTTAAACCATGGCTTTGTTGCTGACTTACACAGGACTTACATTAGACTACAAGAGGAACTTTATTTCCGCAGTTGACATAAATTTCTGCCAGCTTCTTCTTCAGCTTCTTTGATGAGACTTAGTCAAACACCGCCACCAACTCGTAGAAGTGGTTGAAGAAGACAAAGTAAAATTGCATGATTTGTTAGGACCTTAACACTAGAACTACCAAGGAGTTATTTTAACCATTATCATTTTAATACGAATTTGTTTTCTCCAAGAAAATTCATGGCGTGTACTTTACGAAAATACCCTAAATAATTTTGCTTTTTAAATGTCTATAAAGAAATTTTAAGAAGACATGGCATACATTTTCTTGGAGGGATTAAATTAAAAATAAGCTGACTTGACCCATGTCAATGATTCCCTTGGTAAATCTAGTATTAAAGTCTAACTCGATTTATATCCCTATCCAAGGGCGAAACATTAATAACCAATAAAAACTGCCACAAAGCTATTAAAATGTTTAAAAGTTGTTGCCCCATATCCTTTTCAAATATTTTTTTCTCCAGTTCTACGCATCAATTTCACCCCGGAATATGAGTTAGGTGTTCATGTGAATTCCGGGTTAATTTGATAGCCTCCCTGCGATCTGTACTCCGGTCGAAGTGGTTAAACTAAGCAAATCTCTACTTGACGTAGTTTTAAAGGTAACCTAGGAATTATTTTAACATAGAGATGTATAGAATTTTATGAGACTGCAACTAGAAAGATATATGAAATAAGAGGTACTGACTAAGCAGAATAAAAAGATTTTACTTGTTAACTGGTATTTTTTTATTTCCGTCTCAACGGCAGCGATGCTTCGTGTTTTACTGATTACGCTAAGAGTTGATGTCCAAAATTTTCGTGTAATTCTTGCTATTTGTAAACAGCAGAAACACAATGTGAAGATTTACGATAATTTTAAATAAATGTACTATTCAACGTATGTTAAGTATTTTAAAAGCAGTTCTGTACAAAAACAGTCAACACTTTTAATCGTATTGCGTTACATGTGGCGCCGACTAGAAATATTTTCGTATACATACACCTTGCATGGCCACTGGTTGCGCAAACCGATTGCAATTGATAATATATTTAACTGCTCAAGTTTGTTTGTTGCTTTTCTCTATTTTTGTAATAGTCATAATACTGTAATGATTTAATAAAGTTCCGGTTCAAAACCATGTAAATCGGAATCTCCTGCATTCAACCTGGGTAAATTGTCGTGTTTTGTAACAACTGCCTGGATTTTGTAATGCAAAAAAAAAACAAAATTAAGAAATCGTAACTTTTGTAATCGGTCCATTAATCCGAGATTATTATGTAACGATAATAAAATATTCAAATTGTAACCACAGACGTATTTCAATATATTTTTTTTTTTTTGGTTTTTAAACAATTCCAATCCTCCACTTTCTGCTATACACTGCTCTGTCGTACTATTGTCTAGTGTATTGTTTTAAAGCAAAGAGCGTTACAGTTTAATCAAAAACACTATTTTTTGAAATAGAACCTAGTTGTAGACTTTTTTAAAAATAAAGCGAACACAATCCACGGATACAATATTTTTTTTAACACACAGCCGTTTTCAAAAATTCAGGGCTTATGAAAAGTAAGAAATCATTTTAATTAATTAAATTAAGCTGATAGTCTTTGATTCCACCATGTGAAAAACAGTTCAAGCAAAATCGATTAAAACGACTGTTAATTAAAGAAAATAATTTTAATTTTGAACAATTAATGCAAATGAACAATTTCGAAATAAAAAGAAAGCAAGTATAATGAAAAAAAGTGAAAATTAAGGGAGAGTCTTAATAAAATAAAAAACATTCAATAGTTTCTGAAATTTTACTTTTTAAATAAAATCGGTGCGCTCTAATTGTGCAGGGGATGCGCAAATTTGAACGCTTTTTTGCCGGAACTCTTTTTTGGTCGGTAATATTACTAAACAAAAAAAACTTGGCTGTAATTTTTATAAAAAGATTTTGCAGAAAGGAGCTAGAAAACTGAATAGTTAAAATTGGTAAAATACGTAGCTGTAACGATAATAACTCTGCATTTAATTTTTTAGTTTAGATTTTATCAACGATTTTTTTGGAGGCCTCTGCAATGGATATTTTCAAAAAAATATATATATATATGTGTTTTTTGTATGTAAGTATTATAATTTATAAAATAATTAAATAACTTTAAATATAAATTAATATTTTTAGCCGATTTTTTCATTAAACAAATATTGCAAAAATATAGAATTTTTTGTGCTTCTAAACTAAACTGACACCTTAACTCTATATTGCCGGAGCGGTCAATTTGACTCATTTACTATTTTATTTCTATATGTATAGAAAAACTAAAATAATTTTTTTTTAAAACATGTGTTGGTTTTTAATGAAATTATGAAATCTATTCGAATACCAAATCAATACCTTCCGCATTCCTTGTTCTAAAAATTCATATATGTTATACCTATTTTCACAAATATGAGTCCAATTGATTAAATATTTTTAAAGTTGGTCATTTTGCCTGCATATGTAACTTATTTCCAGTATATAGATATCTCTTATTGAAAGAGGTCACTCAAGAAAAAAATCATTTTTCAATTGGTTGAAGCAGTAACTATGACAATGAAGACGAAAATACTCTCAATTCACTTCTTATCTAATATATAGAATATTGAAAAACGGTAGAATTTTCAAATTCAAATATCATGCAAAAGAAATAGAAGTAAGGCCGTCTGTGCTTTATGTAATAAAAAAATTTGCGGAAAATGGTTTTTTTAAAATATATGTACTCGTATATGTAAAAATTGCTTTGAAAAAAAGTTTCTTTAAAACAAAATTTTATTTCCTTTAAACAAATTTCAATTGTGATGTTTGACTCAAATTGACTAATTCTCAATATCCGGCAATCTAGTCTTAATGATAATTTTAAAAATTGAATGCGACAGAAGTAAATTAGCCGAAAATGCGCAGTATACAGAAACAGTAATGTAAGTCTTAATAATATAATAAATGCGAAAATTTGTGTGTTTGGATCTTTGCTACTCAATCACGCCTAAACGTTTGATGCGGTAATTTTCTATCTATCTATCAAAAATTGGAAATTTAATATAGCGTTTTGAAATTCAACGAATTCAAGTGAAATTTAGCACTTAGGGACTACTGATTCGACTCCTATCAATCCTATTTCAATCCTTAGTTATATGTACCTATGTATATAAAATCAAAATTTTTTTTGTTTTTTTTTTTTTTGTTAACTGAAGATAGTCAACAATGCCGATGCAATATGGTGACTAATTAACTAGTTAGCATTAGTGCCAAAGGTATTCTGAAGGTTTCGAATCTTTGATAAAAATTTGGAAATTGAAGATTACTGCCGATTATTACTGAAAGCTAGAGTATTGTTAATTCAGTGTCAGTGAAACTAAATTTTTGTTATTATGAAAGGATTTCAATGAAAATTATGATAAAAAATTCAAAAGAGTCAAAAACCTATGTCTTTCCACTGTAAATCCGTTCTTTCCCCTGCCCAACACGGTTTCCTCAAAGGCAGAAAATTATAATAAGGGTATTTGCAATCTTTTTATGAATTTAGAAAATAAAAAATTCAAAAGAGTCAAAAACCTATGTCCTTCCATTGTAAATCCATTCTTTCCCCTGCCCAGCACAGTTTCCTCAAAGGCAAATCCAATATCTCCGACCAGTTAGTCTTCGTATCACGAACTCTGCAAGCTACGGAAAATACCGATGAAGTTGACGTAATTGCCACCAACTTCAGTAAAGTCTTTGATAAAATCTCCCACCAAATCATTGTTCTTACTATCCTCGGCTTCCAAATCTCTTTTTATGTCTTCGATTAGATCTTACCTTGATAATCGGCGGTACAGGGTCCCCTTTGACTCAGAAATTTCCAACCTCTTTAAATCTCACTCTAGTGTCCCTCAGTATAGTCATCCTCGTCCGTTGATACTGTCCGTAAACGATGTTGAGGTGGTAATCAATCACTCTGAATTCTTTATTTAATCCGCTGACATGAAGATTTTTAAACGTATTTTTCTCTTTTGATTCCTTATTCCTTTAAGATGATTTAAATATCTTTTCCATCTGATGTTCAAACAACTTTTTGGATCTGAATATCTTCAAGTGCCAATCAATCACCTATTCCCGCAAATGACTCTCCACTACCCCCGGGCCTGCTTTCTTTTCGATAAACCCATACCATCTGTCAGTTCCTTATGTCATCTTGGTGTTATCTGTGATAGCGAACTCAAATTTCCGTCCTCATATCGCTCACACCATAAGCAAAGCCAACTCAGCTCTAGGCTTTGTAAAACACTGGTCTAAGAAATGTTTGAACCCCTACGTCACCAAAGCTCTCTATTTCTGTATTATTAGACCTCTACATGAATACGCTTGTCAGGTTTGGTCACCCCCCCAGCCAACATTCATTAACAGGATTGAAGCTGTACAGGGTAGATTCTTCCGATTCGCGTTACTTAGTTTTCCTAAGGTTGACAACCGTAACCTCCCTCCTTAGGAGGACCGTCTGAAATTAATCAATCTTCAACCTCTATCTACTCGTCAGGATGCCGCTGATATCATTTTTGTCCATCAAGTTCTTACTGGCTCCATTGACTATCCCAATTTCGTACATCACATCTCCATCAACACCAACCATCGTAACGTTAGATCACTTCCACTCTTTCGCCTTGATACTCACCGTACCAACTACGGACACTTCGAATCCTTCACGAGAATGCTCTACAAAGCTAGCGATTCCACTTTTGATATTCATTTTTGTAAAACCTCTCTCAAATACTTTATTTGACCCTCTGTTAAAGATGTATTTCTATTTTTATCTATTTGCTCTTTTCCTCATTCTTTCCCCTTCCCTAGCTTTCATTCTCCCTCTTGTTGCATTCCCTATTCGTTATTTTAGTCTTAGTTATAGCCTTCAGTCTTAATTTTAATTTTGCATTTGTTAATTTAATTTAATTTTGCTTCTTTTTTTATTCTTGCAGCTTATATTAAGCAAAATAAATCAGTAAACCCTTTCCGATGTGGACCATTGTAGATCTACAGGTCTCAGATCTCAGTGACACTTCTGAGTGAAGTTTCAGACTTGAATATTTGAGAAATCTGTAAATACTATGGTAGACGGGAAGGTAAAAGGGTTAGAAGATTTATTGGACAATGACAAAATAGTGGTCTTGAAATATTTTTTTATCATTGAGATCATCAAAATAATAAAAAAAAACTGATATCCTGATTTCAGTATATTATATTTTTCCAAAACGTACAGTCAATATTTAGACTTTTTATATTTTGGTTAAAAGGCGAAATATTTATTCGACTTTGAAGAGAAGCCTGATTAGCCATGCCAGATCGCAATCACTGCTCACGGTCATCCCGAGCATCCCGAGGGTCCTCACTGAAAACTGTGCAGCATATCTTATGCACAGGTCTCCTCTCTTTGTGCTACAAATCTATGCTCAACTCAGGCTGATGAACACCTTGCAGACCCAGTTCTACTGGAAAGGCTCTGCTTACGTCCTGGACCACTGCGCGCTATGCTCTATCTGTAATTTGAGGCAGCCAGAAACTCTTGCGCACGTTTTCTTCGTGTGTCCTTTTTATAAGCATTTCAGACAGCTCTCCTATTCTATCTCAGAACTACTTTTGTATAGATAACCTTCTTTTTATTTTGCTTCAAGCTGACCAGAAAATTATTAAAAACATTGTATATTATGTTTCGAATTGTCTACGCATCAGAGCCTTCTGCCTTTACGAGTAGTAGGTCAGCCGTGAATTGATTACTTTTTTACTTTTTTAGTCATCCCTACCAATGAGCTGTGATATCTTTAAACTGTCATATTATTTATACCTCTTTCTGTATTTTCCAATGTATCTTATCATACTCTTTATACTATGTACTCACTGTTACAAGGGTAACCCTTATAAACTGTAAATAAATAATAAAAATAAAAAATGTTTTGGTTAAGAACTGCAATGCAATAATGTTAGTTTTAGAGTTAAAAACTTTCCTATTTTCAGCTTCCAACATTAAAAAACAAAGGAAATTTTCTGTTTGGCCTATATGTATTATCTATGTACGTTAAGGATGTTGTTTAAAGCCCCTGAACCGATTAATGAGACATTGCGTAAAAATGTTATAACCAGAATTCACTGGATGTGTGTTTTCAGGAATTTATCATCTGAAGTTTCTTGCTCAATTTAAATCAAAAAGAGCAATTGTATTTTTACTAAGAATTAATTATGACGACTAAAAACTAAAGACGATATATCAAATATAAGAATAAAAACAGTAAAATCGCTCAATCATTTGTTTTAACTGAGTACGTGCATCCGGTCAACAATTTATAAGTTGAAAAACTAGCCTTTTCTGTTGTGTATGCACAAATATTTGTCGTTAGAAAAATGTGTCCACATCTAACCTTAGTGTGGTCCAAATAGATCCAAACATATCTTAACATATCTCTAGATATATGATAATAATATTGTATATAAGAAAAAAATACTTTACTTTATTGTATACTTTAAAAAAATAATAAAGAGAAAGCTTACCTTTTTATTTCAGAAAAACCGCTTGACATACAAACAAAGCAAATCAACTCCGCTGTCATCAATTGAAATGGTCATGAGAGCAGCCCGCCAACGTGACTGGAACCAATCAGAGGTGTTGCAATCACACAAGAAAAATAAGGACTCAGAAGTTGTACATTGTCTGAGGATCAGTTGTGATTAAATGAAGGCTTCTTTCTGCCTGAGTCTCAATAAGGGGCGTGATGGCAGAGTTGCTGATTGTGGGTGTGGTGGGCCTTACAGAACAAACAGCCAATAAACCTAACTTGTAGATAAACACATTTTGCTGTTATTAAATCAATAGCTATCAAAAGACGATAAAAAGATTAATTTTAGATAAGAATTTTATTTACATTAAAATCTTATCAGAAAGAAGATCCGGGTAAGCAGTTACAAATTTTTTTCTCAATTCTTTAATTCAATCGATGACACACCCACACAAAATTGCTGATTTGCATAAGCGCCAGAAATTAAATTCTTTAAAAGAGGCTATTTAAATTGAAGCTTTTAATTGTTGAAAATAAATTTAATTTTTCACTGTTTTCCCACCCCTGAGAGGCTATCATATGATTCGATGAAGCACAATAACAACCCGCATTCATTTGAGAAACGCCCCACATTCACGCGCCGAGCTGTCACGAAGATAGTTCGTTTTTTTGTCGTTCTCAGTATTGATTTGTGATTTTGACAAGACAACAAACTTCGGAGCTCCGCAATTAAAGGTTTTGAGCGATTTCCTGTAAATTGCATGCGCGATTGGACACCGGGAAGTTCTCCAGCAACCACCAAATGCCGTAGTAATTGAATTAAACAAATAACATTTGCACGTTCTTTCACCAAACGCTGCAAACTTGTTTTTCTCCTCGCCGTAAATTCTGTGGGTGAAAAAGTGCGGATTTGCCCTCGGTTCGGCTGCGAGGTAGGGAAAATAAATAATTATAAGGGTTTCATCCCGCAATTGTTCCATTATCCAGAAAGTGATAACAGTGCTGAGGGAAGGTCTAATTTAAAAAAAAAAATTCCGGTGTTCGGTGATTGTGTGATTTGTGAAAAATGGCTGAAGTGCGACGCAGAAAGGTTGAGGGGGAGACCGTCGAGGAGCCCGAGGCAGCCGCAGCAGAAGGAGACCAGAAGCAGCGTAGTGACTCCGTGACAGCTGAGTCTTCTGATCATGTAAGTAACAAGGTCGTCAGTTAAAAGACATCCCAAATTGGCCCCCTTGCAATAAGCCGTGTTTACGTGATTTTTGCATGAATGTCGCGTTGACTGAACTCTGTACTTCTCCCCTGCTTAATCGGCAGCACTTGCGATCAGCAGGCTTTTGTTTACATTACAGTTCTTAAAATAGAGTAAACAATCTTGAGACGTCTCGTATGTGTTTAAATGAGGCATGTGCAAAAAAGCATTGTATTTTAAGCAAGTTGCTACTTTCCACTTGCTACAGCAGTACAAAATTATCGCCCAAGTGGTTCCTTACCCCAATTTAGTTTAATAAAATATTACTCTGCAAATAATCAATGAGACAAGTAATCCAACGTAATTTCAGTGCTACGACTCTACTTAAAAAACGAAAAATTAATTAATTAAAATTTTTTCAAAACAGCGGCAAATTCGTTCGTTGTCTGAAGGGTAGTTAATAAAATTTACGTTTTTTACAATTATTGATTACGAAATGCGTTGCAGCAAATATGAATAAATTCCCACAAAAATGAATTATTTCATTCATACGTTCCAAAATTAATTTAATTTTATAATCGTATCTGAATAAGGAAAATGCTCAAGTAAAATAAAAATTAGAAAATATAGCGCCCGGCTGCTCATATGAAACTACTTAAAAGATGTCTTTAAATAAGTTATCTGCCTCAAATTGCTATTACCATTCAGAAAGACTATTTCATAAATTCTTCGAATAAAAAAACTAGCTGTACCAGTTCGTTTAAATAAAAATATTTTAGATAACGTCTCGTTATTTTTGTCGTATTCATAAAAGACAGTTCAATTTCTGTAATTTTTGGATTATGAATGATATTTCCCTTATTCAAATTATTTTAACACTAGACCTACCCGCGCGCAAGCCTATAATTTTAACAATATTCTGCTCCTTGAATTTAATACGCTTTCAAATTTTAATAAATAATTATTAATGAAAAAAGGTTTTTCAATATGTAGTAATGCTCAGTTCTATTTAACTTTGGCATAAATCAGAAGAGAATTAAATGAAGGAAAGAATTGAGTACCAGTCAAATTGACTGGTTTTGGTAGTTCTAGTGTTAACTGAATTGTGCAAAATATGTTCCTAATTAAAGCTTGAAGCGATTCCCGATCTCCCGCCCGGATTACAAACGAATTTCCAAAATCTTTGCTATGCTAAACACGGAAAAATGTAATAACAAAATCATATCAACCTGTTTTCGAGATATGAAACAAAAAAGAAATAGTCCCAAGTATTAATCACGCACAGCAATTATTCCACTCAATGTTACATTTCACCGAAAATCGCCATACGATACCGCCAATCGGCGGCTCATTTATTAAAAGAACTCTTTATTAATTTTAAAAATTCTTTCACAACAGTGACAAATGTCAAAAGTAAGACAAAAAGTGAAATTGAAGTTTGTTTCATGTCACGAATATCAATCGAATTAGTGTTCATTCGATCGTTCATTAGAACGGTGTAAAATTAGTAAATACATTCATTTCATTCTCTGTATTCTTAACAATTTTGTTTTTGATACAAAATGAGTGAGTCAAGGCCAATTGTTATGTTTTATAAAAAGGTACTAAATAAATAATATAATTTTTTACCAAGCCAATTGATGATGAGGAATGATCAAACGAACTGAAACCTGTTTATAAATTAGTGGGCCTAAGTTATTGACATTGTGCCTGAAAATTTTCCTTTTCAAATCGAATTTCTACAGAAATAACATGCAGAGTTCGAAGTGAGAAAGTAATTTTAACAAGAATGACAGTGATGATGAGTCTAGCTGAAACAAATTTAATAATTTCTTAGACTACGCCTACTTACAATTGTAAGATCAAATAATATGTTAAGCGTAATTTTAAGAGCGTTTTTGTTTTTTGGAAATCCTGTATTTTCGTCACATGCAGCTAGATATCTGTGTAAGCAAAATATAATGATCAATAAATGTTAACTAGCTATTCCGAACTTTCCTTAATTTATAGGGAAATAATTCTTCTAGGAGGACACTTTGCGGACGGAATAGACTATCCTGAAATTTCAAAGAGGATGATAATTCAGATATATTGAAATCAACATCCTTGAAATTTTGCAAGATTACTTTTCATAAAAAATTATTGCCTGAATATTTCTTCTCCTCCTAATTGTTAACAGAACAGTTTAGCAGTTGTTCATTTAAAAAAGAAAAATTAGTTTTGTTATTCCAAAAGTGGCGTAATTTAAACACAACAATTAATACAAGCGTATTAAACAAAATGCAAAAAGCCAGATGGAAATTCTGATACTAACTGTCTTCCAGAAGGAAAAATATTTATAACAGAAATTGTTAAATAGTCTAGGGGTTTATCTTCTAATTCGTTTTAATGTAATTATTCATGGTTCAATATGGGGAGTTATTATGCTATTTATTTCGGGTTTGACAATATTTATGGCTGGGGCAGGGGCAGGGGCAAATTTTGAATATGATCTTAAAAGGATTATTGCTTTGTCAACTTTAAGTCAGTTAGGTCTTATAATGAGAACATTATCTATAGGTATAAGTTAGCTTTCTTTCATTTGTTAACTCACGCCCTTTTTAGGGCCTTACTTTTTATGTGTGCCGGGGCTTTTATTCATAATATAGGAGATTCACAGGATATCCGGATGATGGGGGGGTTAGTTAATCATATACCTTTAAGTTCTTCATGTTTTAATGTGGCTAATTTGGCCTTTTGTGGTATACCTTTCTTGTCTGGGTTCTATTCGAGGGATTTGATTTTGGAAATAGTTAGTTTGTCCTATGTTAATTTATTTAGTTTTATTCTTTACTTTGTTTCTACAGGTTTGACAGTTTCTATTCCTTTCGTTTAGTTTATTATACAATGACTGGTGAATCCAACTGTTGTAGACTTAATATATTAAATGATAGTGGGTGAGTAATGATTTCGGGAATGATAGGTTTATTATGTTTTAGAATTGTAGGGGGTAGTCTAGTAAGATGGTTAATTTTTTCTGAACCTTTTACTATTTTATTGCCTGTTGATACATTTAAAATTATAAAAATTTTTAATTTTATAATATTCGCTTTCCAAAATAGGAAATTAAATGATTATCATTTAAAAAGTATTGTCCAATTAAAGATTAATGAAATTTTTACTCTACCCGCATGCCATTTGACTCCTTATGGATTCGGCCCTGATACTAACTGAGAAAATGTTAGTTGGGATTGTAAAGAAAACTAGCTAATAAATTTATTACAACAAAGAAAATAATTGATTTATTTATATTATAACAAATACACAAACTTTCAAATTTCTACCTATGCTTCTATTCCTCTTATACATATTATTTAATTTGGACGTTTACTACGCGTTTTTCTGTACAGGTCTCCTTCTTTTAAATTTGTTTGATTTTAAAAGGTGCAATTTCACAGCAACGTTTTTCAATTTGTGCGATGTTATCTTGAAAATGGGGCCTCTGATAATTCAGTTGTTAGCGTGCTGTCCTACCGTCCCAGAGGCTGTGGGTTCGAATCCCACGAATAACCATGGTCTCCTGCGCTACGTGGTAACACAATGGGCCAAAATTGGCCAAAGTGTGCCTTTCTAGGCAGCCACAGCAACCTAACCTAACCTAACCTATATTGAAAATGATCAACAGTTAAATCTTGTGCTCGGGTCACTTTTTGTTTTACAAAATATTTTTGTTTTGTTGTTGATGATAATGACCTAAAAATAGAAATAAAATAAATTCGAAATGTTGAATTTCTTCATCATGCCTCAGTTGTATCAATTTAAATTATAAAGTAGGTAATGATGAATCTAATCTTCCTCAAATATTTTTTCTACATATTATTTTCTTATTTTTTAAACCCATACATGCAAACGAAGCCGTACTGAACCTGTTTTATTTGTTTCCGCTTTTGTAACGCCTCGAGTCATTTCCTAAAATTAGAAACGCAAAGCAGAGCCATTGAATAATTCACGGTGCATACTCACTTCGACCGGAATGCGATAAGAACGACCCCTTTGTGAAGCGGCTAAGGTCATTACTGGTGGACACGGCCTATCAATTCGAATTCCTAGACGAAACAGTACTCGAGAATTATGTCGTTGATAAGCGAACACTAGTCCTCTCGTGGCACCGGCAGGCATTCATCGGACGACTGATTAATAATTATCAATCAACAGATAATGCACTGAAAAGTGAAACCTTTACATAACTACTTGATCTGTGATAAAGGGATGCATGAGGCAACAATAATGAGTTGCTAATTTACATGTTTTATAGTAATTACGTCTGAGACGTTGAACTCATTGGTTTCTGGCGGAAATAACAAAATTGGTTGAATGAATAATTTTATTTAATTCATTGAGAAGCGCAATTTAAAGATTGCGCGTCAAAAAATCTAAAATATTCGTACAAAATAAACTACGTCGTATAGCTAATGATGACTATATACATAAGTCTATTGAGGTCTTTAATAGCTAAAGAGAAATTTATATTGCGACAATATTTACATTATTTTTCTATATACCTGACATAATGTCCCAATAACGACGGCTTTGTAGTTTAAAGTATTATTGAAGTCCCACAGTAGGACGAAATACACGAATATTAAAAAATAAAATTCTTATTTTTTTATATTTTCTCTTTTAAAAGTTGGCAAACATTTCCGCCGTTTTATTTTAGCAAAACTTTCTAATTTGACGTTGGATGTTATAGAGGTCACTATGACTGGTTTGACAGTTTTGATATGCTGTTTTATTAAAATTATATTTAGTATGCTTAGATCTTAGATCTTCTTTCAAAATTCATTACAATTTAAACTGACATTATAAATTCAAATAATAATTGTATAAATGCATTAAAAATAATGAATTAAATCAGATCAAGCCCCCTTATTAATTAATAAACTAATTAAAGTCATTTAAAGCAAATCTTACCGTATTGTTTTCTATAATATAATTTTAAATACTTAAGTATTTTTACTATGATCATTTAGTTAAGTTTTAAGATATTGAAATGCTTATGTTTTCATCATGTTTAACGTTTTTTTCTAAAGATAAATCTTAAGATTTGTTGGTTGGTAACTCTAAGCCCCATAACTCCCAAACTAGTCATCAGATTTTGTTAAATGAGGTGTCAGTCGATTCGTCATAATGGGCCGGATGACACGATAAGTGTCGTTAGCAAATGTGTTGTGTATGGTATCAAATAAAAGGTATTAATGAGTAAACTGCAAAAAACATTATTAAAATAATTATCAATAATCAATATTCATCAAACATTATCAATAATTATCTGTGAGAATAAATGATGCCGATTTTAGTTAGCACGGCAAACAATACTAGATAATAATCGTCTGTAATGCATACTGTTTAATTTATGATTCCAAATAAGTTACAGCAGTCGGGACCCATTAGTATTAAAGGATGTACTTCCACAATCCCAATATTATGGGTACGACAGGGATAAATATAATAATAAATGTTTCTGCCTTTGTCTGAACTTTATATTTAACGTTTATGCCAAAATAAGCTGAATGTTGCGACACAAAATTAGATAGCCATCTGTTGGTCATCGTTAGCCAGTGTAGAAGGAGCGAACACTTGAAAATACACCGAAGCAAGACTTTTCCTATGGCTATACATTTTTTAATATTTCGATTATTCGTTTTCTGTAGAGCTGTCTTCCAAAATGCAGCAATACCGCAGTACTACAATGCATTGATTCCCTTAACGTCGAAGATCAAACCGGTGACGAAGTACTCCATTCCAAAATGCAGTACGACACACAGACATTTGACAAAACCAGTCGAAAACTTGTAGTGAGTTAATAGAAAATAGAGAATAATAATTTGTAAGTTAGACTGGTTACTTAGAAAATGTAATGCATTCATTGAGTTAAAAAGATTTGCATTATGACACTTATGGTGGGGTATCCGCTGAATAGAATTTGACATTTTGAAAGACCGGGGTGGGGCCACCTATTAATTTATTTATTCAGTTCGCTTAATACAAACTACAGGGCTCAAATTAAGCTAATCTAACAAATATTAGAATGAAATTTTATTATGTTGTCTACTTGCGGGATTTAAGTGGGAGTGAGATAGCTCGAATTCGGTCCAAAATTGTTTAATGGATAAAAAAAATTTTGTGTGTTGATTAAACATTGTTTTTTAATGGGGAAAAATACAGTTGAATTCAAACAGTGGCTTGATAAGCGTTATGGAAACTGCACCAGGGAAATCAACTAATTATTAACTGGTATGCTGAATTTAAATGCGGTTGTACAAACACCGATGATCCCGATGTCGTCCAAAATCAGCAGTTGTTTCTATAAAAATAAAATAAGTCCAAAAAATAGTTTTGGAAGACTGTAAAGTGAAGTTGCTTGGGATAGCAGACACCTTGCAAATATCAGAAGTGTGTTTACAATTTTACACGAAAATTTGAGCATGCGTAAGTTGCTTTCGAAGTGAGTGCCGCGTTTGCTTACACTGGACCCAAAACAAAAACACATCAACGATTCAGAGCACTGTTTGCAGATGTTCAAGCGAAATAAAAAGAATTTCTTACGTCGGTATGTGAGAATGGATAAAACATAGATCCACTACTACACACCTGAATTGAAAAGATCGTCAGCTGAGTGGACAGCAGTAGGTGAAAGCCATCCAAAACCATAAAAAAGGCTTGTCGACTGGCTAGGTTATGGCATTCGTATTTTGGGAGGCGCATGATATTTTGTTCATCGATTATCTTGGGAAAAGTAAAACTATCAATAGCAAATATTACATAGCATTATTGGATCGATTGAGTATAGAAATCAAGAAAAAAAAACGAGTAAAGTCCAAATTCTAAAAAAAAAAAATTTCTTTTTCTTAGTTAGATCGGAGATTTATTGATTAAGAATCGACGAATAAAGCAAAGACGACTTAAATACTTAATAAAATAACTGAATAGTAGCCTTAACTTATTTTAAGAGATATTTTTCAATGTTAAAGATTAACGTTTCAAAATTTGTTTCGACTTTTAATCATAATACATGAATTTGTATTGCAGGTTGACTCCGAGGAGGAGAAGTTGCCAGAAGAGAAATATGTCGAAGAATTGGCGAAAAATTTACCACAAGGTACAAATAAGACTCCCGAAGTTTTGGACTCCGCTTTGAAGAATCTACCAGATCGGTAAGTGTAATTTTAAAAAAATCAGGTCAAGAACGAATCGGGCTCACGTAACAAGGTTCTGTATTTAAAATTATTAAAAAAAAAAAATAGGGTGCGAAAAATATTCAAATTTCATTAATTTCTTAAAGAATATCGTTCAGAGAATTTTAGTTTGCATTCTCTCGCGATCTCTCTCAATCTTGACTTATTTTTTTTAATCAGCGTATTTTACACATTTTTAACATATGAACAGTTTATTTTGAAAGTCTAAACATTCTTTTCTAAATGAGTATCACCACTCGAAAAGAATATGTGCAGTCAGCGAAGCGTTAACAATCGATATTAGTTTTTTTTCATATTGCATTTTAAATAAAAGCATAATTTGCATACTGATTCCATTCATGCGCAGCGTTAAAATTTATTTAAAGATAATAAAAAAAAAAATACTAAAATAAAAAAATACTAATTTAAATTGTCAGATCTTTGGGACTAATCAATTACTTTAAATAGAACTGAAACCAAAACTTTAACATTGTTTGAATCACGGACTGCAGTCAGCACTTTTGTATGTCAATATTGCTTGCAGTCGATGTTTCCGATGTTGTGTGAGTGAATCAAAGAGAATCAATACGTCTCGGCGCATTTTACGCCCTTTTTGCCGCAATAATCCTCTTGCGATTGCGTTGTACTGGCGAACGCACCAATTTGTTTCAATAAAAATCGTTCACAATGAGTCACTTTCCTTCAATTGTTTTGATCAATACGTGACGTACTTTAAAATTTGATTGCTTTGTTTTTGTTTCATTCCTATTCTGCCTTTGAATCAACAAGCTAGAAAAAAGTCATGCTTAAAAATATTACTTTTTTTCCTTTAATTTTGAGATAAATTTCTTACATTAGAAAATTTTTTAGTTAATTTGGGTTCGATAAACTTTAAAAGTATTCCTGGAGTAGAAATACATAACATTAAAAAGCATGAGAAATGCACATTATATTAATAGCTATTAAACACTTTTTGGAGGAGGTAATATTATAGACCTGGCGCTAAGTCTTCATGGTAAACAAAAAAAATGTAATTAATTCTGAGGATTTGTATTTTTGAGATAAATATATAAGGTTAAGAAATTCCACATGAGGTTTGCGGGATGAGGAAAATTACAAATGCCTATTCGGTTGTTTTTAATTAAACAATATTATTTATATCCGATACTAAATACATAACATTTTCGTTTTTATACCACTGTTACATAAAGTAGCATAAGGGGTAGGATTGTACATTAACCAGTTAACTGTTTCAAACTTTTTGGAAAATGTATTTATTTCTAAATTATATCGGACAAATTGAGCGATGACGAGTATACTCCCCAATTACAAAGTATATTTTATATGGAATATTAACTGAAAACTCTTACTTTTTACCCATGTCGAATATACTCGTCATAATTCAAAGTTTTGCACTTTTTCCCATGACGAATATATTCGTCAAAAACAGCTAACTGGTTAAACATTTTTTGAGCAAAAAGAATTTTTCATGGCTTGAGTAGAACCCAAAATAGTAATATTTACAAGTCTTATCTGTTTGTTTATCTGTCTTCATAAACACGCATAGTTCAAAAACTATTTAATGGATTTTGATGCAGTTTCCACAATTTTATACTATGAAAGCCAGGTTAGCATCTAGGAGATCTTTCATCGAAGGTTTTCTAGGTATCTAGAAATAATATATTTGCTTATAAGCTACACATAAAATCATTAAAAAGCGTGTTACCCTTAATCTATACCTGGTCTATACTAAACCGATTAAAATAACGGTTTTTACCTTATTTCTACATATATATAGTAAGCAAAATGAATGTTATTATACCCTTTAATTTTCATAAATGTGTATATTTATCTAAAATTCTCCATAATAAAATTCCTATTCGCAAATTTTCTATATGTATAAACTGCATTAGTTTACGAGATCGCAAATTATTGGCGAAACATAATACTTTAATTTGTATTCGTTGCAAAATTTTGGAATTTCAGATTTATTGACTGTGTTACCCCGAAAACTGAGCGACAATTTAAAGAGATTTGTAAGACGTAAGTAATTATAAAGAATATGCAGCGGAAAACTTTTAAGTCTAAATGGTTATTGCTCAAAAACTAGTGGGTTGAATTCAGACGGCGAGGTACGATTCGATGTGCGTGATTTGCGGCTTTCAGTCGTTGGTAAGGAGCGTATCGCGCACTTGCAGTCGAGCAACTATATGAAGTGCAGCGAATCACTGGTTCGTACACAACGCGCGTTTTGTTGTCTCTTCACTATTTGAAAATTAAGTGATGGTCTGAGCACGCAACTTATTAGGTCATGGGTGCAAAGGTTCAGACCAAAGATAACCTACAACAAGGTGTGACGCTCGTGACATTTTTCCTTATTTTTTTCGACCTTGGTCCCGTTAGTCAACCTACCTTGTAGATTTCTCTAAAAGTAGATAGTAATAAAAGGCTCATGTGTGAGAGAAAGACAGAAATTGAAGGCCATTGAGCTAACAGGACTAAGGTCGAAAAAGATAAGGAAAAACATCACGAGTGTCATATCTTGCATTAGATGATCTTTGGGGATACCCCAAGGTATATACGAAAGGTATACAGCAAAAATCCCCGAATGATTCAGGCCCTACAAGAAAATCAGCCGTGAAGTTTCTGTCATCTCACCGTCGCTATGCTCTCGTTTATTTACAATTATGTAAAAGATCGGCTGTAAGAGTGCCTCATCATAATAGACGTGAGCATCATGTGACGGTGGTATCTTTAAAACATAAAATTCGCATTGGTAAACTCTATTTATAAAAATGTAATAAAATACTAGCCAATGCCCAGTACGTTCAGGTGCATTGAAATAAGATGTTTTTTTCGAATTTGTTTTCTTTTCAAATTGCTAAAAATTTTCATGTCATATACTATGTCATGTCATGTCATGTGCCATATCATGTATCATGTCATTCACTTCACAAAATCCACTATTTGGGTACTTAGTTATAGTGAATAGCTAAAATATTGATTGTGTTTGACTCTATCGGAAATTGTTCAAACCTTGTATTAACCCTAAATCATCTCGTACTTAAAACATATATAACAACGAAAATTGACCTGAATCGGTCCAGTAGTTTCGGAGTCTCCGAATTCTTAAGAGGAATAAAAAGTTGAAAACATGAATTATTTATTCGTCTGAATTATAATAAAAATAAGCTGGATTCTTTAATTTAATAACCCTTCTAAGTTTGTATTCTACACATTTTTTTATATATACACATACTCGTAATTAGCGTTTAAATGTAGATTGAGGTTTATTGGTATTATAGGAATGTAATTATTTTATTGAAAATAATTTTTAAACCTGCGATATCTGTTAAGGTATTCATTTAAATGATATGGTGTAAATAATAAATTTAATCCAAAATAAATGCTTAAAGTAACTAACATATTTGATTAGACAAGGGTTAATACTATGTCGATCAAGACGCCTTTGCAAGTTAACCATTATTTTTGATAACATTTTGAAACAAATATTCTTCTTAAAGGGTAATCATATGATGGCTACAATTCTGTAGTTCATTAATTTGATGTAGTTATCTCTTATATAGTTTCAAGGCAAATGGTTACCTACAATAATGGCAGTAAATTTCATAAGGCAATTAAACTGCCATTTAAATTTAAATTTTCTTACAAGATTAATATTCCACATGAATTAATTTCGCAATGTTTAATATTAAATAAGCAAATATTTAAATTAAAAGCAGAAAAATTCAAATATTTTTAAAACAAATTTAATTTGGTTACTAAATGTAAACATTTCTCTATTATCCTCATATTAAAAGATGGTGATAACCGCATACAAATTTATTGAGTAGTTTAAAAGTACTAAGCGAATACACCGTCAGACGTGGATAAACGACTTTGTTTTATATTATTATATTTAGAAGTTTTTGAAAGCTAATTAAACGTTATTTAATTTAACTTTGTCATTATCTAATTTCATATAAGTTAATTACTAAAAGTTATAATTTATTATTATTTTGTAGTTTGATCTAAATTAACAGTTTTCTTTTCTCCTACTCTTTATTGTAAAGTACATTTAAGGTTTGTTTTGTACTAGTTTTTGTCAATAATTCAAATATGAAATAAGATAGTTTTAAACAGGGTAGGAGAGTTATCTCTATGAGTTTAATCTAAGAACTAAACTTTAAAAAGATTTAAACATTTCATAAGTTTTTTTCAGTTATCGAAAATCCTGGAAATTTATCATATTAAAATTTGTGGTAAAATGCTATATCGTCTATCAAAATAACGTATTTTCCCCTAAAAAGTGTACTATTTTTATAGTTTTTGTGGAAATTTAGTAATTAGTAAATTATGACTTTTAAACTCAACAAGTGCTTTTTTGCAGATGGAAAAATTGGGTAATTCGTGGAATATTTACGTGGATAATGATCACAGGATTTGGGCTCATTATCTATGGCGGCCCATTAGCTCTGATGATAACAGTAAGTAATACTTTAAACAACACTGCATTTTAAAAGCGGAGTTAGGAAAAGTTTTGTTAACTACATTCATAGAGCCATTTATTTATAAAATTGTCGCGTTTTCTCTTCCAGACCCTTCTTGTTCAAGTAAAATGCTTCGAGGAGATCATTTCCATTGGGTACCAAGTTTACAGAATTCACGGCCTGCCGTGGTTTAGAAGTCTTTCATGGTACTTCTTGCTGACATCCAATTATTTCTTTTATGGCGAGAATTTAGTGGACTACTTTGGAGTTGTGATAAATCGCGTTGTAAGAACTTTGGCTGGTTTCGCTGCTTATCCTCATTTCAATAATTCTTACATTTTCAGGAATATTTAAAGTTTCTAGTCACATACCACCGATTTTTATCATTCTGTCTGTATTGCATTGGATTTGTTTGGTTCGTGCTTTCCTTGGTCAAAAAGTATTACATGAAGCAGTTCAGCTTATTCGCATGGACCCACGTCTCTCTTCTGATTGTCGTGACTCAAAGCTATTTGATAATACAAAATATTTTCGAAGGTACGATTAGAATACGTATTTAAATTTATAAGAAGTTAAATGGAAAATTTATAAGTTAAACGTATTACTGCAATCAGATAATACCCTGCCGTGCTATTTAAGTTTAAAAATAAATATATTTTAGGCTTGATCTGGTTCATTGTACCAGTTTCAATGATTGTCTGCAACGATGTAATGGCGTACATGTTTGGTTTCTTCTTCGGGAAAACACCGCTAATTCAGCTGAGTCCAAAGAAGACCTGGGAAGGTTTCATCGGTGGAGGCTTCTCTACCATAATGTTCGGATTTCTTATGTCGTATTTCTTGTGCCAATTTCAGTATTTCGTTTGTCCGATTGAGTACTCTGAAACACTTGGTCGGATGACGATGGAGTGCGAGCCAAGCTACTTATTCCAGAAGCAGGAATACACCTTCTCAGTGGTAATTGGATTACTGAAAATCGAAACCTCAAAACGGCGGTGTAAAATAAACTTTACTTTTTTGTTTCAGTTTGGCATGCGCCAGTCATTCTTGATGTATCCATTCGTGTTACATTCCCTATCTTTGAGCCTGTTTAGTTCAATTATTGGACCCTTTGGTGGCTTCTTTGCGTCTGGCTTTAAGAGAGCATTTAAAATTAAGGTAAGTAAAATGTGTTTTTTGGGGGAAATGTAAAATGAATTGGGTTTGTTGTTTTCAAGAAGCTATATAAATGCTCCCAATATATTTCTTATATCTTGGGCTTCGAAGTTTTTGTATACTATATTTCTACAAATTTTCCTATTAATTATCTAATTAATCTTAATTCATCCGTACTCAGACCAGTTTGTACACAAAAAGTTTAAAAATGACTGAAGAAGTTCATATTGAATGACACATATATTTTTCCGATGAAAACCTTAATGCCAGTGCTACAGAAAAATATATTATACATACATATATTTTAAGTACTGGATTATGTCAGAAATTTACAGACGAAAGCAGACTTTTCAAGCTCGTTCTGTCGTACATGGGTTGACAATATTGCTCAACGGTTTTTGGTACACCATCTTTCATATCACAGCTATCGTGTTAAAGCCTAAAAACTAGATTAGTTTCATAAAGTTAGACGTAAGAAAGATAAGCAGGTGAGGAAAATGTACACATAAAGGTTAAAAAAGAGAGGGGAAATGAATTTAAATTTTATAATAGTTGTGATCTTTTCGTCTATCTAATCAGAGAGCATTTACGTGAGGCAGACGTACAATACCGTGCTACGATATTGAAACCCCTTCTTTCCGAAGCTCATATAGAAAAACGAAGGGCCTGGGCTACCGAGAATTTGAATCAGAATTGGTTGAACATTGATGAATCGACTTTTTGGGCGTGGACTCGCATGTAGCGTGCTTGATATATTCGCGGAACCCGTTTCATCCAACGCACTGCCAAGGATCCAATAAAAATTAATTTTTAGAGATGCTTTGCGGAATACGGTTTTTGGCTACATAGAGCTCTTTACCCAGAATTTGGACGCTAAGAAGATGATCAAAATTTATCAATGTTGTCTCCTAAAATCAGTGAAAAGATATTTGGACCCAACTATGACAATTGGATCTTACTAAACGATAACGATCCCAAACATCGGAGTCAACTGCGCAGGATGTGAAAAGCATAAAATAATATAACAATGTTGCACTGGCCATCCCAATCCCCAGACGGCAATCCAATTGAGAATGTATGGGGCATAATTAAGAGGCTAGAAGGCCTGTGTACCAGGGGTACCGGAAAGTTTTTACCGTTTTTTTTAAATAAATAAATATATAATTTTTAAGAAAATGGAAAAGGTTATTTATTCAAAGTATTGGCCATTTGATTCTACACACTTTGTCCATATTTCTTTGAATTGAATGCCATCCCAAAAAAACCGTTTGACCTTTGAGGCAAACCATTCATCGAGACATTTTTCGACTTCTTCGAAATTTGGAAATTGCTGCTCAGTCATCGAGTGTCCCATTAATGCAAAAATGTGATACAATAAGAACGGCAGCGGGTTTTTATCACGAATTTTTAAAGGCGGGATGCCCAGGCATAGGAAGTTCCTGAATCGAGAATGGGGAAGAGGCATGTAGAACACACAGAGCATATATACGGATGCGCGCAGTTCACATTTTTTCACTATGCATTTTTAAAGGCGGAACAAAGTCTCCCTCTAAATTTTTGTCATTGCTCGATAATCGTTTCTTGTGCCACATTTAACCTTTCTGCCAATTGTTTTTGAGTTTGGGTTGGGTCTTCGTCCAATAACTCCTGCAGTTGCACATCCACAAATGTTTTTGGTCTACCCGAACGTTTACCGTCTTTTAATTGAAAATCACTACTTTCAAATTTTAAAAATTTCTCACATGTTTTTATGCTTGGAGCATGCTCTCCGTAAGTTTCTACCAGCAAATGATGACTTTCAACGGCTTTTTTCTTTTGATGAAAAGAAATGCATGCCGCAAGTGCTTGGGCACAAAATTCGGCATATTCACAGAGCTTTATCACTATGACGCTATTATTTAGGCGGAATGAAACTTTTGTTGTTTTTGAAGCTGAATAACAGTAAAATAAAATAACATATGTCAAATCATTTTATTCCATACTTACGGCTAGCAACATCTATTAGAAAAACTGGTATGGATTTTCCGATACACCTGGTGCAATCTCATACAGCTAACACGGGTGATTCGGAAGATATGGCGTTCGCTCTCGATAGCAGCGGGGACTACACAATTTATTAATTGATTGCGTCGTAGTACTTTGAATATACTTGTATGTAACAAGTTTAGAAATAAATATTTCTTCTTTAAGCAAAAAAAATACGATTCCTTTCTTGTTGAACAGATTGCAACTTTATTTTAAATGCTGAATGTTTGACCCAGTGTAATTTAACCTAAAATGAATCCTTTTATTAATTATTTTAATATTTTTCATTTGATGTTTTCAGGACTTTGGCGATATGATACCTGGCCATGGCGGTATCATGGATCGTTTTGACTGCCAATTTCTAATGGCAACATTCGTAAATGTTTACATTTCTAGTTTTATAAGGACACCATCTCCAGCAAAGCTTTTATCTCAAGTAAGTATTATTTTTGGTTAAAAATTAGAAATAGACGGTGAGACCACTTTAGATACGTCATTTGAGAAAACCTACATTAAATAATGAAGTAATGTAAGAGCTCAGTCAGCATAAAATTTGACTATACAAGAAATAATGTAACACTAATTTTTGCCATATATACTTTTTGATATTTTAAAATTATTCCTCAAAATCCTCGCCTATGAGTCGATAGCATCACCTTATTTGGGGATTTAAAGGTGTCTAAAATTTTGAACAGTCGTTGGAATAAGTCATGAGACGAAAGAGAACTGAGACGATTCTGGAAGTATTGTTAATCCGAAATTAAAAAAATCTAGCATTTTAATCTTATACTTATGGCTATAGCTACAGCGGGAACTAGAATTAAGTCAAATTTATAATTATAAATTTTTTGGCATAGTTTTTTTTCCCACTAATTGCGAAAATATGGCGCCAATACTAAAAATTAATTATTGCACTGTGTACTATAAAAATTCGAGTGAAATTGGTTGAGTAGCTTTTGAGATATCATGTCAACCAGTTTACAAGTTTGTACTTTCGAAAAAATGAGTTTCAAGTTTTGAGTTGCGTAAATGTCTAAAATTTTCCGGTATAACTTTCTAACGATTTCGTATATGGAAAAATTCTTTTATTCACATATTCCAGAAGTGTTATAGCTGCAGGTTATGAAAAAATATCGATTCTTTTACCAATAATACGAGACGGCCGAAGCGAATTTTTTTTTTCGGATATACAGAGTATTTCGGAACTATATAAACGGTATATCCAGCGATTTTACATAGTCTTCTGATGAACGTTTGTTTGGAATATCTTCCCTAAAATCTATCGTTATCTCTTAAAATCGAACTTGAAATTTTTTTGTTTGCGAGAAATGAACCCAAAGAAATCTTAATAAATGAATCATGAAAATTCAAGACTTGAGGCTTTCCACTGATTTCGTAAAGACTATTGGTTCACAAATAATCGAGATGTTGGTCACCACACTTCGAAAATGATAATTTTTGGGCCTTCGTATCTTACCAAATTCTTTTATATCAAAGGATAGACATTTGTTACAAACCCACTCAAATTGCTTGAGATATTTTTTTAATTAATTAATAAAAGTACTTGTGTAGTACTTCCAATCAAAAAGTGAAAGTAATCGCACCAAACAAGGCGTGATTAAGAAACAAATAAACGTTCGATTTTATATATTTATTCATATACACGAACGAAGAGTATTTGCATCGAAATAGACTTTTCTGTGAAACTGGAGACAATAATTCATACATTTGAATAATTAAATATACAAGCCTAACTTTTGCGTGATTATTCGTAACGCTTAACTATAATGTGCACACAGTTCCGTGCGTTACGAAAAGTCACGACGTGCCTGAAATGGTGCCTATATTGCTTAAGATTGATGTGTAAAAAAAATGGATTTTATTTTAAATTTACTTTAACATGTTTTTAAATTGAAACGTTTTGCATTTTCAGATCTACAATCTGAAACCAGAACAACAGATACAAATATTCAACACTTTGCGGGAGAATCTCGAAAACAGGAACATATTGAACCTGAATTAAATCACCGGTATCGCTTCATGCAAATTACTTTATATTTCGTTTAGTATTTAGTCAATAATTTCTACTAATAACTATTGAACAACTCAATAAAAAGCTAGGAAAATTCCCGATGATCGGAGTACAGAATGTATTGCTATACAAGTTTGCTCGGCTGGTGGGAGATGATGCAGAGACTATACAGTCGCCGTTCGACGACATGCTATTTATAAAATTCCAGAATCTTAGGTACTGTTTAGTTTTTGTGATTTTCAGATTTAAAAAAAAAAGTGAATGCAATTTTCTGTGTTTTTGACCTAACGAATCTTTCAACATTAAGTGTAACACTACAAACAATTAACCGAATTCATAAATTCATCAAGTAGCCAAATCAACATCGCCTTTACATTGTCATTTATAGCCATTTTCTTTAGAAAAATATGTGAATTTAAAATGTATTGTGGTCAGGGAACAGGGAAAAGATTATTGAATATTTTATTTTATTAAGGCGTAAAAAGCGTTGTTTAGGCGATGTACAGTTTGCTAAATAGAGGACTTGGTCACAGCTCCTTCATATAGAATGTTTTGGAAACCTTTACCCAGATGCAGAAATTGTCAGAACGTGGATAAATCTAGTCTAGTAGTAGGTGTAGTAGTACGGTAGTATTTTAGCTGTTTTGTAAGGCTTGGAACAATTGTTCCCTAATTAAAACTGAAGATCCAATTGATGGATGCTTCGTTGTATTTTGTAAATAATTAAGGTGCCGCGAATTAATGGAATGTTGTATCAAATCTCATTTAATTATTCACTAACATTTTTATATCTTCAGCTTAAACAAAATTTAGTATTATTTTCAAAAGATTTCTGCTGTTAAATAACTTCTTTATTGGAAAGACTGCTGTTGCTCAATAAGATTGTTTGAATTTAATTATTTTTCGAAAAATTGCAAATTTATCAGAAGTTAGGTATCAATTGGACTAAAAATGTTATCAGTCTTTCTCTATTTGTTTAATTAGATCGATCAAAATTATTAGATGATAAAATTGTTCATAAACATCCTTAATTTTAAAATTGCTTCTAATTTTGAATGTGAACCGTGACTGGTTTTTGTGATGTTTATGATTCCAATGCAAAAAAAAAATAGAATATAAACGTACGGAAATTGGAAACGAAGGGGGGAACAAAATTCATATGGAAAACTAATTTATACTACAAAAAACGATATGAAGCAAGATACATAATGAAATATTGCTGAGAATAGTAATCGACTGTTTTTTTTTCATATTTATTATTATCATTTATTTTTGTATGTGATTTTAGAACAATTGCTTTTTAAAAAGTAACATATTTTGTATTGCAAAAAAAAAATCCGGGTAAATAAAATTAGGTGCAGTTTCACAAAATTCGTATCGGTTTTTAAAAATGCTAATATTTGTTTGATAATTTGAAATAACCTGATATTAATTAATACAGGGTTTTCCATTTTTAAATTCCGAAAATAAATCAAAATAAAACACACTTAGAATTCGAATTTCGATTGAACTTTTATTTCAAAATGAAGTTTGGTTTATGCCATTATATGTGAAACACAACATCATTTAAATGGCCACCTAGGGCTTCCTCGCAGACCTTGATCCGAAACAGGTCATTTTCGATGACTTCGGCACATGTGGGGCGTTATTTCGGCCATAACTTGACGAATGTTGTCTTTCAAGTGCTCAATTTTTTCCGGAGAGTCGGCATAGACACGGTCTTTAGCGTAACCCCACAAAAAAAAATCTAGCGGGTTTAAATCGCACGATCTCGACGGCCAATTGGCATCACCAAAACGCGAAATTATGCGTCCTTCAAATCTGATCGTAATGCTCGATATACGCGTGCCGGAGAATCACCATTTTTGTAGTATAATTTAACAAAATTAACACGTTGTGCGATGCTAAAACGATCCATATTGTAAAATGGCAAACATTCAACTAATGATATGACGCTTTGGTTGACAGATATGTCAAACGGTTGTCAGCGCAGGGTTGTATACTTTCGGAAGCCCGAAATGGAAAACCCTATATTAAAACAGAGGGTGAATTTATTTCGAAAAATATATTTAAGTTCAGCATACTAAACAGTTGTTCGAGTTTTGCGTTTGAAGCAGTGAATTGGGCAACTAAGAAAGTTCACCGAAAACTTTTTTTTCCGCTTATGTTTATATTCTACAATTTTGATTCAAAACAACCTGATGTTATTACCATCTCTTCTCTAAACGAAATTAATGTCGTTCCATTGAATACAGTTGTTTTCAAGAATAACCGTTGGTTCTTTAATGAAAAATAAAATATAACACCCTATTGTTATTAGGAGATCTTTAATAAATTGATGGCCTTCACCTTCCCACTTAACTTTTACCCCTGAAAACTATTCAGTGGGGCTCTTATTGACAATTTAAATTTTCCTGGCGTATTGCGCAGTTTATGTCCTTCAACTTTTTAATAATGGATCTCCGAATTCGTTGGCATACTACGATAGTATTTATCTCAGCCTTAGCATTACGTTTATATAATACCGTTATCCACGATGTATCTGATAAATCCAGTACTAAATAAATGCTAAACAATCCAGGCCAATAGCGATCTTATTGTCGCAAATCGGGCTACAGGTGAAAAAATTAATAAACAATATAAAGTGGCTATTTTGCTCAATCTATTAATGTGGCAAGGGACTGTAAATCAGGTCAATCCTTTTCCGAAATATATTTTTGAAAATGTAATGCAATGGTTTTACGATACATTCGTAAAGAAACCCAACGGATACAATCAAAAGCCTTAGAGTTCGTTTTTTGTTGTGTTTTGCATCAAAAAGTTAGCGAATTAAAATGTTAGGAAATTTTGGATAAACATCTTTTCGAAAATTAAATTACTACGCTTTAAGACATTGCATAACATTTTAATTTTCGATCCGATTACTGTCAGCAGTGTACGCATGTATCTTGCTTTCTGTTTTAACAACGATTTTCCTAGGTACGTAACGAAGTACAAAAATAAAATACAATTGAGAAGTTAAAGTGTTAAAGCAACAACTACTATGTGACCTTTAAAAGAAAGGCATTGCATTTAAACTATTTTAACTATTTTTCGTTTACTTTCATATATTGTGTTCAATTTAATGTTTGTCTTATTTATAAAACGATGTAAACGTATAAGGAAAGGACGCGAACTGGTCAAAATAACAAATACGAAATGGTCCAAATGATAAATGACCCCATCTCGAAATTTTTATACAGTTGTACTTTTCTTTTATTTCGAATCCCTCACTCTCCGTCCATAGACACGTCCCAACAGTTATACGGTATTTATCATATTTATATCATATCCATACATATAAATTTATTTCCAGTTGTTAAGTTTATCTTGAAGAAAACTCATTTATTTCTACCTATCCGCATTTTAATCAGTTTGCGTCCTACCGAAAGATCAAATCTTAGAAATATATTGTCTGTTGATGTTTTATTGTTGTATGTCTTGTTTTCTTTTAGGATATTTTGTATTTTGTTATTTTATAAAAGAAGAAGGAATATGAGATTTATATATATGATTAGAATGTAAATTTAATGCTATATACACTATAAATGTACCTTCATTGAATATCAGCAAATTATTGATGTCACACAAAACAAAACGTGAATATGGCAAATAAAATATTAAATAGATGGCAGCAAATTGCTATAGACAGACTAGTTTCATTTTCTTAATCCTTAATCCCCAATATCTAACTTTGATTTGAAATTTGGAAGTTTATTGAAAATTAAAAATTTTGAAAATGCGCCATAGCAAATTTTCCTGGAGATCCTATAAAGTTTATCGGAAATTTGTTTTAAATTACATTAAAATCATCCATTGTGATGGAATAGATATGATATTTAGAATATTTTAATGGTAAGAATTACATCTGTACGGTATGCTGCCGCATACTGCGACTAATCGTGAATTAAACTCATACGTTTAAATTTAATCAGTTAATACTACACGGATAATGTTTTTATTAAGTGACGTCGAGTTTTTATATAAAAAAAAATTTAAACACTGGGTTTTTATACACCTAACCCCCGATTTACACGGAAGATAGGTTCCAGAGAAAACCGTGTAAATCGAAATCGATTTTGATACGTAAAACCGTGTAAATCGAAAATAAACTAAATGTACATAATTCAGTTATTTATTTCAAAGTAAAATAAAACTAAATACATCTTAAAAAACATAAAAATAATAATAGTGTATATAATTCATTTTACGTGTAGAAACAAGAAATATAAATTAAAAAATTGAACCAAAAATTTCATTATGTACTGCTATCACTTTCATAGACTCTTCGTTTTTTCTTTCTGTTTACTATGATGTCACTTTCATCACTCGATAGTACAGGCCTTCTTATTGGCCATCCAATAAACGGGAAGGTTTTTAAGATCTATTCCCTTAAATGAGTGTGGCGTTTTTGATTTATTAATAACTAATGGTTTCATAATATGATCGCCTGAAGCGTTGCTGCAGAAAAGAACTGTGATACGGTTTTTCGCTGCTTTATGCCCACTAGCGGATTTGTGAGCTTTAGCCAAATAGGTTCTTTCTGGCATTTTTCTCCAAAATAACCCTAACTCGTCAGCATTGAAGACCTGATCAGGAGTGTAGGAATTAACGGCTATAATCTCAGCAAATTTTGTCGGATATTGTTGCGCTGCATCTGAATTAGCAGATGCTTATTCTCCTTTTAATTTTAGATTATGTAAGGAATGCCTTTGTTTAAATCTTTCAAACCAACCATGGCTTGCAGAAAAAGGCTTCTTTTCAGCTGAAGAAGTAGATGGTAACCGATTTTTAATTTGTTCATAAATCTTCAATGCTTTATTTGTAATTATATAAGTATCAATTGGAATCCGTTTTTGAGTGGTGTCTTCTAGCCATATCATTAATGCTTTTTCCATATTTTCCATGGAATTCCTAGAATTATTACTACCAATGTCAACAAATCGAACGGAATTAAAAAATGTGTGGAAATTTTTTTTTTAAATTTCATATTTTAAAAACCGTGTAAAAGTGAAATCATGTAAATCGAGTACCGTGTAAATCGGGGGATATGTGTATTTGTTTGTTATAAAATAAGTAGTTTTTATATCAAAAACATCTTTTAATTTGTTTTCTAGTTTCCTGCAGGCAAAACGTATTTAAACGATAAATTTGTTTTTTTGGTTACAGACTATAACACCTCATTCAAAAGATTAAGGTGAGGCATCAAAGGAAATATAAAAGCAAGAAATGGTTTAAATTAAATAAGAAGATACGGTTAATGAATGAATCCCCATGGATCGTGGACTTATTTAAATATTGAACCGAATTGAGGGCTTAGTTAGTTAATTAGGTTGATGTGGCTTCTGATAAGGCACACTTAGGCCAATTGTGTTACCACATGGAGTGGCCTAGAGTCTAACCCGAGAACCATTTTGCTTCTATGATGACTTAAGTATTGTGTATTAACCAAAAATATTGGTTAACATATAATTTAAACATAAGTTGATTTTCCCTGTGAACTTGATTGATATTAACAAAATGAATTTGATTTTATAACTATAATAAGGGAGTAAGAAAAAGGGGAAGCAGGGATGATATCACAAAAATAAAAAAAGGTAGGCAGAGGAAGGTATATGAAGTTAATTTTAAAAAAAAATAAAAATTAATCAAAGTTTATTCGAGAATCGAACAACTTCTTTTTCTTTTCCAACCAAAAATATAAACTCCTTTTCCAGGATTCACAGGTCGGAATGGCTTCGAGGGGTTGTCACAAAAAATTAATCTGAAAACACAAAAAAAAAAACCACAGTGAGCATTCTAACCTGATAAACTATATCGGAATCGTTGTTAAATAGCAAAATTTGTAAATAAAATTAAATCAAGTGAATACGAAGGAAGCGAGGTGAAACACCAACCTTACTGCATCCCGACATTTCCCAGAAAATGAGGAAGAATTTTGGATTATACCACCCGCATGTTCCTCGATATGATTCGGTGAAACTAACCTTTCGAATGCTAATTGAAGATTAAACCATCCTCAGGACTCTTACGCTCCCAACTTCGGAAATAAATCAAAAATTCAAATTTAAATTTCAACGATTTCTTCGCTACACTTTACACACAGTTTTCGGAATTAACAATTAATTAATTAATATTGCATATGTAGGTCTGTTCGATGAGAAAGTCGTCGAAGTCGAAATTCATTCGGGGCCACAATATTAGTAACGCCTCGTTAACGAATCTAGAAATACTAACGTGATTTGTTTTTTCTAGCTAGCGACTTGCAAGTAGATGCGTTTTATATGGACTTTTTTCGTGAAGTATTTCCAGTAATAAAATTTGCAATATAACGCCCTGTGCAAGTCTGTGGTTTCGTCGACAGACATCCACATATAGTTTTCACCAATGTCTTCTTGAATGTTTTTTTATTTTTGTTCTTTATTTGTTTAATTTTTTTTTAATTTATTATTTCCTTTTTTATTCTTATAGCACATTTGCAAATAATTTTTTCGTAGAGTTGATTCGTCCGGCATATTTTGTTTGGTATATTTCATTAAGTCGTAATAAAATTTATTTGTTTCGGCTTGAAAGGCTCGAAACAATAATAAACAACTGGAGTTTTGAGTTCAGAAATATGTATTTATGTTCATTCATTAAAGAATTTCATTTACACTAAAACCAATATTATTCGACAAGAAATATATTTTTATATGTGTATGGAAATGTGCTTCACTTGCATGTCTTCAAACAATAAATAAAAATGAACTCATGTAAAATAATGGCTATCTAAGATGCGCGTATTCTACACAATTATTGTTTATTATATTTAATTAAGTTAGGTTAGAAAAGATATGCGTATATGTAAAAAATATGCATATATGCAAAATTCTTAATAATATGCATGCAAAAATTGAAATTACTAATGATATAAATAATTTCTACAGTGAAATTATTTGTTTATCTTAATAAATGCATAATATGCGTTAGCATATAATCCGTAGTCTAGTAATAACACAACAGTTTTTATGTTCGTTTATGCAACAAATAAGTGATAGATAATTTAAATAGGATTTCTTCTTAGATTGCAAATCCGGAAACTAAAATTGTCCAGAATGTCAGGTTTTTCAGAAAAAAGGAATAATGTTTTTTAGCCACTTTTGAATGTATTAAAAAAAATGTAAAACCATTATGACAAGTTGTACAGATTTATTTTAATCTGCTTTTGTGTTAAGCTTCCATTAACATAACATAACTTTTCGGTCATTCTTAAACGAATTTTGAAAATGTTCAAAAAACGCACATTTATAATTTTTGAAACAATTTTGTTTTTTCAAAAATCGTATGTGTTGATGAATTTTCATTATGGAGACGTTTACAGGTAATGCTATTAATAAAGCCTACCACATGATCTATGACAAAATACTTCTTGACTAGCATAATTGGCCTCGAAAACTTCTTGTATTTATTTCAAATAATTTATTGAACTATTGCAATCTTCACTATCACTACAATCACACTCACCGGCACTCAAAATATCTGAAAATTCATCTACAATTCACTTTGGTGTTTATTTAGGCAGTCGTAAACCCATTAATTTCATTTTAACTCTTTGTATGCATACATTTTTTGAAAATTGTATTTTTGAAATCAAAATACGAATAATTTAAAATTGTCTGTCCGTCCGTTCTTAGCGAAACATTAAATTTATAACTATCTACTTCAAAAACCCTTGGATATTGAGTCTTAAGGAGTAATACTGTATCTCTAGAAAATGAAGCTCTTATTCATTGTACCACAAACAAAAAAACATCAAAACCCGCAAAATATAAAACAATCAACGTAATTTGAAAGAAAACGAGGTGGTAAGAACATTTTACCACCGTACAACCAAAAGTTAAAAAAAACTCGTAATAATGCTTCAGAATTCAAGTTTCTACAAAAGTCGTTATAAATATCCCTGCAGATTCTGCAATTTAGAAAAAAGAGTAATTATTTTTAGATCGTAACATTCGAAGACATGCTTTATTTGCATAAGAGATCATTTTATGAGCCTTTAAAGAAATCATTACTGGAATATTAACTGTAGCCTATTTTACACATTTAATAGGTCTGCCATGCGAGACCAACCGAAATAATTATCATTCACCGGGCGTTTCTTTTTAAATTTTTTAAATTTCCGGGAAACAATGTTTTATTCGTTACTATGTGATTTCTCTGAAATAAACTTGTAAAACATCAGTAAAAGTAGAAAAGAAATGCTTGCTATATACGTGACATGTTTGTCTAACGCCTTTAGCGTCTTGGCATCGGTTGAAAGAAAGTTAATGTGTGATATGTGCTTGAGATTACACTCTAAATTAATAATTATATTCTAGAAAACCTTGAAAATGAAATTTACTGCAAAATCTCAACTAATGCCATTGTCAATAATAAAATATTAATACTTGCAATATATTCTAAAATACTTATTAAGGCTTTTCACACCTTTTGCAAGGTTTCTGTAAAAAAACGATAACCTCGATTAGAAGGTACATAGATAGATACTATTACTTAATAACAAAATTTAAAGAAATACTTGCATGGAAAAGGAAACCCCGTTTTTTTTATTTTCTATTTTTTGTGTCATGATTAAATTAACCATAACAACGACAATGGCAATTGAATTAATTTCTTATCCACAAATTGTAAGAAAATTTATTCATACAAGAAAAAACAATATTATGTAAGGGTCACGGAAAAACCAGGGAAATCCCGCTTGGTCTTAAATAAGTAAATTAAAGATTGTAGCATATCTTCTCAGCATCACGGGTGTTTGTAAGGACGAGCAGAAGTATGATAATCTGGAAATAGCGTCGAATGTCTGTGGTAATAAATAACTCAGACGGATCGGCACAAACAGTTTTGTTCGTAATTAAGTGCTGAAAGGGAAAAACAATAACTGAACCCCTTTTGACAAGTACGATTCACATTTTGTGCAATTCTAAGAAGGGAAGTATAGGTTCCCTGTGCATGGCCATAAAGTCCTTCGCGCATGTGCAATGAACAAAATAGGAAACAGGCACCTTCTTAATTGAACATGTCCTAGCATGCGCATAGTTTAGGCGCCAAAGGATTTAGTTATGACCATGTTAGAGGTATTAAAGGAAAGGTTAGGCAAGATTCGGGAATGGGCATTATCGCGGGGTACTAGTTACTTGGACACCATCGGGCGTGCTGCTGAGTTGTGTCCTGCTGCAGTTTGAATTTGAGAGTTGTAGTCTTTACAATTATAAATTTTATTTGATTAATTTTTTTAGTAGTAGTATGTTTTCCTTATGTTTAATTATTTCTGTCAATCGCGCTGGTATTAACTCTACTACTTTGGGTTCTTTTTGGATACATTTTACACCATTATTCTTGGAGAGCCACTTTTAATCCATGTTTGCTTTTTGATTTTGCCTAACTTTGCTCTACAAATGAGCCCAAAGATGTTCGATCGGGTTAATGTCCAGACTTTGGGGAGGAATTTCAATCACATTTTAGCATAGTAACCTTTATGCTTTGTCTTGGAAAAAGTCTCTCCCACAATTGCCTCTGTCAACAGACTCCTTTAAATTTCTTTTCATAATGTTTATATAATCCTTATGATTAATTTTTGTTTCAACAAATTTCAAATTCCCTACTCAATTATAGGCCAGTACTTCCTCCGTGCTTAACCGTTGAAATTGAACTTGAAGCCTCGTTCTTCTTTCTCCATTTTGCTGCTTTACTATAGTTTTTAAAAATGTTGGATTTTCTCCACATCCACTTTTCCAGAATTCACGTGTTTTTTTTTATGTATTCCTTTGGGAATTTTAGCCTCTTCTTAAATTAACTGCATTCAGAAGAGGTTTGCGTCTAGCCATACAGTTCTTAAATCCCAGGGAATTCAGTATTTTAAGAATAGCAGCTGTAACAGCTGTACTACTAATTTTCTATTCAATTTAATCACTGTTAATTTAAGATTTAAAAATTGCTATTGTAATTTGTTTGTTTCGTTCGGCACCAAATTTATGTTCAATTCTTTCTTCTAGAAAACATCTATTGCATATACACTTAATAGTGACATAACTTTAATTTAACATTTGTTCGATTTCCCGCAATATTTTGCCTTTAAGTTCAAAAGGTCGAACAATTTCCCACTTTTCTGTTTACTAATCCCCAGATATGTTCAATAATATTTAAGTCTGGAGATTGCGGAGAGATTCCATTGTTTACTGGGAATAATGTTTAAGATCATTGTCTTGCTGGAGTAAAACTGTCTCCTTTACAGCACCGATAATGTCCAAATTGTCCATAAAACTGGTTTCTAGAATGTTAATGTCCTCTGCCTTCTTTCAAAAAGTTATGGTATTCGATACAGTTTGCCCATCAGTGCCCAGACCATGACATTTCAACCCCTAAACATTAAAATTTTTTGAAAGCACAGATTTTGTCGATAATCTGAGCCAATTCTTACTCGTCGGTAAAAGAAACATTCCTCCAATCAACACGTTTCAAATGCTTTATGCATTTGAGCGACAAGATGACGATTTTTCCGATGATGAGTAGTAAGCGCCTAATTCCTTTTTTTGCACAACCTCGTGAACTACTATTTCTGACCGCGCTTTTTACCATTTCAGCTGATCTAATAAAAATTTTTAGTGTTTATAAAGTGTGTATGGACCTGTACTGGAGTATCATTGCTGCAATTTGCAGACGTGATATCCTTTTTTTAGTGTTTTGCAAATTCTACTATGTTAATAGTACAATAGTGCAAATCCATCTTCCTTGCTATTTCTCTAACACTTAAACCGCTTTTAGTATAACAGAGAACTTCCTTTGCCCTAGTGTACGATGTTTTCTTCATGTTCTTAATAATATTTTATACTAAACACACTTGCATGCTATACATCTAGGTGAATAAAAAAAGAACTGACTATTTTTGACACAAAAGCAACATAAACATCTTTCGTCCTTCACTTAGAAGTTATGTTAGGAAATTCCTATTATTTAATACAAACAATTGTTGCAATGAATCAATATAAATAAATTTCTGGGAAACTATTTAATGGCATAATAACGAACAATATTTTTCCAGCTTCAAGCTCAAGATAACTATAATAGAATGCTTTAGTGTTGACCGAATTTTGTTATTTTATTATTCGTTACAAAGCTAAAGAGTAGAAAATGGGAACATTGCAACACATACCTGAGTCACTGTATGTACAAGTTTACCTATCTCCCACATCTTAGAAGTTGGTGCCAATATTACAAGAATATTAGACTCTATGGAATTCTACACCTTTCTTAAACATTCGCAACGCCCACCCGGCATTGACGAATCTTTCATATTTATTTAGATTTCTCGATTTAATTTTTAAGATTTGGTACATATTTAAGAAAAGTATTATATTATATTTATTATATATATTACTTTATATCTATATTTATTTTAGGTTCGAGCAAATCACTCGGTTCCGGTGCGAGAACAATGCAACCCCAGCTAGTACTTAACTGCTATTAGAACTACATAAAGCACACTAAATCATAAATTTGTACAAAATACAATTTACTTCAACAATTAAAATTAGCCTAGCCATTTAAGTTTAACGCAGTAATTGAAATATAAAACAAAATAATTATTTCGAAATAACACACTCAATTTAGTTTTGAATGTTAAAAATGTGGGGAAATAGCCCACTAATTTTATTATTAGAAAGTAAAATAAAAGTATTCATCGTACAACTTTATACCTATATTTTTCAAAAACAAGTTAATTTAAAAAAAATGCAATTGCTAACTTAGTTAAATAGGTACACCTTTTTTTTCTGCACCCGCAATAAATTAAAATCATTGAAAAGCCACACCTTCTCTGCCTCATCACCTCGGGTCACATAAATCAGGCAGAACCGAGATTCAGGCTACACATGAATATAAAAATTATGCAAATCTACTTATAAGTCGTAGCACATTAGCATAAAAATACGGCTGCATTGATTGTTTCACTTCTAGTTCAGCAATCTATATGCAATGAATCTATATTTTGTTAATAGTTTCATTATTCGTTCTGCTAATAAAGACAAATCCTATTAACAGTAAAAGACTTAACAAACTTTCTAAATTGAATATAAATCGTGATTTTAGTAGCACACTTTAATTTAAATTAATTACAATACTTTAACAATTAGGAAGAGCAAAAATCATTTAAAATACATAAGTGGTCGGTTATAATTAAAAACCATGCTAATGATTACATAAAAAAACTGAAAAGTCTGGTGACAGCCTACTGCCTTCAAAACCTCGGACAGCTTCAGCAGTGGTTTCCATTAAATTAAGAGTTAAGCAAATAAAGTAAAAAGCAAAAGTTGAACGACTTTCAAAAGAGAACGTCCTTCAGAATGGTAACACTCACTTGCGACAATCTTCGATATAATTCAAGTCTGACAAAAATCAACGTTTTATTATGGGTAAATTATCTTAGCGGATAAAAGATCTCCATCGGGAATGGACATTATAATTCTTAAATAGTATTCTTTAATAAAGCCTTCAGGTATCTTAGACACTTTTTCATATCAACTAATACTTCTTATCACCCATGAGAGAAAATTCGAAAAACATTTTATTTGACAGTGGTTTGGAAAGATTCGAGCTATTTTATACCGGGTGTTGTAACCTAGGTTAGATCAGGTTAGGTTGCTGTGGCTGCCTAGAAAGGCACACTTAGGCCAATTTTGGCCCATTGTGTTACCATGTAGCGCAGGAGACCATGGTTATTCGTGGGATTCGAACCCACAGCTTCTGGGACGGTAGGACAGCGCGCTAACTGAACTATCAGAGGCCCCTGTTGTAACCTAACAAATCAAAATAACTAGACGAAAACTCATCATACAAAAACTATGAAAAGAGTAGCTCTAAGGGGACTTCTGCTTGTTCTAAAATCAGCATCTAATATCGCAGGTTCGGACTTTACATTAAAAAATACGAGTATAGTACATACGTTTTACCTGAAACATTTTCTTTGATTCGTGATGTAATCGTACAAATATGATTTTTTACAATTTTCCAGAAATACACTTTAGATTGAAAAATATAAAAAATCCTTTTCAATATTTTTCCAAACTTATGAGAAACGTGATAAAATTTTAATCAACTTTCATAAGGAGGAAGCTCAAGTTATTACTCCACCATGGATTATGGCAATCCTTAGTCCAATACCTGAAAAAGCCGAACATCAACAACACTTTAAATGAATTCCTAAACCTATGTGCAATGCGATATCATTACGTAGCCGCAATTTAAAAAAATATTTTATTTGTGGTGCTAACCTAAGATGACTTTTTTGCGCTTTGACCGCGCAAAGACAATCCGAACCGAAAAAATTCGACGGAAAAGAGACTGAGAGTCTGACTTCAAAAAGGCGAAAATCAGATTGAAAACTGGCGGGCATTCTTCAAATATTGGTTGGTTATTTTTGTGCTAAAGCACATGATCTTCCAGGAAAAAGGACTAAATAAGTGAGGAACAGCCAAAAATTTATAAATTGAATAGTTTTGGAAATTAGACGGAAGTATAGAGCGAAAAATATATTTCCGTCTGATTTCTGTCCCCTTTCCGTCACTTTGCATCTGATTCGTCTATTATATAAATTGGCGTCTCTTCCTTCTCAGTGATTTAATCTACTTTCCGATTGTTGGCTAAAACCTTCAATTTTATATTTATGTCTGTTTTCGATTACTTTTCGGTGGAAATAATAACTCTCGACTGTTTCCCGTCTAAATTTCAATTTTCAGTCTCGTTTCCATCTAAATAATATTTTCACTTAGTTACTCCATTTGCAGGAAAATTGGTATATGGAAGTTTTTGAGGTCGCTGATAACGACTTTTATGTAAAATTCAAAATTGCATGTTCCAATATGGCTAGCAAAGTATTTTCAAAGTTGCTCAATCAAGCTGAAAATAAGTTTCATTATAATTTCGATGAAGATCTATATTTTGAATTTTTGAATTGTTTATTTCCTTATAACTACAGAAAAGAGAGGAACAGTTTGTCGACTAAAAATATTTCTCACGATATATGTAAGTAACAACTTCTGTCTCTTCAAATTTTTCCAAATTGTTATTTTTATTCAAAATGTTAGCCACTCCATTACATTAGGTGTCGCTGATGATGAATTTGAGGTTATATATTAAAAATTCAAATGGAGGATGAGGTTTTAAAAAACAATTTTAATTCTTGCTTAAATTGTTACCCATACTTTTCAACTCTTTGGTGATGAATCTAATGTAAGACTTAAGAAAAAAATAGCAGATAAGATTTTGAATTTAAAAAATCTCTTGAAAAATTAGTAACAGTAATAAATTTAATGAATATTGAGGTAAGTAATTAAGTTAGTTAAAAGAAATTAGTTGATGTTAAAAAATCCAACATATTTTTTTTAAATTGAATAACAATTTACTGTTGTAATTGTTAAAGAAAAACAAACCTTAACTGAAAAAAACACTATTTCTTATATGCTTTAAAAAAATCTTGCGTTCGGTTGTGTCTGAAATTTGTAATTAGAACTCTGCCCTGATACCATAGTTCCATCTGGAGAAAAAAACTTTGCTGTAGCAAACTCTCAACGAAGAAATTAATTCGATACAATTGTTTATTTCCAGTAGCGATTTTCCAATTAATTTGTATTTATTAATGAAAGTGCCATAGTATATAAATCAGTCAGCATTCGAGAAATGCGCAAAATAGTTAAAGTTGTTAAGCACCCAGACGCCAAACTACTTGTGAAGTTAACGATTTTAAAAAAAACGGAAGACTTAAGCGAGAAACCCGCTCAGTTCCTAAATCGTGAGAGTAGAAAAGCTTTCCTTAAAATCAGCCACTTTTGCTCAGATAAACAAAGCTCCCAGGTAAATGTTTCGCATTAAGAGAAAAGGTTAAAGGCTCCAGGTAACTTCCCCATGGTCAGGTGTTTCAGGTGTAAGCAAGCACAGGCCTCAATCGCCCCCGAAAGGTGGAGAGTCAATGAGCTGCAGTAACTCACGGCTGTTACCCTGCACAGTCAGTTCGAACCGAAAGGCCACATGCAAAAGACGTTGGTTACTCGAGCAGGTCTCAATTGGACGTTTGTCGCGGCAAAAAGCGGTCGACTGAACCATCGACGTTGCGTTGAATCAAATGTGCTGTGGTATCGCAACATAATTTCCCGAGTGTTCGGGCAAATTTAAATACCCTCGACATATATCGATTGCGACATTTTGCAGTTCAGTGCTCATCCAGTGGTTAGTGCCGTGAGGAGAACTTCTAGTGCGAGGTTTCAGCGAAAGAAATTACGTAAAGTTTATAACGTTTTGGAGGTTTGCTACGGAACGAATATTCGCCCGGGAACTAGCCGTTACGGTAAAGGTATTTTGCATTTATTAACCTTCGAATACCATACCTCACATTTGACCAGTTTTCTTCCTCAATGGCGCCTCAGGTTACATAAAAAAATGTATACTTACTTTCGTTAATTTGAGTTTTTGCGTTAACTTAAGTTAGTTTTCGTTTTCAATCCTTTAAACCTTTTCTTACAAGTACAAACTATAGTTAATTTTTATTTATAACTAGTACATTTAGTGGACTTCTTGCAACCGGACCTGATCAGTTATGATGCCTCGAATTGGATAACTCTTACAGGTGAAAATCTGAATATTAATTTGGCCGGTACATACAGTTGTTGTTGTTGTACGAGAGTATCTAAAATTTCTGACATGTTATCTGCGCTAGGTCATGAAAAAATATACTTTTATTTTTGTATTTAAACTTGTGTAAAACGCGACTATCTACCGGCAAAAAGGCGAGGACGTAAGCGTTACGTTAGAGGGTCAGAGTCGCGTATTTGGCGATGACATCTGACAATGCTATAAACTTATCCCACACGTGGTGATCTCGCATCAAAATTTTTTCGTTTTGGGATTTTCCCAATACGGATCCGGAGCCGTTTGCTGAAGATATCAAATCTTGATTAACCGGCAAATAAAATTCTTTATTTTTTTTATGTTTCTCAATTGGTTTATATTCATTTTTATCAATGCCGTATCAGAACTAAAATTATCCACAGTTGAACGTATGTATGAAAGCTCATCTCTAAGTTTAGAATTATGTAAAATATTTTATTAAATAAAAAGAGAAGAGTTCAAATTAATTTAAATTGTCTATATAATATTTATCTAAAGCCTTGTATTAAGATTTATTTAATGAAAGTAAGTTTGCCAGTATATTAATAATAATCATTAGGATCGATTCACTATCATGCCTCATCTGAATTCCTATCCAACAAAAATTATAGAACGAGTTCTGAAGAGTATTCCTTTCGAAAACTCAAATATTTTCAGTTTATTTACTTATCAGTGGGATTTATAGTAGGCTTGTATAAATAAAAGAAATTATATTAATACTGTGTTTCTATTAATTTATTTATGTTTTGGCGAAAATTTTAAAGTGTTATCTTATTTGCAACCATTTACCAACCATTTTTCTTATACGTCGTAACCGGAAGCAGTTTCATCACAGGCCAAATTTTACGTAAACCATTAGACATTGATATTACCCTACCATCGCACTAACTACGGACTACATGAGCCAGTCACATCCATCGCCTATTTGTTAAATTTGCACCATAACATTTTTGATTTTAACTTATCGTGCCAGAAATTGAAAAATCTACTCAGTTTTCAATTTTCTAATTTACATTGTAAACTGTGATTTTGGTTTTTAAAATAATTTTTGTTTTTGATTGTAAAATTAATAGATATTGTATGTCTCACTGCAAATAAATAATACTGTATTTACTATTAATAAAACTACAGAATTTTTATATTGGAAGTGTAACAAACAATAAAGCAAAAACGTTTTGTTAGGCATAGAAAGCGGATCATGTCTCCCAGACGTTGTTTTAAGACATATTAAAAAAACGACTATTTAAAAATTTAAAACCACGGACAAGTCAGATCAGTCAGATAATTTTAATTTAATATTATTTAAAAAATGAATCTGTAAATAGTGCTGTGTTCCGCATTTAAGCAAATTCCTAAAAATAAAAACAATTTTGTGAAAACTAAAAGGGAATATCATACTCCTAAATTAATAATATTCCTTTTTTTAATTTAACTAGTCATATTATATGCCTTTATTTGTGTATTTATATCATTATAAGTAATTTTCACAATTTTTAGGTACATACTTTAAATAAAGATATAACATATATCCATAAAAATTGGTAGTCTCAATTCTATCAATAAAAACTGTGAACGAAGTAATACATGAGCCGGTAATTTTGAAAGTGGTATAAGTCAACTGTTTGCAATATTCACATGAGGGCTATCTCCACGTTAAAATTTAATTAGAGAAGTTGTAGAAATGATATGATATAGGTAAAAATAACGGATGGCTATAATATTGGAGTTTTAAAGTCAACAGGATTTTCAGAATAGCGCAACAATTACATTTGCAATTAATCGGCAAAAATACCTACAGAAAAATGCAGGGATTTCCCGCGTAAAATTTTCCTATTCAGAAAAAATAACTACAATCAATTTACTACGCCGCAAATAAAGGCAAAGAAGCAGCAGGAGTTAATATAGCAAATTTTCTTTAAACGTAGTTAACCGTTAATTGATACATTAATTAATACAAAAATGTAAGAGCGTGCTTGACGTATCATCCAGCCATAGCCTGTGTTTGAAATTGGATTCAAACCCTCTGACAAGCACCAAGGTCATTCGTCGGTCAAATATAAAACAAGGAAAAAATCTTTGGTTGATGAAACCGCATTCACCGCTTTCCTCATTTTCTCTGTATATTTAAGAAAATTTTCCAGTGCGATCGACTGGAATTCATTGATTCATCGGAATTCAGAAGTATTAAAAAATGCTTTGGCCTCGCAACACCTTTAAAATTGTAGTCACGTTGGTTCGATTGAGATATTTCTTTAGCACAGTCAGTGGACTGGATAAAAGCGATAAAACAAAGTTAGACTTTAGACAGAGTATGGATCTTTGACAATTTTGTACAGATTGCAAGTTTATTGTGAAAAAAGAAGTGAGTCAAGCGGTCTCTGAAACGAGTATATGAACTTAAAGAAGAGGCGTCGAATCTGCGCAGATATCTTTTAGCCGAGGAGACTTTCACTAGACGGGCTGAACGAGGCATACAAAAGGTTATTTAGATTTTGTCTTTTTGCCCCATTCGTCCCAATTTAGAGGAAGTGAGCTCAACATTAATTTAAATGTCAAGTTGTGTTATGAAATTACTTAAAGAGAAATCTTGTAATAAAATTTCTGTATAGATTTTAACGTGATTTAGATTAAAATAGTGTTATGATAAAAAAATGGTTTATGCTTTTTTAGATATGTATATACTTTAACTTTCTCTTATTTCTTAATGTGATTATATCTAAATATATTTGTTTCATTAATTAAATGGTTCAATTAATAGAATTCTTCACTTTTTTATAACTTTTATGAGAATTTTTTGAAATCTTAATCTTGATTAATCTTTTCATAACTTTAACTTATAACATAATTACAAAAATGTTAATTAGTACTTACCCGCTGCGCCCTACTCTATTTGATAAAACTGCTTGAATCCTCTTTGGCATGGAAACAATCAGCTTTCTACAAGATTCAAGTGGGAGCTCGTACCAAGGATACCCTTCACAAATTCTCAATCAGGTTGAAATCAGGGGATTGATGACTTTAAAACCAAGTAAGAACTTTTGCGTATGTTTGGGATCATTGTCCTGTTGATATTGTCCATATTAAGGGCATGTTTTCTTCCGCATAAGGCACCATTACAGTCTTCATAATTTTCTTGCAATCATATTGATTCATGTTTCCTTGGATACTGTAAATTGGTCCCACACCTTGCCATGAAAAACAGCCCCACACCGTAATTTTACCACCACCGTATTTGACTGTGTTTTTGGTATAACGCGCATCAAACTCTTTTCCTTGGGATCTGCGAACGTTTCGTATTGCAGTCTGAACCAAATAAATTTAGTAGTAAATTAGTCTCATCATTTCAAAGTATGTTGCGAAATTGCTTCTTATTGAAATATTTGTACTTCTTTGCAAATTATTTCTTGCTTTTAAGTGTTGCTTTTTTAATAATTGCTTTCGTCTAGGCAAATTGCTATTTTGCAGCCTTTGTCTAATAATCCGTGCAGTTACTTCGAGTCCAATTTCTTGGGTAATTGCTCGTGAAGACATCAATTTGTCTCTTTTAGCACAACGCAAAATTCTTCCTGAATTTATTGCGAAATAGTTGTTTTTCACCTTCCATATGTGTCCTGCATATTTTCTTGGTTTGTTTTTTTTCTAAGGTAATTGAAAATAAAGCCAATGCTTCTGTTCAGCGATTCCGCAGTAATATTTAAAGTATTGTCCTTTTTCCGAAGCGTTCATCTTCAGAACAGTGTGTTTTTCGTCCCATCTGCGCAAGTGGCTCTAGTAAATTTTGCTTTAATTCTGCTGTAAAGATATTCAGTATACGTTTTATTAAAATAATTAAAATTCCAAAAATCTTTATTAATAATATTTGTTTTTATTTTAATTTCCCATTTTATGGATCAGGCCGAAAATACAGTTTTTTATATATATAATGAATTCAGATACGAAGTGGGTAATGTATATAGAAGGGATGGCGAACTTTTTTGAGACGTGGGTCAAATTTTGTTCATATGTTTTTTAGCACTAGCTCACTGGGTCACTAATGCCCATTTGCACAAGAGTTAAGTTTAAAAATTATTAACTGAATATTTTTAAAAATAAAAATCTTTTTAAATTCAGTTGGCTTAACGTGGTTTGTCGACTTCTTTACTTACTATACTTTCGACAACCAATATTAAGAATTTAATAAAATATGATTATATTTAATTTTGAACATATGTTGAAATTTTCGGAAATAAGCAGCGACCAGATATTGAACTAACGATCCACGAATTGTATTAGTATTAGAATAATTAACTCTGTAAACAATTATGATGTTTTTATACACCTATTCAGTAATGAAAAACTGTAGTTATAAAATTAGAACAGTAAATAAAAATGCATAGTCATCATTATGCAGAATGTAAAATTTTCATCGATGGAATAATAAAACGTCAAAAATAAAATAGAATAAATAGCACTATGTAATAATAAAAGTGGGTTAAATCTGTACCAACTCTACTATAACATTTTAGCTTTGCCAAGTTCTCTTTTACTCATAAAAATCAACTTAATTTCATATAGCTACAATAATTAAGAATTTCTGTAATCCTGACTGTATTAATATCATAAAAGTACCTAAGTGGGTTTACTTTTAAAAATATTTTTTTCTTAAAATTGTCTCTCTTTTTGTTTGAATCTAATTTTAGTAAAAACTATACGAAATAATCAAATATGAAAATTGCAGCAGGAGATACACTTTCAAATTGTTTTGCCAAGGTCAAGTTTAAGTGAATAAAAGTCGTAATTTCCGAATAGCACTAAATCATTTCTAGATCCGAAATAGGATAGAAATCTATTAACACCCACTTCCATTCATACATCCGGCTAGTCGCTCTTATGGCAAGTAATTTTCCAAAAAGCGGAAGTACACGCGTCCGACCATTTCAGCAGATAAGTTGTCACCGTTGCTGCGACATGCAATAAAGGTTGCATGCGATGTTTCACGTAGATATTTAAAATTATATGAAAGTCACCTGATTTGCATTTCAAGCACCGCTCCGATTCATAAAAATTAATTAGTCCGACAAGGATATGCACTTATAAGCAAATTATGACTTTGGTCTGGGGACTGACAGCGTTTTGATGGTCATGCAACATGCAAATTTTGAACAATTTATGGATAGCATAAATAAGATCACGCAGGACATCTATCTTGAGGCACAAAAAACGACCTGGAAGGAGTTCTAGCCATGTAAGCGGCGATTGTAGAGACAGTCAAAGTGTCTCAAGGCTATTTATTTATCTGTTGATCGCAATCACAATCGCAACAATTCCCGCGTGAATAATATTAACTTTTTGCAAAGATCGCTGCCACTGGCAATCCAAACAAAGTGAACTCATTTAAATTAGTAATCGAAACAATGTGATCGCATTCTAAGTGAGCGATTACCAGCGCTACCCATCAGGCTAATTGGAGTGGAAGAATGCGACTAGATCGTGTCGTCGAAGCTCCCATGAGCTGCCCTGTCCGCAGGAGTTAGAGTGGACAGGTGCCTCGATTCAAACGACCTCGAACAAATGCAAAAAATTCGAATCGACTGGAATTTAATAGTTCAGTGCGTTATTATGTGCCGTTCGCAGAATTAAGCTGATCTTGCGCAAGGCGTTGGCTTCCGTGCGCAGATGATGTGATAAGAAGCAGAACTTTTTTGCACTTGTTGCCCACCTTGATCAGGCGATTGTGGCGCAGCCAGCGCCCTGGATGGATAATCTCTTCGGAATTTATTAAAATCAAATGGGTGTGATACCATTTACCAAATATCCGGCACAAACTGAAATTCTTTGTTTTCGGGCTGATTGACGAATGGGCGGGATTTCAGCTTAATCTGAGGCTTGCAATTCTTAAAGTAATGGTAGACCTTCAGACAGGTGACAAATCGTGCAGATGTCTGGCTGTCTGGGTGTGATAATTTTAGGTAAAAAAAAATTACGAAACAAAATTAATTATGGCTGGTAAACTCGATATCTGCTAATTTTCGTAAGCTCTTTTATTTAAAAATCCTTTAATTATATTTTGTTCATTTTTAATGTAAACAATTACGGTTTACATAGTAACGAAGTTAATTTTTATACTGAATTACGAGCAAATATTTCTATTTCTACTATTGCTCATAATTTAGTATAAGAGTTCACATGTATGCCTGAGGAATTACATCTTTTCGGAAGTAATTTTTTATTTTGGAAATTAGTAAATTAATGCCCTTACTATCGATGTAATGATTGATTTTAATTCCTTTAATTTTTATTATCTCACAAATTTGTTATTTGCGAAATATTCAGTAAAAATTTAAATAAACAATTTCAAATGTTTCGTTTTGGGTTTTTAGTTAGAGAATTGCCTAGGGGATCTACCAAATACGGCTCTTTTGGGAATCTTAAACTTGTCCGCACAACTGCAACAATAAGCGGTTCTATTCAAGGAGAAGAAAATATTGTTAGTGTTGTTTATTACAGTACAAAAGCATTTTCATTATTGGATTGGCAATTAACCTTCCTTTCACTCTATATAAAAAATGCTAGATGTTGTTATCTTTATAATCTGGTCAAAAAAGGGGAAGAAAAACCTAGTGTGGTATTATTTAACATAGTTTTCACAGGAAACATTGCTTTTGTAATACGAACCGAGAACTTCTGAAAGGAATTTAATCAGAAACTTTGTTGAATACGTGATCATAAAAAGCGGCACATCAACTTTAGTAATCGATAACTACACATGTCGTGACCACCGATGGAATCGAGTTAAGAGCTACCTAACACTAATTTACTTTCGTGTTAATCGAAGAAATCATGTATCTTAAATATTTATCAGATGTTAAATCCGCAGAACTAATAAATACGAGAATTCTTTAAGTTATTACCACTTGTAATTTATAACTTTGCATTATTGGAGCGACCAACCAGGAAACACTGATTGCGGGACACTCTAACATATTTCTTTTAAGATCTATAAGCATTTCTTTATGACGGCGAAGAATGTTTTAAATTGGCAGAACCGTTCGCCACCGATTGATCCATTTTTATATCAAAGCAGCACTTTTGCTGGCCACATCCGCTTAGTCCGGCAAAATAGTCTGGGCGTATCAACTCACCTTGATGACTTCAAGAAATGAGTGCGTCACAAGCCTTATGATAATCGACAAAAGGAAACAAATGGATCAAATGCAAGGTTTCTGCAGACAATGGTATCGATGGAGGCAAAAGTTGCTGTACCTGTTTATTTACAATTCGCATGCTCATATAAATCCGACCAAACCAGGAAAGCATTGCTCTCAACGAGTTAGGTCTTGATCATTTTTTCGAATTTTAAAACTTTTATATTCCATCGCATTCCCAAAGACAATAAATATTGAACAAAACTCGAAATTCTTAGTCATTGATGTGATTTTAAGATTTCTACAAGACACAAAGACATGCTGCTCATCTCACATAAAAAACGTGCAGTCACCTGCATTAATTAGCCCGGTTGGGAATTAAAGTTAATGACACAATCGGTCACATATCTTGACGGCGAAGAATGCTCGCGGTAAGGCACCTGAGCGTCATAATTGCCTAAACCACGACACATAGATCTTGTCTAGCGTGTGCCATGGGACACAGCTTCATAATAATTAATATTGCCTAGTCGCGGCTCTTCTGATTTATTCACCAATCGGCATAATTGGCAGAATGTTGGTAAACAATGATACACTTAGCGGTGGCTGTAATAAGAGCACCTGTGGGCGATTTAGAATGTTGGCAAAATAATTTCCTGTGAAGTTGTGAACTAGTCTAAGAAAATCATAATGGTAATTGGCTTAGGTGGATTTATGAGTATTAGCCTCTGATTAATTGCTGACCACAACTCATTTTGCGGTTTTATAGGATGGTGTGAATAGTGAAAAACTACATAAGCGTTGGTCTGAATATTGTCACAAGAGTTTAGTAATTACTGTTAATTGATAATATATCAACTAGAAAACATGGGGTTTTCAGACTCGTTATTACATTATTCAACACGACCTGAAAGTGTAATCTATACTTTAACAGAACCGAGCAAAAGAAAACCAGTTATACTTAAAAATATGCTTGTCATAAGAAGTGAAACATACTCCAAAACTCGATTTATTAACACGGTCACATATGAAGTGTTTTTTACCTCTCCTTGCTTATACGTTTTTGCTGTTAAGTTTCGAATTTATAAGTATATAGGGCTAGGAAGTTTTTTTTACTATTGCATCGTTGCATGGGAAGGGACATTAAAGCCGACAAATTTATGTGAATTGTTTGTTTGTTATAAAAATTATCGTCTATCTAATCATTTTGGCACATATCTAAATCCTCAATATTAAGCTGTATGGTATTAAATCCTATATATTTTATATATATATTTTCTCATGGAATTACCTTGAATCGAGGATAATGGATTGGCTAACATTGGTTTTAAAATTTTTATATGAAAACTTTTTATTTAGTTACTTTTCAAGAAAACTCTGTGAATTAAAATTACGACATTTCGAAATATTAAATGATAGTAAATTCGGAAATAATTCCCGCAAAATACCCTAAATAATTTTCTAACAGAAGGCAAAACTTCTCTTTTAAAGTTTTTTGATATTTTTGGGCATTCACGTAGCCAATCCTCTACCATACAAAGCTGAATCACACCTTGTGTGAACATATGAGCAAACTTAACTATTCTTCTTAAAAAATCTTTATGAAATTTTACTTCTGAGTATGGATAACTACTATCCTTTTATCGCTTACACAAGCCCGAAACTTTGATTAATCGTTCCATACCACAGATCTCCATTGTCTAATCATCCAATCCTAGTGAGGTTTGGCCCAATTTAAGCGTGCTTTCTATTTTTAGTAGTTAGTAAAGAAAGACTTTTTAGTTGTCTCTTTTAAATTAAAAGTCTTGTAATTACACTTTTGTCTTTTATTTACAGATCTAAATGTACCTTACAAAAGCTACACCCCAGTTATTATGCGTTTTTTTGTCTTTTTTTGTTTTGTGTTACTCCTCGTAACTGTAATAGCTGCAGATATAGCATGCCAATTTCCTTTATAGTCTTTAAAACTCTCCTATCTCCTACTGAAATGTTGAATTTTCTCTTTCTGAAAACTCAATTATATTTTCCCGAATATTGGTAGAAATCGATTTACGTGAGGCATTATGGTTTATTGACTACTTTCAAGTAAAATCATTTAAAGAATGATTGGCAAATCATAACTATTATTTGTTATAAGTGAAATTAACATTTTAATAGAATTAGTTTTACTTATTTTAGTTATTTTCAGAAATTATATTGAGTGAAACTAAAAACCGTGTTGAACCATTCTGCATTGGGGTAGTATAATAAAACCGCAACAGCTTAATAAAGTAGATCAATGCGGAAATTATGTTATACTTATATGTATTTTTGTCGAGATGATATTGACGATTAGTAGAAAGCAATAATTTTAATATATGACAAAATATTTATTGAATTGAATTTCTTCACTTTCATCATTTTCTTCTACTTCATTTAATGAAAAATGCATTTAACCAACTGTCAGCATTCTGAACACGCTACAGTGTAATGCAAACCACTTTTATGACATCCGCAAGCAGTTCTATATCCTTTTATAAAGTTACAAAAGAAAATTTTCAGTAAATTATCTGGAACGGGAGATTGGTTCATTGTTATTGGCTCAAAATTATTAGAAAAATACAAGATGGCGCAAAATTAATCATTTAATTTTGCACAGTTGTTTGACAATTATTTGAGTATGTCATTAAATATTTATTTTTGAAAGAGCAAATCAAATACGAGTTGGATGCCGTCATTTACCACCATAAAATCTTGGGTAGCTGAATTTAAACGTAGTCGTACGAGATAAGTGACGATGATTCGGGACGTCCAAGAACTACAATTATTGATGATAACATCGCTCAAGTTCACCAAATAGTGCTACACATCCGTCGAATTAAAGTTAGAAATATAGCAGAGGCTATGAACATGTCCAAGGAGCGTGAAGTCTATAGACTTACAAGAAGAATATGTAGATAAATAAAAATTAATATGAAGAAAAACTGACTCGTATCTTTGTTAGGTCGGAAATTTTTCAGACAACCCTCGTATAAGGATGAACCTTCGAGTTTCACACAAGTATTGCCGGTGTGTACACATTTTCTAGTGACGCGTTTTGACTTGATATAAAATATGTTTGTCGCATCCTCTAATTTTTTGCTACTTGAATACCTAGCATTTACAGTTATTTATTTATAATGGAATAATTACAATTACTAAAAATAAGTAAATAAATAAATAGCAACACAAATTTTGGATATACCTTTTAGTATTATGTGAAAATTATATAGTAAAAGGGTCTTTCCGAGACAGACGAAATAAAAACGGTGAACAAAAATGGTAGGCATTTCGATCTGGGGCACCTGACTGATTTTCATCAGTGGGGCTACTCCCTGGTGTCCCTGCCACAGATGACAAAGACTAAGTGTGAGTGTCATAAGCAAGGTAAATTTTATAACAGTACCTTCAAACAAATATTAAAAAGTGTTCAAAAACAGCTGATTTTGGAGAATATTCTTCTAATTCACATAAATTAATCACAATATTACTAACGTGCCCAAACTATTTATGCTCGGTAAAATTGCATTTTACTGCTTGTTTAACTCATCGCTTAAAATTATTCAGCTGAAATCATTTATAAAATTTATGTTTAGGTATGAATGCATCACTCTTTTGGATAGAATTTTTCCCTTTAATTTCATTCATTCTGATGCAAGGGTGGCAAAAAATCTAAATATGCTCGTATGTATGTATGTATGAATGTAGGTTAAGTTAGGTTAGGTTGCTGTGGCTGCCTAGAAAGGCACACTTAGGCCAATTTTGGCCCATTGTGTTACCACGTAGCGCAGGAGAGAGACCATGGTTATTCGGGGGATTCGAACCCACAGCCTCTGGGACGGTAGGACAGCGCGCTAACAACTGAACTACCAGAGGCCCCATGTATGAATGTAAGAACAAATAAAATTACAACCGAAATACATTTTTATAAATAATATGCTAACCGTTGAAACGCATTCCAAAAGTCCTAACAAAATATAATGCTCGAATTCCGCAATAAAAAAACTAATTAGGTGTCGCGTCGCGCGACCAATTTGGAAAAGATAAATTAATCACGATAATCCGCTTGCCGTGTTTTTCAATTCCAATCCACGCAGCTTCTTGTGTCTTATGATTTCATATTCTGCGAGAGGACTGAACTTCAAAGCAGATGGACAGGTGTAATATGCAAATTAACGATCATTGTGCAATTAAACAGAAAATGAATGAAGCAGTTGAGGTTTGTGATATTTTTCATTCATACACTGGCTAGCTATGAATAGCGAGAAATTATGTTTACTGTATTCCTTATTTCGTAGGTTATTTCTATGAGATTTTGTCCGTAGATTTCCTCGATGAACTCCCGTTTTTGAGATAAATAACGTTAAAAAATAAAGATCGTATTTTAGTGATTTTCGAAAAAATTGTTCAAAAAATAAGATTCATTGATTCCTAACCTAAATTATGAAATACAACTGTGTGCCTTTTCAAAAGAACTTATTTTCCATCATAAAAGTATTTAAGTTTTTAATGCCATTTGATTCTATCTTCATATCCTCAATATTTTCTATTGAAACACGTCACAAAACTGCTTCTTTAGGTCAGCTTGTATAAACACAATATTAGAATTATAAATAAAAACATTACTATTTTGTTATAATACTTAACAGTTTTATGAAATATCTCAAAAAATGTAATGGTGGAATTAAGTCCTTTTGAAAAAACATTCCTCAACTTATCTCTACAGCCCCTTTTATAGTACACATCTTGGCGAACAAGTTCCTCGTGGGTGTACACCTCTTCAGTCGCAAGTTGTTGTTACATGAAATAATCGATTTATGCAAAAAAATCAAATTCAATGAATTTTTTGAAATGTTTCAAATCTTTCTGTATTTTTATATTATAACATAATACGCTTCTGGATCAATTTATTTTTAAATTTTTCACAAATTATTGAAATACGCCCTTTTTAAATAAGAATAGGCTAAAATTATTTGTTTTGTTCACGTTTGATTTATTCTTGAACTGCCAAAAAATTATTATTTTCGAGGGAAGAAATAAAATAATTGATTACATACATATTTAGTTTATATAAATTGAATATTTGCTAAAAAAATTCATCGTATTGTTTCCACTCTTTAGGTGGACAATTTTCATTGTCACTCTCTGCAGTTGATCTTGATTTTAATAATACGTAGCTCAAACAGTAAAATATTGCAGAAAGTTTTGTGTTATTGTAAAAGTCGACCTTTTGTCGGTTAAAAAAAGTTGGTCTATCGATGTACAACTAGCAAAGTTTTACGAAGTAAGGTATATTTTACCTTTCCCTGACCTATGTCCAGTCCTATGTCTTTTAGTCGCTAAGGTAAAACTTTGTAGAGAATTTTACTCTTTAACCTAGTAGCTCGTAATCTGGCAGTCTTCCAATTCGCAAAATATTTTGAATCGGAGAAGATAAATTAGAGAGAAATAAAAAATTACAAACGGAATTGTCCAAGGTGGTCAATAAAGTATGTTTATTTATTTATTTATTTATTTAACGCTTAATACAAGCTACGTACAATTAAATAAACTTAAGACTAGTGCTAACCTAAGAGACTAAATTAGAGGACAAGGCAGATTAGGGGAGACTATTTAGGTGGTGCCTGAGAGAATTTTTACTCAGGTGAAAGTCGAACGAAGGAAGGGAAGAAGTTGGCTCTTCGAAGCATTCTTGTGAGGGGCTCAGAAAGACCGTAGTTGGTTCGATGGTAAGGAGGGCGAAAAAGAGGGGCCGAAGCGGAGGTTACGGGGATTGGTGTAGATAGGGATCCGCTCAAGTAGAGAAGGACAGTCAATCTCGCCGATTAGCAGTTGATGAATGAATGTGATATCGGCAAGGTCCCGCCGCTTCCATACAGGCTGCATGTTAATAAGCCGAAGGCGATTATCGTAGGATGGAAGGTTTTGAGGGTCAGACCAGGGGAGCTCACGTAGAGCAAAACGAAGGAACCTGCGTTGTACAGACTCAATCCTGTTGATGCTAGTAGATTGGTAAGGAGACCAAAGTTGGCTAGCAGATGACACCTAGATAGGTTCGCCAGACAAGCGATAGACTCTAGGGGGGAAGAGGGGCGTTTACGGGAGTAGGTGATGGATTGGCATTTGGAGATGTTGAGCTCAAGAGAGTTTTTTGTGCACCAAATGTCAAAGTTATCGAGATGTTAGTAGGAATAGGAGTAGATTTTAAAAATTGAAAAACAATCAATTCCACCGCGGGGAATAGCCTTTAATAGGTATTAGGAGCATCATAAATTTCAGATGCATTTCTTGTTATCGAACATTTTATTATACACTTTTCAAAATAATTAAGGCATCTGAGTAATAATTGACAAAATACAGAGTATAAGCTTTAAAATTAGCTTCATTCATATACGATAATTTTTCGCGGAGATACAGCACTTTAAAAATCACATAAATTTATGAATTCTTTTGATGCCTTAGTTCATTCTTATTTTATTTTGCTTTTAATAATTTTATTTACGTTTTAAAATGCCTAACGATTTTTTTTGACTAATATGTGCCATGGAAGTTTTTCTTGAGTTTTTTTTCTTGAGTCTAGGAGAAATAGGGCTGAAAGCTGGTATATTATGTATTACATAGTTACCGTAGTATGCGAGCACCGTCTCACTTCTGTATGTTTGTTACCTAATTTAAAGATCTGGGAGTGCTTTTTGAGTCTAGAATGACTTTCGAAGCTTGCGAAAGATCTTACAAGCTAGCAAATTTGATGCTTCAGACCGTGGCTTATTTTAGTAGCATAACTACCGCCAAAGTGTTATTCCGGGACTCTTGTATGTAGCATTTTGGAATACTGCTCATAAGTGTGGCTTCCTGACCATTAAAAAATAAGATAGATTAAATTTAAAGTGTGCATTGGAAGGTTTCTTCCAGCCCCTTTTCTAGATTTAGATTTGAAAGATGTGACATGCTTCTTACTCAAATAGGCTCTCTCTCTTCCTCAATCTTCAACCTCTTGTTGATAGGAGACTTTATATAGATGAATAGATACGTACTTAATCGCATATACATATGCAATACAATCCTGTACTTATCTCTAAATCGATTTAAATCCATGAATCCTTTCTTTCACGAACAGAAATAACGACATTTTTAATCGACCTAATGCCGTACTTGATTTTTACTCCTCATTGATTCGTTGTCAGCGGAGTCATTACAGATTGCAATCTGCTCCATTGAATTACTCTTTCTGTAATTTTAAATAAGTAACCTAGCAAATTTTTATTTTTAATTCATTCTCAATTTCATCTTTTTTTCACCACTAGCGATTTGTGTTGAACTGTTGCTAAATAAACAAATAAGAGAAAAGTTATAAGGTAGATAGATATTTTCATTTATTTTTGTTGAACCTTTGGTAACGAATAATTCCAGTAGTAAGTTCAATATGAAATGAAGCTAAATTACGTATAATCAATATGTCTATTTAACCTAGTAGCCATAAGTCTTTCAAATAATTTAAAAAAGATATTATAAAAGCTAATTAAGAAGATATTATAGTTTCCGGATGTAAATACGACTCACCTAATGCTTAGAATTTGTCAACGTATTAAAAATAATTTTAAATAAAATCATTCTACTGGAATTGTCCTCCTTAACATCTAAGCTGCATTTGACTCGGTATGGACCAATGCCTTATACTTAAAATAGACAAATTCGATTCCCTCACTGAGAGGAGTCATTGTAAATTTAGCAAAATATGAATTCTCAATTTTGCAGTACGAAATGGAATCATAGAGAATTTTCGGAATCCAACAGTAGTATTATTTTTTATAATTTTATAAATTGCATATTTAAATGGACATTTACACAAAATAAAAATAAATAATATTAAGTATATAAAGACTTCAGAGAAACAAGGCAGGTCTAAGTAATTTTATTATCAAATGTGGATAATTTTATATGGAAAAAATTAAAATTACAAAGAGCCATATACTTTTAAACATTTTCAATATACAAAGGCTAATAAGTACCACAGTTTTGTAATATGTTCTATGTATGCACAAAATATCCCCAAATAAATAGTCTCTATTGCATAATTTTATATGCCACAAATTACCACAAACCACACGTTCAGGAGGCATCCAATCGCTAGTATAAATCACAAAATTATAATATTTATCTGCCATATGTTAGGTAATAACTTTTAATTTCAAGTAAAAGCCTATGATATTAGAATATAATTTAAATAAAAACCAATTTAAATCTAAATCATTGACTGGCATAAATTGATTTTCACACTATCGAAATTGTCAATTAACATCAGTCTTCAAGATCCCTACTAGACATCTTCGTTATGTTTTTACATCTGATATTGTAAAAGTGCATAGAAAATTGTAATATTATAGATTTAAATAGAGAAATATTATATCCATGTTAAATATACAATAAAACTTGTAAAATTAAATTAATGTTTTCAACTGAAGATGCTGGAAGAGTTCAGTACCTACGTTGCCCCGTCAACATTTGTTATCAGGACCAGTTTTCTACAATATTTACAATGCTAAATATCTATAACTCCAAACTAAGAGAGGATAGTCATACCTATCAGTGAATAAGGTTTCAGTCACGTTTGTTGGGTGTATATTTGGTGGGTTACAGGGTGATTTGTAAATCTTATGTGACAAAAATTGAAATTTACCCTTCCATTATTTTACGCAGGCAAAAATAAGGTAAATTCATTCATAAATTCACTTTCGAGCAAAAATAAGGTAAATTATTCACTTATTTGCATGCCTCTGAACATTATAAATATAATTTTTAGTTGCAATTACGACTATAATTCATATTCAGTTATATAATTTATTCCCTGTGACTGTATATCGTACCAAAGTTGTATTAAAAACAGTCTACAAGTGCACAATATGTGATTTTAGGATAATCATAAAAGCGGTATGTCAAGAAAAAATTAATTAATTAGCAGCACTTAAATTGAAGCTCAATCTTAGGAGATAGATGTGCAAATTTTTACATGTCACATCGGTTATGCAAGTAAACATTAATATCAGTCAAAGTTAGCTCACCGGCGCTAATTAAAGAGACTGAAAACGGAGAGTTGCTCAAGAAGTGAAAAAGCCTTCTTAATAACTTCTTTGCTCTGTTTTAATAAGGTAGGTTTTTTTCAGCCGCTACGTTTCAATGGCTTATTTCGATTCCAGGTGAAAAGATACAGTGAAAGCACCTTGGCCAGCCGTCTATTAAATTTTCTTCTTCATCATGGGAATATTTGCTTGGAATACATGAGGGCCCCAGCATGAGATAACTTTCAAATGTGATTACACAGCTAACAAAGCGCGCAATTGTCTTTCGTAATTATTTAAAATATATTTAAGCGTTGGATATTCTTGTATCATTAATATTTTTAGCAATTACTGTTAGAGTTTAATAATTGACCGGGACCAAAGGAAGATAAAAAACCACCGCTT